>OY720030.1:18522834-18750130 GCA_963082485.1 Eudonia mercurella | reverse complement strand
AAAGTGTGTGTTACGGTAAGCGCTTGGCCTGCACCTCATTTGATGTTATGTGAAGATATGGCCGAGAAAATGGAAGCGCAACTTCATCCGGAATCCTCAACCACTGAGGCACTAGCTATCTCAACTCAATTCAGCTTCCAGAACACATATTCTCAAATATTGTTCTTTATTAAACATAACTTTAATTTAATTAATTAATTAAGAGCTTAGTGGCTTGTAAAACCTTAGCCATTTTGTCAAAGCTGCCAAGTTAGGAATGGGTTAGTTAGGAAATGTTTAGTTGTTTATTATTTACATTGGTGATGGTCTCTGTATGAAGTATGGTTTATCAATCATTGTTTTCGAATGCATGAAATTTACGACCACAAAAATTTAAACTTTGTTTTTATTTTATTTTATTCATAGGAAAGTTTACACTGTAACTGTAAACTTTACAGCCAACATTGGTAATTAACATTGGTTGTTGTATAACAAACCTCCACACATAGACATGTGTAGGCTTGTACCGCATACTGTAAGAGTACAATCGATTAAATTCTGTCGACAACTCGACGCACTATATTCAATTCGTGAATAGAGCCATTTCAATTTCGGAATTTCGTATCGATGTTTTATCGATATCGCTTGTTACAGGATGAACCAATAATGAGCCATTAAAATCGCGGAGCCACGTCGATTTAATTACCGATCATTCTTTATGCGCAATCCTCTTTGCGTTTTGTTTATTTCGCTCTTCCATCTTTAATCCAATCTGTAAATGATTCGTTGTATTTGTTTAACTTTGAATATAAATCCACTTGAATTAAATTGATTAACTATCAATTTATATCTAACTATCAAACGTTTGATGCAACTTCATTGAAATTTTGAGAACCGTCACTTTGGTTTTAACCGTAAAATTGTGGAAATTTATTACGGAAGGCTAGCTACTCTATTTAAGCATCGCTTTTCATGTTGTGTCCTATTGTACAACGAATAGCTTTAAAGCGTTACAAAACAATTTGCATCTATAAAACAGAAGAGTATCGCAGAAAACGAAGTATTCAACGCCTAATATCAATCACCGGAACACCTTACGTCCATAGACGGTGCAAATAACCGAAAAAATCCAATTCCGATCGGTACGGACCCTACCAAATTGGGTCAAATCCATAACGGTCTTCTGACGGTAAATCCCGAAGTTCGTATTGCGAAGTTACGCCCCATCGACCAATCGCAATCGCTTATCGCCATCGAATGACGCCGGCTCGATTACGGAATCGTAAATTCGCCAATCGAACCCGAACTTGCTTAATTACCTAACTGAGTACCTAGTTGGTATCGAGTTGCGGATCTGGGCGGCAGACGCCGCGCTCCAAATTTAAATTTGAAATTGGAACGTCTTTGTTCAATTGTTAGTGCTGAAACTGTCGCATTGGGTGAAATTTCAAGTCACGTGATATTTTCGAAGAGAACCCGTGAAAATTCTTTGTTACTACCATACCATAAAACCTTTTACTAAATATACAAAGCCAAAAAGAATGTAACATAACATGACAGACGTTTGCCAAGTTCTAGTAAAGTTATTATGACATGATATTCAGTTACTCGGCTGCTTTCGTCGCTGACCGTATATCTACTAAGTAAACGGGAATAAAAAATAGAAAAGAATCGAAAATAATAATATTTAGAGTGCAGGTCGGTAATGGCGGCATGTGCCCGGCGAACCGTGGCGATCCAAATGGAGCCGGTGTCAATCACAACCGTGGTGGGAGCAGCCGCATCTGGTGGCGGCACACGCGACTCAGGGTTCCGCACACAAAAAATTAAAAAAGAATTATAAACATAAATTTTTAGACTGGCAACATTTTTGGAGGTGGACGTTTATAATAATTGTTGTCTTTAGCGCTGAAAGAGTCTGCACATTTTGTATATTAAATACACCTACATAATAATTAAAATTTTGTAAGTAGATATAATTTCTTTTTTATAAAATGTTGTCAGACTATATGACAAAACAGTTTATAAGCATGGTTATCAGTGGCGAAGACTCCATACAACCCGATTCTCATCGGCTTCCCTTTAGAAAATGGCCAACATGTTACTTCATACACATAAACAGTATTTCTTAACGTATTGTTTTTGGTGATAGGTTTTTCGATTTAAAAAAAAATTAAAGGGCACTTTCCTTCTTTAAATTTCCCCTCTTCGCCACTGATGGTTATGTAGCAAGTTTTATTAGTGTGAACGATAATCTTATGAACCTTATACTTATTGTTTTGTAACATTGTTAATAATAGCATAGTTATGTAAAAAGTTACATCTTAAGAGTAAAATTATGATCAGCTTCTCTCTGAAGTTCTTTACTGGACATTTAAATACTGAGATACTTACAAAAATGCGTGTGTTTGTCTATGAATGAAGAAAAAAAATACCTTCGCGTCTGTTTGTAAATAATAAATTATTAACAACGTTCACACACTTCAGTAACTTAGTAAATATAGGTCAATATTACAAATTCTCACTTTTTAAACCACAGAACCCAGCCATTACCAGCCGGTCACCCCTAAAGTGTTTTTATTAAGTTCTTTAGCAACAGAGGAGAAACGAATTCGATTCGTCAAAACATTCCCCGAGGCGAGATAAGCCGATTATTGCGGTCCTAAACCATCGCAACTGTTTACATTTGCGTCTGTGCAATGTTTTGGCAGTTATTTTTCACAATTTTTCATTGAAAATGTTGGGAGGTTTTTGTAGTTTTTCTAGGTTTTTGGACTAGTGCTGCCATAATTTACCAATAATGGTAACGCAATAACAGATATCCTAATTTTAAAATATAAAACAAAAATTGTTGACATAACTTTCCCGCCAAAAAATCTCGAAAACCATCTCGCATTTTTGTTTTTTATTGTGTCAAAATATTAACTCCTCATTGTTACTTTTTAATATATTAGTGCGATTATGAGAAACGGATAAGTAGGTACAGTGTGCCTAATGAAAGTTTCATTTGCCAATCGATCACGTTAGCGAAAACTAAAATTTGTATGGCAGAGTTGTTGGTAGACAAATTCTCGTTTTCGTTTACGTGTTCGAGTGCTGAATGAAACTCCCACTTGGCAGCCTGTGGCGTTAATTTAAAAAGTTTTCATTCGAAATTCGAATACAAATAATTTTTAATAACGGCCAAGTGCGGTTATTAAAAAGAAATCAACTACCGTACGTGTAGGGACCTAGAAAGTTGTGCAACTGACACCGAGTATACACTCAACCCGTGAGCTGGCAGACAACATGTCATTGGGAGGCAGGTCACGCGCTAGTGCGGTAGGCCCGGGTTTTATTCCCGGGGAGGGCTCGCCCCTAGTCTATTGGTATGTGTTGCATGCACAGAATCGATATATACAAACGTGATATACAAAATGACATTGAAGGCTGTTTTTATGTTGTTATTTTGAGATGGCATTAAATATAAAGAAAACAAACCTAAGGTGGGTATCAAAATTTCAAAATTGCGTAGTGACTTCGTTTAAAACAAATTATAAAAGTGTGGTGACGCTAATAATGCTCAATGGCAATCAGCTTACTCTCTCAAAAAAACCAAAGTATTTAAACAATGTCATAAGCATTAGAGTTAATAAATTATGAACAGGATTAATTACTACCATGTTTTTGCTAGTGCATAGGGCATAATTGGCATGCACCATGATCATTGAGCACGGATGATCATCCGTATATACATATATTGGACTGAAATTAACTTAATTTATGTTGCGCTTTTGTATTATAGTTGCCTTTCAGTGCGCTTGACAGTTCATAATTCAATTCACCTAAAAATAATTTATACTAAGTACTTAATAAAGTAACTATGAACAAGAATTATCTCCTTACGTAGTGAAATCAGGGCTCACCAGTCACCACAGATAACAAAGCATAATCGATACTATCGAGAAGGTATCGATTACGAGCCAGCGAGCACGTGCGCCGGTAAACACTCGACGCGTCATCAATATTCATAATGCTGGTGAATCGATTCATCGCTTCTGATATCAAATCGGATTGCGGTTACGCTCATGTGGCAATCGGTTAGTTGATGGTTGGCTATTGTTCCAAATTCAAATTCATTTTGAATTTACCACTCTCATACTCCGATCAATTATGTAGGTTCTCGATGAGCGCTTGAAAAACGGTAGGCGACTTTGGGGCCACACGGAGCCACAATGACGTTTGTGGCGATGACAGTAAATAATATTAAGTACAAATACTTTGCAACCTTAATTTAATCTTTATTTTTAAGTATTAAGGTTTATAGTAAGCTGAAGTTGTTTATGCTATCCAATGTTTTTTTTCAGATTTTGTTATTCGAAATTTAAATGTGAGCAAACGGGACCACTTGATCAAAGCTCTCATCTCTCATAGCACACATTCTTTTTGTAAGCTATTGTCACAGTATAATGAATTGTAATTCGTTATACTGTGCTATTGTATTGCTGTGGCAAAAGCTTTTTAGTTTTATTGATTAATTCAATTGTTACTCGTTACATTATTAAAGTTCCTGCTGCTCGGCACAAACCTTCTTTACACCACAGACCTTAGGTACCTATATGGAAACTTTTTAACATGAAGATTCTTGGTAAAAAATACGAATGATAATAAAAGTTGCCTGCTTGCGATCCTCGCGACCTGGGTTTGGGAACTACTCGAAGCTCCACTCCTCAACTGTTGTATTAATTTCGATTTAAATCTTATTAGACGATCCTTTAAGGCTAGGTATTTCTGTCAAAGTAGGCATTTAGCGATGTCTCGGCGGCGTTTCGCGCGGACGTAGCGGTAGTGAACTCGCATGACACCGCCCGCCCGCTCGCCACCGATACAGTATAGAAATAAGCAGTAGGGTAATTTTATTTTGCTTTAGAAGTGCATTTTTATGATCAAACTTTGTTTAGTAGTGATAAAGTAGAGTTACGAGTTTCGTAAATAAATAAAGTAAGTAATTAATAATGAATTTATGTTTTTTGGTATCCATTTAATTATAATATTATTATTTATTTTCAAAATTATTTTTCTTACTTCAATTTCATGGGCTAAGTTAAGTATCCACCAGAAAGGATTGCACGGTTATTTATTTCAAAGAATGTTTGGCATAAATGGAATAAGGGTATCAAATTAAATTCAAAATATTATTATGTTTAATCTCAAAATTCTTCAAAATTTATTTCTCTTGTGCTTGTACCTGGTTGCAAATTTGATATGGTAAGGCTGTGGAGTCTACATAATTTACATTTTCCTTGTCATCTTGTAAGGACAACGTTCTTATTGGCATTCCACGTGCTTGTCTGTCACTATCTACAATGAAGATCAACGAGAATTTTTATTTAAATATGTAGATTTACAGTCACATCAAAACCAATTAACCAAAAAAGAATTATTGAAATTGGACCAAAAATGACGAAGTTAGAGCGATTTTCGTGCTGCATTCTCAAAAACGCAGACGTCATCAGCTACGCTCGCACTAGCTCGGCAGTTGCCGCTTGCCGCCCGCCACTGTATTTTACGAATAATTTCAAAAACTACTGAACCGATTTTAAAAATTCTTTCACTATTAGAATGCTACATTATCCCTGAGTAACATAAGTTATATTTATTACTAAAAAAAAATATTTAATAATAAATAAATAGAAATACGATTTGTTTATTGTTGTCAAATTGTTTTTTTGTGTTCCAAAAGACCCAAAAGGATTTCTAAACGGTCGGAATACAACAATGCTTTTAACATTTTTATTATGGCGCCGGTATTAGATAAGATGGTGGTAGCTAGCCAGGCGAACTTAACAAGCCCAACCACCAAACAAATCAAGAACGCGCTGCTGATAGGAATTGAACATTGGGACATTGGGTCTAAGTTCGGAGGCTTAGCCACTAGACCACAGAGGCGGTTAAATGTTTATTATTTGTTTTTTACTCAATCACGTGGAACCGGCTGAACAGATTTAGATGAAATTTTGCACATAGATAGACCCGGATAGGACTATTTTTATTTACTTACAAAATATTCAGCTAACACACACAGATGATAAATCAATAAATAAAAAAACGTTTAAAACACAAACACAAAACATGAAACATATCAATAAAACATATAAAACAAAAAAAAACGATTTTTTTTTACTTTAGGTTAGTAGGTACCTACTTATTAATGTGTCTGCGAAAAAGTACAGCATCTTAGAACTTATTTAAAAAACTAAAATCCAGGCGGACTTAACAAGCCCTACTATCATCCAAACCGAGTAGGTACACAAAGATGTACCTCCCGCTAGGAATCGAACCCGGAACCTCTGGGTGTAAGACCGGTGGCTTAGCCACTAGACCACAGAAGCGGTTAAAATTTAATAAAAAGCTTGTTTTAAATTTTTTTTCACTTTTAACTTTTTAACATGTAAGTACGTACAGTCTAGGAGTTCCTCTGACCTCCTTTCAGTTTCATCATCAGATCTTGAGCACCACACAAGGTTAGTTTTTATCAAGACAAATAAAATAAGCACAAATATGGCGGGGTTACCTTGTTTCATTGCAAAGTTCCTAGTTAGCTCAGTAAGTGAAATGTGAATTTCTTATGAGTTAAATAAAACTCTATAACCTCAGTTCCTATGATCACCTTCCGACTGCATCATCAGACCAGTTCCATGATGCCATATTATTGAATTGCTATCGAAGTTGCGTAGATATACCAAGTTTCATCTCGATCGGTCCTCGGGAAGTGATCCAAATATTCCTTGTACGATTTGACCCGTACATACGGTCGCACGAGTCCGCACGACTTATGTACTGTGACATCATCGTGAGTGGCAAGCAGGCGCGCGCGTTTCAAAATAGCCATTCAGAAAAACATTAATAACTTCTTCATTTCTTGACGGATTATAATATTTTATGAATAAAATGCTTAGTAGTTGATTGCGCATACGATGTATATAGTAAAAATCAGATTAGCTATTATGTGATTGATCCTCATTTCCGGCATTAAACATTTCATGTAAAATTGGACCAACTTTGGCTCCATTTGCGTTTTCCAGAAATTATCGTCCCTTTCGATGCGTTTTGTAAGCAAAGGTTTATTTTCTCCAGCCCAGATTTCTAGCAGACAGAGTCGTCTTTCAGTAACGTGAAGCTGTCCTTGTATTTGATAGAACCAATTAGAATGGGTAGTAGGTTAAAAAATTTTTGGACCATTCAAAAGCACTTTTCTAAAGTTTATTTGAACAAAAAATATTTGACTTTGACTTTGACTAAAGAAGCATCGAAAATAGTTTCACGCATTCACAGTACATTTTATACGAATTTTAAAAATTTATTAAAAATATTCAAACGTAACGCCGGCAGCCGAAATTGTTTTAGGGAATCTTAGACGAGCTTCCCTGAGCCCCCTACGCATTCAGTTTTCTCAGATTCAGGCGACCTATTTCTAAATCCAACCCGGCAGAGGTACCGATATCTATAGACAAAATATGAATTATCAAAAATCTTCAGTACATAGTCATACTGATATTCTTATACTATCGAATTATAACCATAATATAAGTTTTAGACATGAATGCATGAATCTTTGTAAGCGTTTATTGTTTATTGCCCATTATGAATAACTTGCAATAATTATATAATTATTTACGATAAAAACGGATTGATTGGCAGTCACGGAAAAAACTGACACAGGTCCGTCGTCCGTAAGCGCCCGAGCGCGACTGATCGGGCCTGCCGAGCAGCCGTACTCGCGCATTTCGTAGATATTTAAACATAGTAAATAAGACAATCATTTTATCAAGTCAAACTCTGCGAATTCCCCTGCGAAATATTATTGTCTTCAATTGAGTACAAAAAATAAATGGAAAATATCAGTAGTTTAGTCATCATATTGAAAAAACATTACAAAAAGGGGTAACTTTGGGATTTTTTTTTATCGAATGAAGTTCAATGGATCTTGTAACTGAATGCGACTTCCACTAGATTAGATCCTTAACTAATACATACTTTTTTTCCAGAATTTAAAACCTTGTTTTCTATGTCTCAGATTGTTTGAAAAAACTCAATAGCGCGGCCTCTGCAGGAATACCTAGCCTTAAACGAGTAATTCTTGTATATATAATCTAAATCTCGGAAACGGCTCCAACGATTTTCATGAAATTTAGTATGCAGTGGATTTCGGGGGCGATAAATCGATCTAGCTAGGTTTTATTTTTAGAAAACATTATTAAAAAAAATAACGAGCAAAGCTCGGTAATCCAGGTATTTATCTAATACCTTGTATATATGTATATAATCTGAATCTCGGAAACGGCTCCAACGATTTTGATGAAATTTAGTATGCAGGGGGTTTCGGGGGCGATAAATCAATCTAGGCTAGGTTTCATTTTTAGAAAACATTATAAAAACTTTTCAACATACTTTAGAAAAAATCCTTCATAAAAAAGAACAATAGCAAATTTTGGTGAGAGTTTAGAGACAATAACTGTTGTTATTGTCTCTAACTTACTTACTTACTTACTTACTGTTGTAAGTACTTATTTATTACGTTTATTAGTTAAGTTAAAATCCCCAAAAAATATTACTCAAAAAAAAGAGTCCACTGTACAGATCCACACTTTCCTCCTTCCTTTGCCCTACGATATTTATCTTCACCCATGAACTTCAGATCCCGACCTAATCCGAGTGTATCCCAGGCCCCGCTCGTAAAACTTATAAATAATAAACGGTGCAGGGAGTTGCATCGTAAAGATACCACCGGCGAGAGCTGGGTTCGGTACCCGGCTGGGGTAGGGCGCTATCATAACAACGCGTCATGTACGCAGGATCTCGTAAAACCGAGCTATTTGTGTGTTGGTACCGTCTTAAATTAAAATGATTATCATTGGAGGGGGTTTTTCCTTTTGAATCCTTAAGGTGCGTGATAATAAAGATCTATTTAGATGTATTTTTATACATTTTTCGAAAATATTTGCGCAATTTGATTTCAGTTTTGGAATTTAATGGTTCGTGGGTTAGGCACCCGGTGTATGATGCCCCCGTGGTGGTGGCACCCGATTTTCAATTAAGGTTTAACAGCCGCTTTTGTCGTAATAAAAGTCATTGTACCAGATACAGTCAGCGACAAAGTGTTTCTGAACTAAATACTTAGGTAATTTAATTTCACTGTGAAATTTCATGTTTATGATTATTATGAGTATGATGCGTTACAGGTTTAATTATCTGGTTATGTAAGTATGATTATGTAAATCATCCTAATATTTATCTGTGATTTTTCTTTTATCGTGGTTTTTGCGATGTACCTACAAGTCACACAAAAAAAATCCAATCAGGTTCAGATAAACCATTGTTTACATAAAACGAGAAGTATCACACCGGACAGTGTATTTTTGTAAGCAATATTGGAAATTATAATTTTATGACCGAATTTCAAGCTCAAGCTGGTAGATAAAATCAGCATGAAGTCTTTAATTATCTCAAATTTCAACTGAGGAAAATACATTAGTTTCCACTAGGTGGAGCCACTTGCAACATGGTTTCAGTGAAGTCCGAGAAATAAAGAGTCCGAGACAGGGAGTGTATGGTACATTGTGTCTCAATACTCCTATTTAAGTTAATCATGCATACGCCGCTTGCGTTCTACTTACAACTCGGAGCGGATGTGTAGGAGACCTGTAAGTAGCTCGTACGAATCATTTATAGATGCGCTGGATCACTCTAATGCATCTATTGCTGGATTTGCTGGCGACAGTCGAAGATGGGTGGTCGTTTCCATCAACCGACTGAAAACCGTCAAAAATAAACAAAATATATTTTCAGTGTATTTTTTTAAATATACAAACATATTTCTTTTATCACCAATACAAAAAAATAACTGTATGAAAGTTAGTAACAATCAACAATTTTTAGCGTTTTTGTAGATTTATATCATATTTGACATGCTCATCAACTGTCTATAAACGCCCCACTACTGACGTCTGTCCCTCTGCCAAAGCATGAAAGAGCTCGTGATATATATATATTGACTAGTACACCCATCCGATTACCCGTCATAGCAAAAATAGATTGTCACCCGAATGTGCAAGGTCTTAATGTTATATACGATCTATTAAACATAGTAAATTAATTAATAAATATAGGTATCTGCCCATAAATGAATTTGCTATTACTGTGATTAAATCTTCCCTTAAAAATACACAGAGAATAAGTTTTTATATTCTCATCTGTTATATGTTGTAAATAAGTAAATAAATACTAGCCTATTAAAGAATCTGCCATTACTGAGCTATATAATCTTACCATAGAAAAACGTAAAGACTGGGGCCAAACCACCCTGGCTACTCTTCATTTTCCATTTACTCGAAGCATCCACTGTTTTCTCATACACCACAGTCAGTAAATTATTTGAAAAGTAACTCGATACCTTTAAGCTTGAATTCCCATAGTCAAGTACTTCTATCGCTGAGTTCAGTTTAATAAAATATTGAAGCAGCTGTCTAGCTGAGGAGCGCTCGAATAAAAATAATAAGATATCCGATATTTACCCCCTCAGCCCCCTCCCGGCGGCAGGGTGACGGAACCAAATACCAAGGGCATAAGTACAGTACTGTAGCAATTGAAGCAGAAGAAAAACGTACTGTTTTTTACTTAGATATACACTTAAATATATAATTCAGCTTGAGTGTAGCAATTAGCACTTAAACATTAAAAATAATTAAAATATAGACTTTAAACGTTTTGTTTTTCGTTTTGTTGAATTTAGAGAATTTAATTTATTAAAAAAACAAGAGTAACATAGTCTAATATCAACACAAATTAATTTGTATTAATTAATTTATAATTATTCTAAACAAACTTAAAAACAGAACTTAACTTTAAAAAATTAACAGAGAAAAAATAATTAGAAATTAAAAACTAAAGACCTATAAATAAAAGATGTCCTCCAACTGTGGGCTCATGGGAATGGTCCCAAGAATGCTGGCAACATTGCCCCTTTGGATTGCCAAACTAAACTACATATTTAGTATATACTCTATATTATAGTAGGTACTCGACGTTTCAGCCGAGATGTACCTGCCGTGGTCACTAGGGCTGACTAGGATTCCCATACTAAACATTGTTATCGAGAGATCTCTTACTCCAATTCAAAGATGGGTTAACAAAAACACATAAATATAAACCTACCGGAGATAATGTTTTAACTTTATTTTGTATAGTTACTGATTTCTAATATTCAAATGTTGATTTTGATCATCCGCACCGATATTAACCAACCGCACTAGAAGCACAGTTTTATGCATTTATATCATTTTTATATGTAACTATTCGGTGATGTACAAACCCATATCATACCATTTGACTGATAAAACACAATCCTAAAGCTTTGAGCAAAGTCAACAGAGTTATTTGAACAGTCCACAAAATATGCCTGTTATCTATGAAACGCGTTTAACAAAAACTTTTGTTTTAAATCCACGACAGTTGTATTTTAATACAAAACAATAGAGAGTTGAAACGAATTGGTTTTTTTTTCCCCCATTCCACATCTAATTCGTTCTTGGTTTAGGTGTTTTTTTAGTGTCACATAACGAAGCGCCCATAAAATTTAGATGTCACTGAAACTCGAAACTCGACACGCCGCGTAATGACGGACGCCCTCGATCTTCAGTAATTGTCTGTTTTATTTGAAACCTGACGAGTCCGAAGATGTGCTTTGTCATTTTTTGGGTGGAAATAATTTGGGAGTAACTGTAAGCACCCTTGTATTGAGTCCAATTTAGCCTTATTCAGAGTGTAATCGGAAACACATAATGAAATGTAAATTATGTAGGCAAGAACCATAATCAATTCTCCACCGTATGTTTTAGTATTATGACGTAACAATACTTTAAAACTTTTACTTCTTCTCCCTTTTTTATTTTTGGTCGGATATTGAAATCAGTAATGTCTTGATACTTACTTTTATTTACTTTAAGCCATATATTACAGATTATATTCAAACTAAACTTAACAATTATAGAAATAATAGGAAAACAAAGATGTGAGCAGAAACGCGTCCCAAGAGCGTTATACACATACACAGCATTACAAAATAATTACGAAAACATGTAATGATTACAAAAAAAATCTATATTTCATTTTGATACGTTTTTTCTAAACATTTTGATTAAAATGTTTAAACGCAGTTGAACGCTAACGTTTTAGTATAGCTGCAGTAATCAGTCAGCCCATGACCACGGCAGGTGCGACTTGGCCGGAACGTCGGATATCACAAATAGTACGCCTAGGATACCTAATTTATTACTAGTTCTGTCGTCATGCAGACCAGTCTTTTCATGTCAGTCTAACATCTATAAATTATAAAAAACCGAAGTTCTAATCTGTACAGCGCTATTATTTAGGGATGCATATTAAGTTTTATAACTATTCACGGGGCGTAGTTTCCATTAAGATAATAATAGGTAATTCATAATAGCCCCCTACACAAGCGGTTAAGTACGTGAGCCACTTAAAATTAACTTCCCAGATTAATGACAAACATGTGCTCAGATAATGTTTGGTGGTTGGACGCCGATATGTATTTTAATGAAATCGTATTTTTTGTTATCTAATAGAGTGTTTGGTTACAGATTTATTATAATGGATTAGAGATTTTTTGTGGTTTTTAATAGAAGTGAAACAAAAATTATTATATGCCTTCACGGCGTCAGGGTTTGTGGACTGTGAGAAACTTGGTCATGCCGTTGTGACCAATTAAACTCTAAAGGTTTATAGTACGTGGCATACTTGGGCGTGTTTCGATACTTACCTTACTAGATTCTTCGGGGCGTTTAAACTGATTAGCGAGCGCCGAAAACCTGAAGGCTGCTTTTAAGACTTAGGACCCCAACTTGGGTTGCTTGTGTGGTGGGTATTCTGATTTAAAGGGTACGAACATAATTCTAAAAATTCAAAAAATTCAACATTCAAAATCATTTATTCAGTTTAGGCTACAAGTAGCTCTTATGAATGTCACTATGCCATCGGTTCGTAAGCCTACTCTGGGCGGGAGATCTTGTACTGAGAAGAACCGGCAAGAAACTCAGCAAGTGTCCAGCTCTTTTCTCCCTTACAGCGTCAAAAATATTGGAAAATGCCCTATCATAGCAGGACAAAGAAACATTAAGGTGACGATGATTACAGTATATACTTTTGAAATTATAATATCAGTAGGTACTCCAAGCTACTGTTTGCATCGTGTAAACACAGACATACCTTGACACTTGTCAATGGAAATTAAACAGAGCAACCCCTAATCTTGGTCATATTGCAAGCTTTACTTAGCCACCTTCATGTAAACCCGTCTAGAATTACAACCTTATTACTAACGGCGTAAAGTACAATGTAGACAGCGTTACCATCGTAAGCTTGTACCGAATAGTCGACCTTAGATACATAGAATAAAGGTCAATTTAGTTCATGAACTATTACCTAGCGGTAAATGTAAGTTTGTCAGGGTTGTGCATCCGTAGCGTTTTCATTTTACAGCAGCAGGGTTGGCAATTAGCTCTCGGGTAAGAAATTTCAATGTGTCTTTGTGGGTGCGCTTCTCTGGATGAATTATGATGAATGCATAACTTCTTCAAAGCTTTGACGGCTCGCGCGTCACGTCGGATGTGTTTACGTTCTTCATACGTCTGTTACTTCTAAATGGCTTGCGGATTGTCTGCAAAAAGTCTGTCTTAATAAATAAATGACGATAATTTTATAGATTTCATCACATTATTACGAAGTAGTATTTAATTGGATCAAGTATGCATATTTTTAGGCCTAACTTTAAACTCTTTAATAACAGTCATGTAGATATTATATTTCCAAATACAATAATTCTGTAAATTTTTATTACATATAATCGACTCACCTAACCTAGCGTACAAATTATTTTATTCTTCTATTCTATATCTAGCTGCTACTTTAAGATTTGTTCATAAATTTTGTTCGTCAGAACCTTTTAAAATTGATAACTGGCCTTTTCTGTTACAAAAAAGGTAACCTCAACAAAATCAAATTAAATCGCTGAGTTGCAGACATACGGACTAGCCAAATGGCCATAGACTTGACGCGTTTCCAAAAACCTACAAAGACGACGTAACAGACGTTCATAACAAAACAAGAGAAAGGGTTGAAAAAGGATAAAGTAAGTTAAATGAAAAGTGTTTGATTACAATGTTTAGCTTACGCGTAAACTTAAGAAAGGAATGTAAAAAGGTCACAGTTTTTTTACAAATAACATGCGACAACAAAGAAATCGTGGTTCAAACTCCATAACTCCGTTAGACTACACTGACGTGAACCCATACCTAACAGAAGCGTATTTTAGGTAGGTTAACAGGATTGTTATTATAATATGTAAAGCACATTAATAATAATAATAATCTGAGCTGAGATTTGTACCCCTTTTTACGAAAATTGCGCGGACGGAGGAGTATGAAATTTCGCACACTTATAGTTTATATAGAGAAGGATTGCAGAATGTAAATTTTTTTTTAAATTATTCATAAAAATTCATTAAATCAATAAAACAAACATTACACACACTACCATGTATTTGAAACACACGCATATATACTCTTTTAAAAAAATTTAAAAATGGAAGAGGAGCGGCCGAAATTTGTCAATGCCAATCCAAACTCACATTCTATCTTTTTAATTGTTCATTGTTTAGGATACAATCCGTGCAGCCTTAATAAAATTACGGTCGAATTTCGAACACTGGGCGACCACTAGTTATTATTATTATCTCTATATGGAAAAAACAACAACTTACAATCGTATAAGGATAGCAATTTGATTGGTTACAAACAAAAGTTAACTGAGTTTCAATCCCTGAAGTTGTAGCGGTGTGGGGTGCGCAACATTTGCATGCGATACGGTGCACTCAATTTGAGATTTGAATATTCGAATGGTTTGGATGTTAAATCGTTGGTTTGGGACGTACAAAAGTTAACTGCCTTTTTACATATAAACAAAATTACATAAATGTTGATAAAAAAATACAGTAGCGTTCTAGCACTATTCTAATAAGCTAATTATGCAATGTTTAGCTTGCTTCAGCTTCAGTGGCTTTTCAAATGGTAAGGAATACCTACATATATGTGCCGATGTAAAAAAAATCTTATCGTTTTCTAAACAGTTATAACACCCTTTTTGATTAATATTAATTCAACAAACATGTTTTTGCGTCGCTTCTAAAAAAAGAAGTAAATAGCCTATATCTGTCCCACTGCTGGGCAACGGCCTCCGTCATTGAAATCAAGTCGTCATTACAGTTGATGGGAATATATTGTCTTAAAAAAGTTAAAGAAAAAAGCAACTAAAACACATTGTTTCCAACTTATTAACTTAATACAGATTTCCATTAACTAATATTCTAATTTGCCCTTAAAGTAGCAATTGTCTTTATTAGTGATCCCCAAGTCGTTTTAATGAAATTGCTCAGCAGCTGTATTAGAGAAAGTTAATATTTTAAGGCTTTGATTACGAAAGGTTGTAGGGAAGCGGAGCTCAGACTGATATATGGCGATGTTTCCCGCCCTACCCTGATTTGTATTCACCAAGCCTCCGCCACGACCTACACCTGTTTTCAAACTACAATTTTCTGTCTTACATTAAACATTTTAAAGTTCACAGTTGCTTGTGCACTTGGCTAAGTGGTGCTCTATCGATCCTATAGCTTTCTTATGGTTTTTACGGGAATTTCCCTTTTCTTGACCTTCGAGGTTCGTTTCTCACATACTATGGAAGGTTCTCTTTGAACTTGTAAATAAAAAAGTCGTGTCACAGCGGAACTTCTTTGGTAGAGACCCTTTGGAGAGTTCACTGAAACTTTTTCGTTCCGGCTGCCAGAGTTAGTTGTTACAGTTTTGTTCGTCGTTTAATGGTGAAAGTAATTAAAAAGCCGTGTTGTCCCATTGCTGGACAAAGGTCTCCATGATTGAAATGAAGTCATCGCTACAATGGATGAGTAGTGGCTTAATCACCACGCTTGCCAAATGCGGGTTGGTGGTTACAAACCTGAACTATGTATCCGAAAAATCCAAATTATACTTTGTCCGACTTAGAAATTGAACCCAGGACTAACGGGTATCAGGCCGAGTGCTTAGTCACTCGGCCACCGAGGCTCTTATGTAACATAAGTTTTATTATTTAGTAGAATTAAAAAGGTCACTTTTAACCAAACATATTATTGTCTGGTGCTAAAATTCGTCCAAACAAACATACCTTTTCTAAAATCGTAATACAAATTAATGACACCACTTCTTACATTGATGTTCCTTAATTATTTCTGAACATACTTGCTCAACAATTCAGTTGCGTCCCGGTGGCATATCCATTGTCAAAGGCGTCGGGTTCATAAAGCGACATCTGTGACACGAACTCGGAGATATTACAATGCTCATTTGACGGGAAAATATGGTTCGCTGAGATGATTTCCAATACTTCACTTTTGTATGGTGCAAATCGAACAAAAAAAGACAAAAATATTGAAAAACTATTTCACTTAACTATGTTTTTTATGTTTTTTTTTGTACGTTTTTGACATGTTAGTTTACATCTTTACATTTTATTCTATACATTTTATACATTTACATCTGTCAATGTGTAAGTCAACCAGTGGGTCTGTAGAGGCCACATTATGGCTTTCCTCTAAAATCAAATAATTTTTCAAAAACATTTAACTTGCTAGGTATGTAAGTAAACTCACACTCAAAAAACCTTTTTTAATAGATCTGAACCTCTCGGAGAATCTAGTAGGAAAAGGGAACGTACGGTAACGCCGTTAAGACCTTTTTAGCACATCAGCACACTCTCTCAAAAGCCGCTTAAGAATGCAATCATCTATCGAGAAGAGCCCAGCAAAAAATTCAATAGATATTCCTTTAAAAAAATGTTACAAATTATAAATATACACTTTAAACGTTTGAGTTCCATTTTAATCAATTTTAATAACAGGGATTATCGCAAACTACTTCGTAGGTAGGTGTAGGTATCATAGTCATGCTAAGATATCCGACGTTTCGACCGAGTTGCACCGGCCGTGGTCACGGTTCAACCGGTATATCCTAAATACCTACACTGGGTAGTTTACGTTTATTATGCTTTAAGCTATGTTCACATAATTGACATTGACTATGATTGCCAAATGCAGGTTTGTTTACTCAAGAGACCCTACACGTGACCCCTGGTTGGTGCTAAATGAGTGACACTGTCTGAGTGGTAGAGCCACGCTGCGTTGCAGCACGAAATGGGCCGGCTCGCCCGTCGTAAAACCACCCTCTCACAGAATATCGGCGTGAAACAATGGCACTCGTTGCTGATGTGTTTCGACCGGAGGCCCATCTCTCACCCCTCCCCCCTCCCAATTCCTACTCTCTCCTCAAGATCCAACACTTTCCTCAAGGTCGGCAACGCATCTGCGTTTACTTTGGTTTTGCGGGTGTCCATGGGCGGCGGCGAATACTTTCCATCAGGTGACCCGCCTGCTCGTTTGCCTCCTGTTAACATAAATAAAAGAAAAAAATACATTTAGCCGACCTGGGGACTGAGCCCGGGATCTTTGGGTGTCGAGCCAAGCGCTCTGCCACTCAGCCACCGAGCCGTTCCGAGTTGGCGAGGCGTGAGAGTGCCATGTACTATCACAAAATTAGAAATTCATGCTGCCATTAGTCCTATTTCCCGGCCGCATCAGACGTAGTCAGTCTTGCTGTACCAAGGGGAGAGGGGATGCGCAGTTGTGATTACTGTTGTAGGTACAACTGAAAAATATACTCGGCGTCTTGGCTGTGACGCACAGGAATGCAGAAGTGAAACCTCGAAGTGAGGTTGTATAAATTTCGCTGTTTACCATTCCCAGTTGAGCGGGGGGAATGCACGCGAATTGTGAATGCTCTTGCTGTCTTTGTGCTCAGATGTGAAATGGTTTCGTGTTTTATTTTTAAAGTTTTACATGTGTAGCTGTTGTAGTTGTAGCAATGTATGCTATGAAACGATTTCTCTTGACCAACTACTGAAAATATTAAAGAAGTAGGAGCGTATGTACTTATTTGTACCTAAATTGAGATATGTACTTATTTGTAATATAAAAACAGAATGTTAACTTGCGTACCTAGTATCTTGTCAATATTGAGACAAGACTTTTAGATGTAACTTCCCCCATCAGAGACTTTAACCTACAGACCAATATCTGTCTTATCGAAAAAAACCTAGCTATAGTCGCACTAAACGACGTCATCATCGTCTTTGTCAGCCTGACTTGTTTTCACCGCGGTCACAGCCTAGTAAAGATAAGTCAGTTACTATTACCTAATGATTACTAAACAATAATAAATTGTAATGAGCAAAATATAACTAGAAAATTAATAAGTAATCATTACGTTAATTGACGTCCGAAATACGATAGTACAATCACGAGCAATAACATGTACTTAACACTTTTGACTAGTTATGACTCTTACTTCATTGTGTTAAGAGTTACAATGTATGCATGTTAATTCTGGTGACTGTACAAGTATTAAAAAAACAACACAACAGCTTAACGTTTCTTACTTTGCCGTCGTCCAATAATCCACCGAACCAATTCTGGTCCCGCCAAATCTTTCCGTCTTCACAAAACGGGATTCAAACGCGCCAATAGCACAAATTAAGTATACGGCCGCGCGGCGCGCCCGGACAGATGGTCCGCTCGGAACTAAGCGCCATTTTGCTCACGCACACATTGACGTTGCGTTTACAGGCCGTCTCAGGCAGTCTCAGCCTGGCTTTCAGTCCGGCTGTCGCGCGATTGTTATTTGACTACCATTTGTAATACCTGTAAAAAAACCTGTGACATATTTTTTTTATAAGTATTATATTATGTTTAATATAATCATCAACATATACCATTTCTTTACCTTACCTTACCCTACTTTACCTAACCTAACCTCACCTGACCTTCCCTTCCCTTCCCAAGCCTGTTCGAAGCCAGGCCAAATGCTGTTCGAGCAGTGGTCCAGCGAAGGGTGGTGTGTGTGTCCATCGACACTATAAGAAGAAGGATTCCGTACCTACCTCAAAATGCAAAAGGAACACTTTTAGGATCAATTTGTTTATTTAACGAACACCTGTGGATATTTAGTGAACCTTGTAATTTTAACCGAACTTGGCGCCTTTTTACATTTTTGTTTTAGTCGAACTTGGTGCACTTTTTTATTTTTCTGTTTTTGGCGGGATCACTAGGTAGGTAGGTATAACACCATAGCACAATGCACGTAAAATGGCGGCGAGCCACCATAGTTTGAACTTTTATCGTCGTGTGTGACCTCGAGTAGAGTCGATATGTTTTATGAACTTATGAACATGCTTTTAGATAAATAATGTTCTGCTACCCATTTAGGCATGTAGGTATAATAAGATACATGTGTAAACACATGAAGCACCTAACCTACTTATTTCAAAATTCGGAGTTAGTACAGTAGCAACCCTAGGTAGTCTAGCCAGTTTAGGTAGTTATTTTCGAGAACGGCCAGAGCGGGCTTTCTGAACCCTCTCTATTTTGTGCCAATAGTGCCGGCGACCTAATCTGCTTTGCGAGCTTCGCGGCTGGTAATGCCACCTGAAAGGTCCACCCTTCGATACCGCTAGTCTGGACACGAAAGACCCTTCGCCCCTTGCCTTTACCAAGAGAGTAAATACATCCTAAGCTTTTTAAGAGGTTCTTGTTAATGTTTGTCGACGAACCCTGTCTTGCTATTGTGAACTTTGTTTGCCTTCCTGTAGTATAGCAATTGCGATTTTAATTGGTATAATCCTAACTAATATTAACAACTAGCGGCTGCCCGCAGTTTCACCCGCGTGGTTCCCGTTCCCGTGGGAATATCGGGATAAAAAGTCCTATGTGTTAATTCAGGTTATAAACTATCTGTATGCCAAATTTCATCCAAATCCATCCATCCGTTGCAGCGTGAAGAAGCAACAAATATACATACATACACACAAACTTACGCATTTATAATATTAGTGTGATGTGATGCGAAAGTGAGTTTGTTTATATGTTGTTTGATACGATTTCACGCGTGAACTATTCAACCGATCATCATGAAATTTTGTACACATATTTTCAAGAGTATAATCAAAGACATAGGATACTTATTAATAAAAATAAAGGTAGTTTGTTAGTTTGTTTATACACGCTTTTACGCGTAAACTATTTAACGATTTGTTTGTTTTGTTGTCATGGAAACTGTCAAAGCGGCACGATGTCCGCCGGGTCAGATAGTAATTTATACTTTATTACTTACATTATTATTACTTACATATTAAAAAGCTTGCGAGCCATCTGATTGCCAAGTGTGAGTTTTCGTTCAAGATAAAGCAAATAATATTTATAAGTACAAGAAAAACATAATATTTTATTCATAAAACCATAATTGTGATCGTTAGGTTATTAATAAATGCAAGTTGGTTTTTAATATTAACTTTTATCCATTTCCAGAAATATAGTACCTACCTAATGAATAAAATCATATAATGCGCAGTTCATGAGAATTATAATATCCAGCTATGTTTCTTTATCATGTTAACTTAAGTACCAAACTGCTTTTAAATCTATCAGCTGAAATGGATAATTGATATTTCATTGTAAGCTTTTTAAATGAGTTAACACCGTAAAAGTATTTGACCACAAAACAACATCATTATTCGTTTTTATTGTGAATTCAACTTGCGAGCATCTCGATTCGACCAGAACAATGCCAAATAATAAAATCGCCAACAATAAGTCTGCAACACAATATCTTGCGTATTCTTTGAAGAGCGAACGAATGGATGGTAATGAGAGGCAAGTGTGACGCAGGAAATGAATGGCGCGGGAAGTAGGATTATATCACAAAATAAGACCCGAAGAAGAGAAGGTAAGCTAAAATAAGTAAAACGTTAACAGTGTCCATGACAACAAAAGAAACAAATCATTAGTCCGCTTAAGAACACCCGTATCCCATGATGGACCCCTATAGCAGCGCCACTTAACGGGTCTAATTGTAAATCTAAACCATTCTCGAATCCACTTGAACACACACAGAAAATTTCATCCAAATCGTTCCAGCCGTTTAGAAGGAGTTCAATAACATACACACGCACAGAAGATTTATACAAGTATATATAAAGATACAGAGAAGTATATAACAGCTACAATTATATGGTATTCCATGGGTGTCTTGTAATTCTAGTGTTGAAGCGTAGGTAAACATAGGTACGTAACATTACTATCAATCAACAAATCAACAATCAATCAGCTTTTTCATATGGGAACACATTTAGTCGCTCGGGCAACTAGGTAACTGTCTTATCTTATTTTTGGTAGGTATTTTTTACCAGACGTTTACCAGCCGATAGTTTTCAATCCAATCCATACCAATAACTCTGTTAGACGTCTCTACCAAAATACCCAAAACGGTTAGGACAGTTAGTGGCGCGAACGACGATTTATGCACATGACTGTACAAATCATTGTGCGCCGATTTATTTTCACCAGCTATTTGATATATTGAGGTGCCTTATTTATATTCACAATATAACACAGAAAATAGTGTTACCCCCACCCCTATCTTTTGATTACCTGCCACCAAACAGGCAACTGCCATTATTCTTCCATAAATAAACATCGCGAACTCTATGCATAAAACAATCCGGGATTCGTAGCAGAATGCACCCTCTCGGACCCCAAAATCAGGGTGCATTCCACCCCAAGATATATGATTTTAATAATCGCGAAGATTACTTTAAGGAGTACTCCTTGAGTGTCCCTTGGAGAGTCCTGTCTGAGAAATCGTCCCTTCAGCTATTTCATTTGTGAGGACCTCTTGATATATGCTGACTCCTTGTTGTGCAAGGACCTTTTTGTAGAAGAATTTCTTTTATTTGACTCCCGTAAGTCTTGATATTTGTTAGACAAGACGAAAAAAAATTCCCCTTAGAGGGGAGATTTTTTTTATACCACTGGTTGTAAGGTCGATTGTTTCAAACTATGTTTTTAAATCTTAGGTTTTTTTAATGTTAAGCAATAAATGCAAAATGCAGATAAAATCAAGCAATGTTAAATATGGATAAAAGCAAAACTATTAACTATATAAATCTAGGAATGCAGTATTTCTTATTAAATTAATGCAGTTTCCCGATTCTGTTTTGTTGCCCAGTATTAGTAGTAGAAAGTTGGTATATCACTATAGCTTAGGCTTCGATTTAAACAACGCAGTCTTGTTTCCGTATTGTTCTCGCTTACTACGGCTACAGTTCTCAATGTAATTCTCCCGATATGACATGTCAAAATCAGGCGCTACAATTAACAGCGCGCGTAAATCTCATGTCACATGGACACCTAAGATGGCGTCGGCAAGATGGCGTCAAAAACCGCGAGAGTGACAAGGCTTTATTGGAACTGCAACGGGTGCAGTGGTTTCATAACAAACGACGCCGGGGGAAGTTATTAGTCGTTGTGTACGTCAACACGTCTGGTGTTTAATTTCGCAGCCAGGTGTTCACAACCGGCAGTAGTTAATGAGATATGTCATAGTTGAGGCGTCTCGAAATTTGTACAAGAATATGATGGAGTGGTTGCGAAGCGAATATTTATTTACTTAGGCGAAGTTACGTTGTCAGTTTTGATAGTTACTTTAATTTGATATATGTAGGGCTTTATAGTTCTCTTATCACATAGTGTTATTAAGGTTATTGTTTATGCAAATTGAGTCCATGCAACCACATTATACATCGGTGACCAAATTAAATAGGAGATTTAGAACCCTACTTTTAGATTACAGTGTTCCTGTAATTCATGATTTGACTTTCGTGATATTATTAAAGCGAATTTCCCAAAAGTAATTATAAGTTATCATAAAGAGTGTGGCGCGGAATGAAACTTTTTCTTCGCGTTCTCATTAAGCGGGCGACATTTCTACCTTTTTTGCGGGTAGCAACACTTTATCAAGTGCATAGCGATTCAGCCGGCTCTAATTAAAACTCGAGTCTCGATCTACGAGTTACTATTAATTTGCAGTGTTAAACACAGGCTCGCTTCGTGACTGAATGGATCTTTGTGTAGTATTCCTAACGTTTGCAGAATTTATTTACTAGCAATTCTTCTGTGTTCTGAAAAGGGAAATGTCGTTTCTTTTATCCATTTTCAAATTAATTAGCAATACCTTAATTCGACGTAGTGTGTTGATTTTCTGACAGGAATGTAAAGCAATGTACTAGTTTATAAGATTACTTACTCGTACAAATCAAACAACAAGAACAGTGAGTAATAAAACAAAGCCTTTTTTATTGCTGTCTCTTAAACAAAGCTGACAAAGGATGCATTTCACTTTTGTTAATTTATTTAAAACTCTCTTATTCATTGTTCTGTTTTCCACCAGTTTGCTCTTTAATTCCATTATGTACCTTATGTCTGGTGTAATATGATTAGGAATGTGTAACTGCACCCTGCAGCGCTAAACTAATTTGTCGGTCCGTTCTTTCGTGGTTCTAATCTCATAACGCGGCATATGGCTTTGCTACGGTGTCTGACACATTTCGTCTGTCTTCTGTTTTCTTATTAATATCTGTTTTTATTATTTGAAAATGAAAGTGCAAAATGCTATTTTTGAGATAGGTAATATAATAATATGACAAACACTTTATACCCGTAGTATTAACCAAAGTAACATAATGTTTTCAATAATACTTAGGGTATTTTATAAGTAGTTTAAGTTAGAACATCGGTCTTGGACCAAAAGGCTTCGGGATCGATTCGGAAAGGGGTGGTTGTACTTGGTTTGGTATGTGTCAAGGCGAGTTCTAAGTGTACCAACCCACCATCTTATCATCGCTAGTTCCTCAGTGATTGAAGGTTTTACATCATACATTTTTTAATTATTAATATAATATATTTATATATTTTTTTATGAATACAAGTTAGCAGGTTTCGCGACCCTTACTCTTGTTTTTTTTTTAATGTTTTCTATTCAAGAATTAAATTATATCGTCAAAATTACAGTGTAAACTCAACAAAAACAAACATCACATGTTCATCCATTTGCTCCTCTGCACAAGCTGCAAACAAATACGGTATTCGTAACTAAATTCGTTAACCCTGGACTATGTCGGCGAGGGCGGCACAAACCATAGACTTAATAATACGAAAAAGGCAAAAAAAACGTACCTTACAATAAAAAAGTTGTAACTACGTTTCCAGTGTCATTTGATTTTATCGTTATCGCCAAAACTATGTCTCCGACGTTGTTATGAAATATAAACAACCTACTCGCATGTTATTGAGTTCTATGAAAGTATCTTATTTAACAGCAGAGTGCCCAATGCGAGTTTTATTCGCAATTCGATCAAGTTAACGAAAACGAGAATTTGTACGGCAAAATTTAAACTCTTCTCGTATGTCGCCAGGAGGCGCTGCTTCAATGCCATACTTATTTTCGTTTTCGTAAACGTAATCGAATGAATACGGATAGTAAACAAAACTCACACTAGGCACTCAGTAGTGGAAACGTTAATTTTATTTCAAAATTAAACTTGTTCAAAACTCAAATCGAATCTAATCACTTGAATTTATGAAGATGATGCAGCAAAACCACGATCAAAACACAAACTTTTTTATTTTATGATTTGACATATTTTTTTTTCTCTTATCTAAGGCAGTAACTTATAAAGACACACAAAACAGTTAAATGCTCTTCTTACCTGTTCTACAGTATAATATGGGATTTGAATTGCACATCTGGCGATAAGTTGGGTACACAAATTAATCGAGTTATAGGTTCGATTTCATTCGATCCAAATTCTAGCTTACTTTAACTCAAACTAACAGTGAAAAACAATAGCACCCTCTACTCTGGATGCAGCACAGTTGCGGTCATCGGTCGTCAACACAAACTTATTTTATATTCGAATATCACTTAAGCATCATTGTTTTGTCTCTTTTTCTCAAATCCAAAATGACGTTTGTGGGACGTTGACAAAACAATATTTTACTAAATAATGCTCAAATAGTTTTTATGAATAAGGGGGTTAGAGTGCGGTTTTAAGTCTATGGTCTTACCTAAAAATTGCATAGGGTGGTGTAATTTGTCGCTGGGCCGGGTACTACTATGTTTGCAGTTATTATTACGTTACATAATTTGTGTTAATACTTACAATACCTCATGGCCGAGTGACAACGATATCCGGATGTCCTAGGTTCAATTCCCAGGTCAGGCAAAGTGTGTTTCAAATTTTTCAATACATAGCTCGGGTTTGTGGTCACCAACCCCCCATTTAGTAAGCACCTATCAATGTTGCGTTTATATACTTAATCTTATATAGGGTCACATTTTATCAACTGCAAATATTTTGAGGATAAACTCAACTACATATATTAACTATTTTTATAAAAAGACCTTAAATTTTTATACGCTTGTTTTCAAGAAAAACGCCAAAAGACATTTCGATTAAAAAGAAAAATAAAGCACTTTCGGTAGTTTCAATTCAAAGGCCGAAACAGAGAGGCCGCAATGCCTTCACCGCTTACACGTGCCCCTAGTTTCATTGAAAAAACCGACAGAGAGGCCGCTCTTAAAAATATTACAATTTTTGTGTCAGGAAAAGTAAAAAAAACTAGCCTTAATTTTTTTTTAATGCTTATTTCTCTGATATAATTAGATGTTTTGTCAAAATATTTGCAGTTGATAAAAAGTAACCTTATATAATGCTGGAGTCTTTTGCCCAGCCGTGGGATATTATATATGCTGTAATTTACTTACTTACAATATTTAGCAGATTGTTTAAGTATGATAAAAGTTTGGTTATTTATTAAAAGTAATTGATTGAATGCAAAAGTAAATATATGGCTAAAAAACGTTATACAGCACCATATTTTTTTTAAATATTTAACGGGTAAGCACTGCCTTGATCTCACTTGATGTTAAGTGATGATAAGGCCAATGATAGAAGCGCACTTCACCTGGGATCCTTAACTAGTGAGGCACTGGCTATCTTACGAGTATCTCTAGCTGCCGTTTTTTTTGGAGAGAGATTGCTGATTGCCTCAGACGGCATTTTCAGCTTCACCGGGCTCGTTTGGGGGCACCGAGAAACTTAAAGGGTTCCTCAAGCTGTGTGAAATGAATCACCTTCGGAGGTTTTCTAGAGGGAACGGCATCGCGCATTAGTGCGCGTCCCCGTGCCCTACTAGATTTTCCGAAGGGTTCGGATCGGATCGGGGAGCGGAACCACCCGTGGGCGCCTCTCGGTTCGGTCCTCGGCTCGGGTAGACCGGGCCGTGGAGGAGGAGAGTAGCGCCCAGGTACATGTCTGTACCTGGTATATGTAGAGCGCGTGTGGACCGGTTCTTCGTACCTTGTTCTACGAGCACGGTGTCTTGGACCTAAACTAGTGTGCATGTTTAGTGTATTCTGTAAATTTGTAGTGTCATTTAGAGGATCGGGCGGGGTCTAGCTGCCGGAACACAACAATGCTACAAAAACACAAATGTTGAAAAAATTTCTACGAGCAGGATTTGAACCTTTAAAAAAAAATTTCTCAACATTTGTGTTTTTGTAATTTGTTTGCAACAAAATTTGCATTAAAAAATTATTTGAACATTTTATTGATGTTAATAAATATACGAGTCCGGCTTTGAGACGTTTATTTGCTGATGATGAGCAAAGAACACTGATCTCGTATTACACTCGTACTAAGTTAATGTACTACATTTGCTGTAGTAGATTTATAACAATAAAATTTTATTATACCAAGACCTTCAAACCAATTGAATGTTCCAAACTCGTCGGATATTCGTTTAGGGGCGACGAGTTCAGAGATTGTTTCGTCTACATTCCACATACGCCCCTATTTGGTACTGACAGCATCATATCGGTGCCGAACTTTGACATGAGAATTTGGCCCTTTAGAAACATTAATTTGGTTCACAAATACAGGAAAGTTTCAGCTAAGATAATTGAAAATATTTCACAAAAAATTGGTAAGCTTGTTGCAGCATATTATGTTATAGTTAACTTAATTGTGAGCCTGTACTTAGAGATAAGTATTTTGATGTTGCTTTAGAAGAAAACACTTTGAAAAATAAACTTAAAGTCTATCGTTTCTTATGACAATTTTTTTTTCTTTTTTTGCGGGGGTGTGATTCTAAAACCGGAAATGACATCTCTTTCGTGACAGCGAAAATTGTATTGTTATTGTGGAACGGTAAGGTAACTTGTATATATATACTACTCAAAACAAAATAAGGGCCACGAGGTATTTTGTCTGTACCATGAAAATAATAAAACCAATATTAATTTTTTTGTCTCCATAACGAAAACTAATGTTGTTTTTACCGTGTAGACCAATAAATTTATTCCAATAATAATGATTAAAAAGTTTATTTGCTTTTGAAAGAAAAAACACATTTAAGGTTAAAAATAAAAACAATGTAAAGTTACTGAAAACAAAAGAAAATACTCCATGCTCATCATTTAGTAACGGGTATGCCCCCCTCGTTTCGTTACGCACTCCTGAAGCCTGGAGTGCATGCTCTCAATCAAATGCCTGACATTTTCCATTGGAATCTCTTCCCAGGCTCTTTTAACAGCGTTGATGAGATTTAAGATGATGATTTAAGTCCGGACTGTTCGCCGGCCACGGCAAGACTTGAATTTGAGACGCTTCCAGTACAAACCGAGTCGCTTGAGCCGTGTGTGCACGAGCATTGTCTTGCATCAAGATGAATCCAGGACCCGCTCGCTGGGCAAATGGGATCACATGTGGTCTGACGACTTCCTCAATATACCGCTGAGCAGTAACAGTACCCTCATTTAAAATAGCGAGCTCAGTTTTGCCGTGTAAGCTTATCCCGCCCCAAATCATTACATTTGGACCACCAAAACGATCGACTTCATGGATGCAGGCTTCTGAAAATCTCTCGCCGCGTCTTCTCCATACTCTAATACGCCGATCGTCGTTAAAAAATTTAACTTTGCATTCGTCTGTGAAGAGCACCATGCCCCATTGGTTTATGTCCCAGTCCAAATGTTGACGGGAAAATCTTAAACGATTTGCACGATGATTTCTGGTTAATGGAATACGGACAACTCGCCTTCTTGATGCCTGCTGGTCTTCATGCAATCGATTACGAATAGTTTGGTCACTGACACGAGTACCCGTTGTGAGCCGTAAACGATTTTGCAGCTTGCGGGCCGTCGTTGTGCGATCTCGGCGCGCACTTAATCGAATGTAACGATCCTCTTGAGCTGTTGTAATGCGAACTCTGCCCGAACTAGGTCTTCTTCTAACACTGCCGGTCTCTTGGAAACGATTCCATAGATTTTGAATAGCTCTTCGAGAAAATCCCAATTGCAAACCCACAGATCGCTGCGAATGACCTTCTTCAATCATTGTAACGGCTCTGGTTGCTGTCAGCGAGTCCATATGACGCCTGCGTGCTTGTGGCATATTGCAAAAGATGTTTCTGACTCGACATATCAACGAACTCTGATAATTTCTAATAAACCAAGAAGCTAAGGAAAGCAAAACGTCAAAGAAAATGCAATCAAAATTTTCAAAAATAATTTTAAATCAAATTTTATTTAAAATTGTTGCCAGCATTAGATGAATACTACAATATTAAAAAGTTTAGGTATCAAAGAGTTTGTATACTCAATATTTTACTACTTTCAATATGTAAATGTTTAATAATTTACACCAAAATGAAAAAATACCTCGTGGCCCTTATTTTGTTTTGAGTAGTATATATGTATCCATATGCCTCTTAAGAATCTTAGAGTACTTCGGTCACATTGCCAGGAAAAGTGGTGACAATTTAGAGAAATTAATTGTCACCGGCAAAATAGAAGGAAGAAGAGCTCGTGGTCGCAGCCCGATGCGTTGGTCCGATCAAATCCGTACTGCATTGGACACCTCTGTGCATGATGCTCTGCACGTCGCCGGCAACCGGTCGAGATGGCGCTCTATCATTAAGCGTCATATACATGGTGAAGGAGGTCACGACCCTCAGCAATGAGGATAACGATGCACGGAGGAGGAATGTAACTTAAAAACCTTTAGGATCATCATAAGCCCACTGCCGCCCACTGCTCATTCAGTTCTTGCCCGCCCCTTATAGACCAGATCGTCTGAACACTGAACTGGAATTTTGGATAAATCTTTTTAATAATTTGAATGTGATTATTTTACATAAAATAGTTTTGATTGATTCAAAGTCAGGCTGCCGTGACTAGGGGCGTTTTAAAATAAGCCCAGTTTTATTAAATGACGAGTGTTTCATTCTTCGTGTCGTTGATTGTACAAAAGCGCCAACAGTGGCGCCCTCTGTGACTTGTTAATGCAATTGTGATGCAAATTCTTGAATTAATCGTCTCCGTTTAAAGTGCCGCTCCCGATCTTTATTGCCAGTGTTGCAATTGTATTAAAAGAGCTAACTGTATTTTGCGTTTGATGCCACTTAATTCGTTAATAATTACCCGGAACGCTTTTTAGTCTATGGTCAGTGTTTTAAATTTAGCGCTGATTATTCAACATAATTATAAGCTTTTAATTTGTGATATATAATCAAAGTAATAAACTTCACTTATTTTAAATAAGTAGTATCATATGCTAGGCGGTATGTATTCAGTATTAATCTGATCATATCTATACTAATATTATAAACCTTTGTATTTTTGTATGTATGTATGTTTGCAACAAATAAACTCAAAAACTACTGGACCGATTTAAAAATTTCTTTCACCATTACAATGCTACATTAGCGCTGAGTAACATAGGCTATATTAAAAAAAAACTGCGGTATGAAGTCCGCCGGATCAGCTAGTTATTTTTATAGTGACTATAATTTCTGGTAGATGTTCATTCCATGTCCATTTAATATATTTTTTTATTAATGAAATATTTCGGAGTCCTCTTAATGAGCAACATTAAACAAACGATTTCTCATTCCATTTCCAAAATCAAATTAGCAAACAAATAGATTACACAGAACAAAAACTTTTTGTACAAACCTCAAACGTAATTGAACATTGCAAATTGCCTATGCACGTGAACAAATATCCATAACGAGAGTCACAAAGCGAAAAGCAAAGAAACCCCGCCCCAAGCTGTAATGCAGAATGAGTAATAAAAAAAAGTTCGATCCAATTAAACGCTATTTTCAAATTTCGTTTCCGTCTCCGCCCAGGGCGTTTGATTAAGGGACGTATTTGTCATCGTGGCGTGTCGTGCAAAATTAAAAAAGTAATAGAGACCTTTCGAGCGATTTGGCTGTTAGTTGCATTGAGTGCCGATTAGATGTAAAGCACTGTTCCAACTTTGGTCTAAATATGTCGTCATCACTGTTAGTAGCATTGTTCCGGCAGCTAGAGATTACATACCTATAGCCAGTACCTAAGTAAATTTTTACTTTTTATTTTTAAGTGCTAATTGCTGCACTGAAGCTGAATTAAATATTTATAAAATACAGTGAAAAAATTAAACGCCCACCCGACCCAGCCAGGAATCGAACCTGGGTCTTCCGCAATCCGCAATCTATTTAATTTTTTCACTGTATTTTATAAATATTAAATTCAGCTTCAGTGCAGCAATTAGCACTTAAAAATGAAAAGTAAAAATTTACTATAGCGTTGTGTTATCAAATTTCTGGTATTTCATCTGCAAAGTTGAATCTGCATAATCATCGGTTGCAATAACCTTTGGATAGATAGCACTAACATAGATAAGCACTCAAAAATTAAAAAGCAGTGACAAAATTCAGCGCTTACGTAAGCCTTCCCGGTAGCATAGCGGTCAGTGCAGCCGCCCGGATTGCGGAAGACCCAGGTTCGATTCCTGGCTGGGTCGGGTGTGCGTTTAATTTTTCACTGTATTTTATAAATATTTAATTCAGTACCTCAGTAGTTGAAAATAAAATACTTTCGAAAACTTTTCTTTCCAAAAACAATGAAGGAGCTTTATGGCGTAGTGACTTGCACATCCTGTGCAAAAATTAAATTGATCGATTTTGAGTGGTAGAGCCACGCTGCGTTGCAGCACAAAATGGGCCGGCTCACCCGGCGTAATACCACCCTCTCACAGATTATTGGCGTGAAACAATGGCACTCGTTGCTGTTGTGTTTCGTCCGGTGAGTGAAAGTACCGGAGGCCCATCTACCCCTCCCCCCTCCCAATTCCTACTCCCTCCTCAAGACCCAACTCCTTCCTCACGGCCGGCAACGCATCTGCGATTACTTTGGTTTTGCGGGTGTGATTTCTTTTCATCAGGTGACCCGCCTGCTCATTTGCCTCCTATTTAACATAAAAAAAATATTCCGTTTGCTGTTTTCGCAAGTTAAGCAAGCCAGGTAACCGAATGGGTGATCAGAATATTGTCCAGCTCCTGCGTGTTCGGAAGGCAAGATAAGCCGTCAGTCTCGGTTGTTGTTTTAAGATAGCATAGATATAGGAAGCTTGAACTCAGACGTTTATAGCTTATTTGATAATTTGTAAACAATCACAGCAAATTAAAATATTATTTTTGTACCAAAATAATTAAAACCTCTCCAGATCATTATTTTTTTATTCGAAAGGACATTAAATCTATAATTACAACATAAATTAAGTTATATCTATAAAAACCCCCAACATTAGTACAGCCGACTCTAAAACCGAATAGGGTGACCATGGCGCGTCAGGTGTTGCCAACTGCATCCGATTGCTGTTTATTACGGCCATATTTCAGCACCCCTGAAAGGACAGACCCCACTTGATTTGCATCTGACAAAGACTTGTGCGTAATAACCCCGGGCCCCGGCAACAAATGTATAAAACGAACGACGTAGTTGAATGGGAAAGTTATTGGCGAATAAAGTGTTCAAAATGATTTTTAAAGCAAATTTTGTTGCGAACAAATTACAAAAACGTCAATGGAATGTCAGAAGGGTGCAGGTTCAAATCCTGCTCGTGGAAATTTTTTCAACATTTGTGTTTTTGTAATTTGTTCGCAACAAAATTTGCTTTAAAAATCATTTTGAACAGTTTATAAAATAGCTTGCTTATTTCTTAACTGATCTTTAATATTTGTAAAAATATTATGATCGGATGTTAATGACGGTAGTTGTTGACATTGAATGGGCGCCTTTGGCTTACAAAGTAAAAAGTGTTGAATAATTTCGGCGGGCTGGTTAGAACCACGATAGCTCAATTGGAAGAGCACCTGACCCGGAATGTCAGAAGGGTGCAGGTTCAAATCCTGCTCGTGGAAATTTTTTCAACATTTGTGTTTTTGGAATAAAGTGTTATTTGATTTTGATAATTTTGCTGTGCTTACTGAAAAAAATACTAAATTACGAACTTCACGATTTTTTACTACGAGTAGAACAATTAATTATGTACATAAATGTTTAGAAAACTATTTTAAAATCTTTAACTATGTAAATCATTTTTACAATTCAAATGGTGTGTATAAACTTTAAAGTTCTACAAAGTTATATTATATAAAGCAGTTTGTTGTTTGTACTACTGTTAAACTTATTCGTCTTCTATCTTCTATCTATGATTCTATCGTCTATCGTACATCCATTCAATCAATACAAAGTTATAACAGTTTGTATTAGAAAACTATATTCAACGATTCATTGATGTGTCATGCTTGACTCTTTTAAAATTAAGACAGTGATGTAAGCTCTTAGTAAACCATGTTCTTTAAGAGTGTTCAATAAATTTCTATAAAGTCAAATATCCTCTATCGATGTACTTATGACGCAGTATCAATTGGAACCTCCCCTCAAAAAAAGCCACCACCAATTTCCTTTAGGACTCATTAGGCGACAATTCCCCGCCAATAAGGACCACCCTGGGAGATCAATTGGCCACTTAAACGATCAACGGTTGTCCCGCGGACTTCCCGCAATTATGGTCATTGGAGCAATGACACAATAAGTCGGTGGTGTGTTGGAGCTTTTACATTTTTAAATTGACTTCCTTTAACGTATTGGTGGCCGAGTGGCTAAGCGAAGGGCCCAGACTGAGGTCCTAGGTTCAATTCCTAAGTCGAGCAAAGTGTGTTTCGGGTTGTTTCATGCATAGCATACATAGCTAGTGAAGATTTAACTTGTTTTAAAGAAATCTTTTCTTTTCCAGGTAAATATCACATATCATGTGATTCTGATTTCGGGAGCAGCTAGGTATGTCATATTAATGTGCTTAAGTGCTATTTTTCTTACATAAATATCTGTAAATAGTCTTTGTTTATTGTTATTTTTTTTTATATTTTTAACAAAAAACAAATATAGTAAAGTGAAGGTGGTAGCTACGAGTAACCAGCCGGACTTAAAACAACTAACCAACTAACCACCAAGGTAACCATATCTGAATTAGTACATAACTTGCGCTTAACAAGTTCTTTAACAGAATTAATATGTAACTAGGTTTTACATAGCATACCAAATATCAATTGTAAGAAAGGTATATTTTATTATATCATGGCCAATGAGTATAACTTTTTGAACTATCATGGTCACTTACGACAGAATAATTATTAGTGAAGCGATTACAATCCCGTAGTTGTTGAATATGAGTATACGATATTTCGGCGCAGTCGCATGCGCCATGTTCACGTATGTACAGAAGTTATTGCTGGTAGATATTTATGAACACAAAACAGTAATTAGAATTGTGCTGAAATATCAGATATATTCACATAAAACAAAAAGATAGTAATAATACTCATATTTATAATGATTCTAATGGCCAATGAAGTTAATTACACGGTCAATTAGTTAATATAGACTTATAGTTGAAAAAAACCAGCGCAATTTCTTATTAATTACACCGTTTGCAATTAGACTGTTGCGCTTGATGTGATTAATCAAAATTAGTTGTAGAACTGATATCTATATATTAATACGTGAAGCAAAAACTTTGTACCCCTTTTTACGAAGATTGCGCGGACGGAGGAGTGTGAAATTTCGCACACTTATAGTTTATATAGAGAAGAAAGTTACGCAAAAATCATGTATACGAAATTGTTCCCCATTACAAATTCTAAAAAAAAGTCCGCGACACCATATGTCTAGCTTTTAAGGTTGACACACTTTTAATTAACGCGGGTGAAACCGCGGGGTACAGCTAGTCTTATATATATTTAAAATTAAGTGGTTTTGAATAAATATTTTATTTTCTCTTTTATTCTAAATAATAAAATAAATAAATTCTAAACTACTGAGAGACTTACTGTTTAACCTCCAACTGTTGTGCAAAACAATGCTACCATGATTTTAATTATACCGGCAAACTAATAAAACATTATCAAACTATTTGCACGAATCAGCTAGCACTTTATACAAGTTTTAACAGGTCTTATTACAAAAACACAAATGTTGAAAAAATTTCCACGAGCAGGATTTGAACCTGCACCTTTCTGACATAATGACATGACCTGACCACCGGGTCAGGTGACATACCGATGTCAGAAGGGTGCAGGTTCAAATCCTGCTCGTGGAAATTTTTTCAACATTTGTGTTTTTGTAATTTGTTTCGCAACAAAATTTGCGTTAAAATTATATAAACAAAACAAAAACAGTTTAACAGGTCTTGACAATTTGGAAAATTAATGAAATCGGACGTTTTAAGAGACGATGCCCTTAAACCCTTTTTTATTTGCCATTGGATCCGATGTCCCTCCCTCTCAACAAACGCTTTAAACTTCCGTACGACAGAAACTTTTAACTGTCTAGACATTTCAGGTCGTACGTTTAAAAAAAAACTGGGGACTCTATTGAAAAGTTCCGTACCCTTCTCTTCCAAACAATTCTAAATCAATTGAAACACAAACTTTCTTCAATAAATATAAAATTTGAAAATACTTAGCTTAATGGATTATTCTTTTTAATTGTTCCCTAAAGTTTTACGAAAACGAATGAAATAAAACACTATGTAGGTACGGAAATCCGTAGTATACAAGTTGTGTAATTATCCATCATCATCATCTTCATCGTCAGCCATACTACGCCCACTGCTGGGTATAGGCCTCCCCCAAGGATCGCCACACCGATCGATCCTGCGCTGCAAATACTCAAAATAATCATCTATCTTCTTCTAATCCGCTACGCTCTTGACAGAGCGGTCGTGGTCGTCATGTAGTAGCGGTTTGGGCAGATGTTATTCGCCTCACGACAGCGCGCCACTTTTCTCTGTTGGAGGTCATCCTGCTACAGTCGTTTAATGAACCTCCCACGGCTGACTTCATTTGGTCCGTCCATCGCATGGGAGACCTTCCACGCGGTCTTGTGCCCTCCATTTTACCTTGAACGACAAGACGTTCGATGGACTGATGGTCGCGTCGAGAGACGTGTCCGAAGAATGTGAGTATGCGAGACTGTACTACTGAAAATAGACGCTGCTCAATGCCGAGTTCTTGGAGTATCGAGATGTTAGTGCGAAACTCAGTCCACGATACTCCAAGCATTCTTCTCCAGCACCACATCTCCAAAGCATCTATTTTCATCCTTTCCACTTCTCGCAATGTCCACGTCTCTGCAGCGTACAGGAATATGGGGAAAATAAGCGTTCGTACGAGTCTGATCTTAGTAGTTTTTGTTATATTTCTGTTCCTCCATATTTTCCTCATCTTGTCCATTGCTGTTCTTGTGAACATCATCATCATCGTCATCTATACTATAATGATATTATAAAGCTGAAGAGTTTGTTTGTTTGTTTGTTTGGTTGAACGCGCTAATCTCAGGAACTATTGGTTCGAATTGAAAAAAATATTTTTGTGTTGAATAGTCCATTTATTGAGGATGCAAAAACGGGAAATATTTTTGAGAGCTTACCTTGCGTGCGCTTCGTAAACGGTGAAAGTTACGCAAAAATCATGTATTGCGAAATTGTTCCCCTTTAAAAGTTCTAAAAAAAGTCCGCGACAGCATATGTCTAGCTCTTAAGGTTGACTCACCTTTTTTATAGTAATCAAATTAGTTCTAAAATAATACATTATTTGCAAAGGGGTTTAATAAACATGATATTAATCCTCAATCCTCCAAATAAATAAGTTATTTATCAGAGGCACTTAATTTACGCGGGTGAAATCGCGAGGTACAGCTAGTATGTAAATAAAATGATAGTGTAACATAAACGCGAGTTTATTCTTTACAACTTTATTTAATTTTGATGTGTTATTAGTTCAATATAAATTTCACATGATCACAAGTACAATGTACACTGTAGCTACATGTATTTTGTTACATTTTTAGTTATACTAAAAAAAATTAGGACACTGAAAGTTACTAATTTTAATTTTAACCTAATTATACCGAATTGTTTAATATCACCTAAAAATGTCTAAAACAATTTTCTCCCTGCAAAATGAAAGTGTTTGTGATTCCTTCCTGATAATTAAACAATCGATTGTTTAAGTTAACTCAGAAAGTTTGTTATAAACAACTCATCAGACGGCAAGGGAATGGTATTGTTTTGAGTTTTTGTGTTGAGAAAGTGAATAAGTTTGACACTTGTAATAATTTTGAATTTATTGTGCATAATTTCGTGTTTATTTAAGTGAAACACAAAAAGAGGTAATTGTTAATGACGACGTTACAATAATATTATCTATACTAATATTATAAAGAGGAAACCTTTGTATTTTTGTATGCATGTATGTTTGCAACGAATAAACTCAAAAACTACTGGACCGATTTTAAAAATTCTTTCACCATTAGAATGCTACATTAGCGCTGAGTAACATAGGCTATATTAAAAAAAGAAAAAAATGCGGTACGAAGTCCGCCGGGTCAGCTCGTATCTTAATAAAGTAAACAGCCTTTTATACTGTCCCACTGCTGGATACAATGCCTTATCATTGAAATCAAGTCATCGCTACATTTGATGTGTATTGGCCTAAACACCACGCTTTCGAAATGCGAATTAGTGTTCACAAACGCGGCCTATCAGTGGAGAATCCGTTACATACTTTGCCTGACCAAAGAACTGAACCAAGACCTGCGGATATCAAGCATAGCGATTTGCCGCTCGGCCAACAAAGCGCCATGAAACATAAAAAGCCTTAAGGGGGTGCAGCGCGGAATTTGAAAATTTACGTGTTTTTAAGTCACTAGTGCTAGGCGATGAATAGGTCTTATACATTAAAAGGACTAGTGTAGGTTAGCTTGATCCTTTCACAAGGTCATGGTTGTCTTGGAATTTGAAACAAATACCCAGAAACTGCATAAACATAACGTAAAATAATGATATCTAAAAACTTATTTCTTCAGAAACTTTGTAAATATAGCCCAAATGAAACAATGATCCGACATCAAAATGTTTGTATTGATATTCCGCAGGTCACTGTTGTCTTATTTTTCCATTAAAAAACATGAATATAAAAATATTAAGACTTTTCTTATTTTTTACCCAAACGCCTTTGATTTTACGAAAGTAAACATTGCTCTAATTAAATCACCAGCCTACTCTGTACAGATATTAGTGTGCGTGCGTATTCGTAATCGTGCGCCGTTGTCACACCACTGCCACGCGCCGCTCGCTCGCTATCATAAAGAAACTTGAAACTCGCAGTTTTGCGTCCGCGCTGCACCCTCTTAACATTATAAAAGCAAACACATGTTGGCGATAGGTAGGTACTGGCCATCTTTACTTTTATAACATTTTATTGTATTTTGAGATTTTTTTTTAAATGTTAGTCTTGACGTTAACATATTGTAAAATGTTTTTGTTTTGTTCATATACTATTTAACGCAAATTATGATGCGAAACAAATTACAAAAACACAAATATTGAAAAAAATTCCAAGAGCAGGATTCGAACCTGCACCCCTCTCACATACCGGATGAGGTGATCTCCCAATTGAGCTATCGTGGTTCTAACCAGCCCGCCGAAATTATTCAACACTATTTACTCTTGTTACTTTAAAAGCCAAAGGCGCCCATTCAATGTCAACAACAATACTAAAGATCAGTTAAGAAGTAGGCAAGCTATTTGTAAAATGATTTTATTTTGTTTATACAATTTTTTAAAGTTAACATATTGGCTCTATAAACACAAATGTTGAAAAAATTTCCACGAGCAGGATTTGAACCTGCACCCTTCTGACATTCCGGGTCAGGTTCAAATCCTGCTCGTGGAAATTTTTTCAACATTTGTGTTTATGTAATTTGTTCGCAACAAAATTTGCGTTAAAAATTATTTGAACATTTATATTGGCTCTATTTCACATCTCAACAGGGTGCCAAGTGCGAGTTTCATTCGCCATTCGGTCACGTTAATGAAAACGAGAATTTGTATAACAAAATGTTAACTCTTCTCGTATGCCGCCAGGAGGCGCTGCTTCAATGCCACACTAATTTTCGTTTTCGTAAACGTAATCGAATGAATATGGTCAGTAAACAAAACTCACACTAGGCTCACTCGAGCGAGTACAGTATTAGGTACAGGGTCCTAATACTGTACTCACTTAAGACACTAGTCTTAAGAGTTCCGGATGAAGAATGCAAAAAAATTCAAAATTCAAAATCATTTATTCAGTTTAGGCTACAAGTAGCTCTTATGAATGTCACTATGCCATCGGTTCGTAAGTCTACTCTGGGCGGGAGATCTTGTACTGAGATGAACCGGCAAGAAACTCAGCAAGTGTCCAGCTCTTTTCTCTCTTACAGCGTCAAAAATATTGGAAAATGTTCTATCATAGCAGGACACTTACCATTTCAATTACAATGCGCTTCGGTTTTCCTGATCTGGCGTTATGACCTGACGCAGATGGTCCCTTGTGCGATTTTTTTGCTTGCGCAAGGTTGTCTGACACCTATTTTATGACCTGACTGTAGAGTGGTGTCAATATGAACTTTAAAGTTGTGTAAAGCAGGGTTGTACCTAATATACTACAAAATTAACGAACGCTCTAACGTTTAGTTAACAAACGATTTGTCTTAACAAACGGATGTAAATTTTAACGAAACAACAAAACAGGGCAGACCGTTGCAGTGTGCACCGCATTTGCACCCTTCTGTTTGCGCAGTCGGTTAACGCACCCTTAATAATGAGGGCTAGGGAAATTCGGGAAAACTCGCAACAATAAAGGGTCTGTACCCATTACCCATCCCTGTGTATAGGCTGTTTGAAAAAAAACGCTGTTATTTTTAAACTTTCGCAATATATAGATTACATCGCGGACTTAATGTCTGAGGCATTCGCTACCAGTCAACCATTGGGTGGTACAGAGATTAAATTGGTAGGTGCAATTAAGTGCGATGACTTACGAGTACATGTCATTTAAATCTAAGTATATTATGCATAAATATTATATATACATAAACAAATATGTGTATTGTAAACGCTATTACTGTTGCGTTTACTATTTTTCTAGCTATACTTATATCACTCACAGAAACTGTTTTATTCCTCCATATTATCTGAAACCACTGAAATGCTTCTGAATTTCTTATCTTTAGATATTGTACAACTAAGAAAAAAACGCTATATTTTACACACATTGTTTATTTTTTCTGACTTTACAATAAATCTTATTAATTATGAAAGTCTAATTGTTTTATTCACGTAAAAGATTATATGAACCTGATGGCATGTAGGTTCCATCATGGAACAACGCAGAACTAATAAATTTTACATACCACACTGATACCATCTGCTACGCAACCAATGTAATTGCCATTTATATACAAATTGCTGGGGATTAACGACTTTACACGGATCGTGGCCAATTATTTTCTAACTTTATTCAATTAGAACAACCTGTGCATCCGCTATATAAATTCAAAGGCCGCCGCTGCCGCTGCCGTCCAAATTGAGCGAGATCCAAACGCGCCACCCCAGATGTAGCTCCCCCGATTATCGTATGCAGATGAAACCACCCTAATGCAGTTAGGCACACCTGATGAAATCACAATGCTTATCAAATTTAAATGTAAAAAAAAAATACATCATTATCATCACCGAGAGCGAGCTTTCCTTATGGATACCTAAGTAGGCCACCACGCGGGCGCGGTGCGTATTGGGAGTTGTTAAGGACTGCTAATGCAGCCGGGACCAACGGCTTTACATGCACGGAGGATCTCGAAAAATACTTGGCCATCCATCCGATGACCGGCTTTTGTGAAAGTGGCTTAACTTTAGCAACACATACCGGGTCTTTACCACTGCGCTATTAAGCTGAAATCAAAAAATGCAACATGCTACATAATAAAAAGCATACCGAGGTGATTACCTTAAAATTGTTAGGATTGCCCAACGTAATCGCCTTAATCCAAATATATAAAAAAGTTGCCTAGCTCTACATATAACATAGTAAAAGCACACCTTGAAATTAGTTAAGTAGTATGCTTACTTATTTTATTGTCATTTACTTAAATTTTATTTGATAAGCAAAAAATATAATGAACATGACATTTTGTCCGCATTTTTTGTGATAGTCGTTTTGGTTGAAACAACACACAAAAAATACCTTTACATTTGATAAGTACTTACGTGAATTTAAAATATTTTGGTGATTTACATGTATCATATAACATTGTCGTTTTATTAAAGACATTTATGTTTATTCTAACTTAATAAGCCTCCAAATAGCATCTTAAAGTTGTAAGTCAAACGTAGAGGATTGCGGTATTTGCAAATCGTTAGTCGCAGCTGTAAGTTCAAAGCCCTCAATATTTGAGGACAGGAACCTCCTCAAATAATTACTCAGAATTAAGGGAGAGACTTTTACGCACTCCTGAATAAGTGATAAGCTTGAAGTTACCTGCGTGAAGCTGTGAGATCGCTCTAACTTATTCATGACTTAAGGGGAATAAAGTTTGTTTAGATGGCTGATATGAGGACTTGGTTATGTACTTACACTGAAGTGACAAGTACCGTCGACGATAAGCATAGGACAAGATTGTTGAGGGCAAAATAAACAAAATAGTGTTACCAAAACAATATAGTTTTTGTGTTAAATATAGAATATAAGTTACCGTCTTACAAATAAACAAAGAATAAGGTCCGAATAGTTATTCCGTGTTTTGTTCCTGTCATGTAAACATCATTTCAAATTAGAGTAAAAGAGACAAAACACGGAATAACTATTTGGACCTTATTCTTTGTTTATTTGTAAGGCACTTAGAATTTAGAATAGAATTTATTTATTTCGAGTAATAATTACAACTTATTGTGTTAGTTACAATGGGACTTAAGAACTATGTTAGTATACACTTAGTTATATCACTGTTTTTTTTTAAAAAAGGTAGCTAAAATCAAGCCTATTTTTTTGTTTAAAAATGTTATTATATTAAAAATTATAATAAAGTTACCTCTAACTGGTGGAACACAAAAATACTATTAACATTGGTGTTACGGTGACATATTTAGATAAGATGGTGGAAGCGAACCAGGTAGACTTAAAACAAATCCTAATAATTATTTAAAAACACATTACATCATTTTTTTTTTAATTGTCAATTTTAAAGAAACCATCATCGTCATCAGTTCTTTTTTTGGGAGACCCTTTAATCGAGAAGAGCTGACAGAAAACTAAGAGGCCTTGTTTTTTCCGTCTAAAGTATAAAAAGATTGATACTTAAAATTTTGACTTGTTCTCTCATTTTTTAGGCTAAGCGCTAATAAGGATATTTATATGCAAAAGATACGCAAACATCGTCTATGTAATTGTTCATTCTATGAAAACAATGACTATAATGATAAAATACAACTTAAAGAACCCTTTACACCCTCGGTCGTAGCTACGGGCTTCCAAATGAAACATTTACAGGCTTTGAACAAAAACGAAAATTTCCATTTCAATAGAATCTCATATACGACTTCAAACGCACTTAATACCTGAACACGGTATTAGGTCCAAAATAAACAGGTGTCAACCCTTTTTGGCGATTGGGGTCGCACCGACCCCGTTTCGCACTTCCGTACTTATTTATTTGACTTTGATAACACGCGAAAGAAATTACTAGACCGCGTGCTTACGAGTTTTCATTCATTGGATGTTAAGTCAAAGTTATGTTTATAGCATTCCAATGTGGTAACATTAGAAAATAATATGTACTCAAATTTAAAAAAGAGATAATTTTGGTTGTTTGTTCTGCAACATAAGGACTGATTCTAAAATATTTTACTGATACATAGCTTTTCCTCATTATTATTTACAAGCATATGGAAATATTATTTATTAATAAAACATAGTTTTGGATAGTATTTGACCTAGTAAAAAGCAATTTTCAAAGTATATTGTTAATTTTATTCGGTTGATTGCTCGTTACAGATGCGTGTTAATATTTAAATGGCAGCTTAAACCCAATATGGCTAATTATTAACTGCATCGTGATTGGATTAATAATGTTCATAGTTAAAATATATTATCATGTAATTATATAAACTGTATTACGGTAAGCGTTTCAATCGATCATTTTTAATATTGATGTGTATTAGCGCTATACAACAAAATCTAATTAAAAAGCCTCACCGTTTAATACTTTCTTAATAAATATAAATCAGCAAACTCATTACCGTAATCGGATAATCTGTTTGCGGTATGGCTTAAATGGAACTTTAACTGGGACCGTATTTATGTTTGCCGCGTAGGTAATTTACGTGAAATCGGCACGCTCTCCTAATACACATTCATAATCTTAATCTCTCCCACGTAACCTGAGCAAACTAAAGCTATCGAGTCTCATTGTTTTCTTTGTTGACTGCGGGGTCTAAAGCACCCCATTAGCATTTAAGGGTTAACACCTTTTGTTGGCTTTGAGTTAATCGATTTGTGGAGAGTGAATTGGAAGTCACGCGCTTTCGATATATATTTTGCGTTACAGATGTGTCAATGTCAAACAAAAAAGGGAATGGGGTTTTTTTACCTCTTTCAATAGATAATTAAATCTTCTATAAGTTTTCTTTCCACTGATTTTACTGACTTATGTATCTATCATCTTAAATCAAATTTCAGCATATCTGAACGTCAGGCTGTTTATGCTTATGTGCGTAGCCAGGGAGAAAATATATAAAAACTATAAACTTCTGAATTCAAAAAAAGATATAAAAACAACTCAAGTAGCATACATTTAAGAAAGCAGGAGGACTTCTTGGCGGGAAGGTGAAGAGTCATGTCTGCGGCTTTGTTTTATTTTCTAAAATTTGTGTTATAATCATCATCATAACCGTTAAGTGTTCGTAAGTGTGCATGAGTGTTGGCAAATGAAAAAAAAGGTACAACGGCACTTTTTAAATCCTCTCAAGAAGTCCGCGTGAGGACTTCTTCATCATCATCATCATCAGCTCATTTTATGTCCCCACTGCTGGGGCACGAGCCTTCCCTATGGATGGATAGGGAGAACGGGCCATAAACCACCACGCGGGCCCAGTGCGGATTGGTGGTTGTTAACGACTGATAATGCAGCCGGGACCAACGGCTTTACGTGCTTTCTCCGAAACACGGAGGAGCTCGAGATGATAAATTTTTGGTCACCCATTCGATGACTGGCCTTTGCGAAAGTTGCTTAACCTCAGCACTCGCAGACTGGGCGCGTTAACCACTGCGCCATCGAGCTCCTCCAAAATTCTGGAGGATAATAGAAGTGAAAAGTGAAAATGATACACCATTTTCACTTTTCACTTCTATTATCATTCATCATCATCATACAGGAAGGAAATATTGTTTATTTATGTATTACTTGGAAGAGAGAAAGCAGGTTGTTTTGATAGTCAACAATAAAAAAAATAGACGCAAACATAAATTCGCAAAAGTGTTTCATTTCAATGTGTAATGTAATCCTACACTGTACACCTTCTTAAAGTTTGAACAAAAAAACAAGAAAGCAGTTTTGTATTTGAAAACAAAAAATAAAGAAAAATCTCTTTAACTCACTCAATCTGCCCTGCACATTTACATCCCAAACTTTGTTTATTGCAAATTAAAACGGTACACTATGAGGGCAGGTGTCACCGAAGTGTCCCGCCGGCGCTCTATCATCAGCCCCTAACTATAAATCTGGTATCAGGTGTTCGGTGGGCCCGCGATGTGTCTCCGAAACGTATAACATGTATTCTCTTTTAGGGGTCCACTCCACAACGACTTACTTAAAAGTTTACTATAAACTATATAGCTATTGGTACAGTCACCAGCATAAACGTATTATATACAAATCAACGATAAATCACCACTATAAAAGTATTCAATAATTTCTGTCGATACGATTGCAGCGAAATAATATGACATTTAGAAATAAATACCATCATCAGTAGTTGAGTATTATGTGTGAAGTGCGCTTCCACTTTAGTCCTTAACATGATTAACATGGCGAGCACTTGGAGAGGCCTATGTCCAGCAGTGGACGTGTGTAGGCTGATGATGATGATGATGATGATGACTAACAACACAAAAGGAATTCGGATATAAAAAAAAATTACGGTCAGTGCCTTAGTTAGGATAATTTCGGGTGCCAAAAAATTTCATATTAGCTGAATTAGCAAGCTGAAGTGGCAGTGGGCCGGCCATATTAGTCGCAGAACCGATTACCGTTGGAGTAAACGATTTATCGTTTGGAGACCGCGTATCGGCAAACGTAGTATAGGACGCCCTAAGAGTAGGAGGAGCGACGATCTCCGCAAGGTGGCTGACAAAAGCTAGATGAGAGTAACCGCGGCTCGTGCTTGGTAGCGTGTACTTGGAGTGGCCTATGTTCAGCAGTGGACTAGTACTCGTATAGACTGATGATTACACACCACCAAAAACTTAAGCCTACATTAATCCTGCTTAAAATCATCATTGCTGTTGAGAAATAAGAAACACATACATTTCGGCCGGCTCAGCAAAATATACAAATGTCATACTCAAATAGAAAGACCTTTCAATGAAATTGCTAAAGAATTGCGTTAATTTTAATACCTGGTAATAGAAAAAAAGTATATTAAAAAAGTTTTATGTCGCAGCAAGTTTCGATTATCCGCCATGGGACTACAGACTGAATACACGTCTGAAAAGTTCTAAACTCATTTCTAGCTGTATTAATAATATATTTACGCTCACACAACCAAGTATTGCTTACTTCAAAACGAATATTAAAAACCAATGAAGCAAACTTTGTAGGGTTTCGGCATGAAATGAATCCGATTGACGACCATACTAGTGTTGGGGTTTGGGCTTTCTTTTCTAGCTCTCAAGAAGTTTTTAGAATGAGAGATGTAGAGAGAAGCTTATGGGGTTGACCATCACGCGGGTTCAATACTTAGTTGGTGTTAACAAGTGAAATCCTAACCTCTAAAACCAAATACAATATCACACATACCAGATCATTTATGTCTCAACCATCTTGAACGATCAAAGACATATATCATATTACAATCGACATTTCTGAGCTAACGCTTACGCCCAGATTTACTTCTGAATGTCAGCTTGAGCATGGTCTAAGTACTAGAAACGTAGGATGCAAGTATCATTCGTGGTGGCCCAAAAAGTGTAGTCGACTCGTGTTACCGAATTCCATGTTTGTTTACTCTATTCCTGGCGGCATAAAATCTAACTCGGGCCGCGTTAATGGGCGCGCTGAAGACTGGAGGGTACCGGGATTTATGATCAAACTTATTGTGGTACAAGATGTGGACGGTAGTGGGATATAATATGTTGTTCCAAAAAGGGAATTAAGTTGTACCTGGTGCAATGCTGATGCTGTCCTTATCTACCTTCACCATCACCATCACGAGCCATCCCTATGCATGGATAGGGAGAACGGGCCATCAACCATCACGCGGGCCCAGTGTGGAGTGGTAGTATGCAGGTACATAGGTATGCAGTCTTAATTTACAACAATGACACCAAATAATTTGGAAACTAGATTTATGTTTAGTTCACATTTTGGTATATGAAGAAGTCTTTTGATAATTTTTTCATTTACAAATTGTAATGAACATATTTAAAAATTAGTGTAATGGAGATAAATAGCGTAGAGAAATCATGCGAGAAGCAATTAATACAATGTCGAGTCCCAATACATGGGAAACCAAATTCTGATGTTTAAATTTCTCAGTGCTTTGCGAAGTATGTTATAAACCGTTATAACAACAATAGGGTTTCGGAAGGTAACAGTCGATAATATCAACTAAAGAGAATAAAATAGCCAAGAATGTCTACGTCGTTCAAGAATATTTTTTGAAATCTTGTGTAAGAATCATCATCATCAGCTCATTTATATCCCCACTGCTGAGGCACAAGCCTTCTCTGTGGATGGATAGGGATGACGGGCCATAAACCACCACGCAGGCCCAGTGCGGATTGCTAACGACTGCTAATGCAGCCGAGACCAACGGCTTTACGTGCCTTCTAAAGCACGGAGATGATACATTTTTGGTCACCCATCCGATGACCGGCCTTTACAAAAGTTGCTTAACCTCAGCACTCGCAGAGCGGACGCGCTAATCACTGCGCCATCGAGCTCCTCAAATGATGTGTATGAATAGATGGTGTAAGAATAGATACTGCTTTTTTTAGAACATATATAAATATTGACAGATTCGTTTATAAGCTTACGTCGCGTTCTCTTGTCTCTTGGACCACAGGCAATCTATGGCACTAGGGTTCCTTGGCGGCAGTATAAAATACACCTGTTATACGCAGTGGGCGAGTGTGATTGCTTCGTATAATTGAATTACACACGGAAAGATATACGGTTTCATTAACTTAGATGCCGTTTATGGCGCGGACGAATGTGATCCGACTATTAAACTGCCGAAAGTATGAGGAATTTGAATATATTCGCTGCTTGTTCAAAGCCTAAAGTTTTGGACGACAAACTAAATACTAGGAAATGCGGCAGTGACTTTCTTGAGCCAAAAAAGAGGGCAGGTAAGGAATTCAGATCCGATTATCATACAGCTTTACTTAACTTAAAAATTAAGGACATGGTTTCTTATAACAGAATTCTCTAACTCATATATAGTTTTGTTCTGTCCTTTACTGACCCATTTGGATTGCTCCTCCTGAATTACCTCGCTGAGATTTGAACCCTTACCTTCTAACACTTAGTAGACTTACCACTAAACCTAACGACTGTCTAAATTACATTATATTATTCAGCCATATCATGGAGTGATAAGTAGCGACGTCATCATGATTCTTGACACACAATACAGTAAGCTGTGCACGCATAAGGCCAATTAAGGAGATCTATTATTCAAATACTCGTATATCCCAACCTCTCCTAATCAAAACAAATCTTCGGATGTTTGCACCGAGACAATGTATGCACCGCCTACATGTTAATATAACCGAACATTGTGCTCCGACCACTGTTACAAGCCACGTGTTAGCGACACCTAATACAAGAGCCGAAGCCCTCGCTCAGCTGAGAGGGGTCAGGTTATGTTGGACAAATACCTGTAGATATTTGAACAAATGTTTGCTCCCAGCATTAGACGTACGAGGTGAGCTAGCTCATTAAAGCTAACCCTTTCTTGGACGGGAAGGAATAATTGGCTTGCGGGGTCTTCTTGGCAACTATTTCTCATGCTATCGAGTAGGTACGTTTGTTTGTCTTTAATTACCAGACAAAGTCTTTTTGCCAATCAGGGGGTTTATTGTCTAACTCTAATACTTATCGTAGTACATTTCAATTTGAAATTTGAAAGCTATGCAATAATAATTCACAAGTGTCAATGTTTGTGATTGCGACGCGTTTTTGAATGATGTTGAATGAACGACATCGTCAATTTGAAATTTATTTGGAATCGTCTATGCAAAATGACAAGCGTAAATACCTTTGAAAGGTATGGTGATAGAGGTTGAAATTAGACAATAAGCTTCCTGTTTCACACTCGAAAGTGTTTACAAATTACGCAGCTCATTGTATGAATGATTGTACCTTATTCACTAAAAACATCCGTCGGACTTCGTATTAGCACAAAAGCCTTTGCTGTCTAGTGCTACGAAAAAGCGTCTGCCATTTGCTAAAGGCCCAACTTTGAAATGAAAAATCCCACTATCATTTTAGCGTTAGACGTCAACCCGTAGTCAAGAGCGTAGGTCGTTCAGACCCAGACACACTAACAAGGGAACTCGGCAAATTGGCCCCGAGCCGACGCGGTGCTGTTAAACGAATTTAACTCTAATTGTGTTTGACATTCAGAACTGCGAGAGTGCATTGTCGTAAGCCACGTTTTGTGTTGCCACGACGAACTTTTCGTACGCTTTGGTCTAGTAGCACGCTTTTACGCTACGTACTTTCATAGGAGACATGTTTCATTATTGCGCTCAGTGAAATAACGCAAAGTTGAAGTTGCGATGGAATTCAGTTATGCTTTTTCTCAGATGCTCTTTGATAAATTGTAAACTTGTATGGTTGTGTATAGTTATTGTTTAAAAATTACGCATCGAGCCTTTTGCAGGACCCTTCTATCGAAAGGTAAATGAAAGCGTTGATTGTCTACAAAATATTTTATTACAATTTATAAATGATTCTAATACCAAACTGGTTTACGTTCTATGTTTTTAAAGGAGACGGTAACACCAAATTAACTTTCACGCCATCATACTTCCTTAAACACTACCTTAAATAATATAAACGCGGAGGCCCAGTGTTTTCGTTTCGTTTCACCTCCCTTGTTCATTCGCGTCACGGAGCGGAGTGCCGCGATTTCGGCGAGTAAATAACACTGGCAACAACCGCTTATGGCGTCGATTGTTTGCTGAATTCACGCCGCGCCGCCGCCGGTACAAATAGATCGCAGATACGGACGCCGATAAGGAAACAATCAGGCGTCGTGTGGTTTTATTATTTTCCAATAGAACAGTGTTTACATACGACGGAACAGAAGAATGTCGCTTTCAAAACGATTAGGGATTCTTAGATTGATAGCTATATTTAAAATTGTAAATTGTAATAATTTTTTTGATATTCTGCTGTACTAACAAGATTTCAAGCACCTCTGTGGCTTTAGACGTCACCTCAGACTCAGGAGTCCCGCCGTCAATTCTAAGTAGGCTTACATATTGTGCTCGGTTTGATTGATGTTTGGGCTTGTTCTAAGCACGCCTCGGTAGTTAATCATTTTACTTTACAAATTTTAAATGTTAACATCATTGTTGTGTTCCGTCATTTCATATTTTACAGGCACATTGTTATTATTGTCACAGTCCGAATAGTTGCAAAATTAGCTTTCCTTACAACAAACGATTACCTACAATAATCTCTCCATGGCAGACTGTTAGACGGAATTAGTTGTTGTACCGAAGTTTAACTGTTTCTCGTCTGCCTTGAGCACAACGGAGGCGCCTCGAGATCGGGATCCTAGGATTACTGACGTTAAACTAGATCCCCGGGGCCGGTTTCCTAACCCGATAGCTCGTAACTGTTTACGTTAAGCTGTCATGTTGAGGGCTCACAGTTTATGTAACTTGACTCGAGTGCTTTCTATGCGTTTGATATGTTCATGGTACGAATGGATCGTTATCACAACACAATCAATTTTAATTAGTGTAGTTATATCTATCATGTCTGTGCCCACTTAAAGTTATAGCGATTTTCTTATTTGTGTCTACTGTAAAAGAAAAATAAAAACATTTTGAATTTGAATTTATCTTATAAAGAAAATTTGTTGATACTAGGTTTTATATAAGAGGGTTGAAATGCAAAGCTGACATTACACTTTTCTTTATTCCAGGTTATAAAATAAATATTTTAGAGCTACGATAACAAGAGATAGCTATTTTTTTGATTGAATATTTATTTCTGATGTGTCTAGCACGTCAGACTACTAGATGAAATATCAGTGAGAAAAATACTCTTAGGACAAGTAATTCGTTAATTGAGGCTCATGACGGTCGTTAATTTATATAATTTTTTTATTTGTTTTGCAAAAGTAATGAAGCCACATAATTAACACCAAATCGCCAATATGTCGGCACAAAAGACGGTCGGTCGGTAGTACCCCACTATTTTCCCCTAAAGACAAAGGTGAAACGTCATCCGGCGTTACATAGTCGAGTCACGCTCGTGCCAGAGATTACGCGGCGCGCTCGACCGCGCACGGGCGCCATTTTAATTTGCAACTGTCGAAAACTTGCGTCCGCGGGTGTTTCGGACCCAGCGCCCATTCGACGGGTTAACAAGCGTGTTACACGGAAATTGTTTTTTTATTTTATATTTTACGTAGGTGGTTGATATTGTTGTCAAAGGGTTAAAAAAGTTAGTTGTAGTGTATTGTATGCGACATACACAAAAGAGTGAAGTATTCGCTTTATTTATATCGATTTGAAGTTGCGTACCGTAAAATGATTCCCTGTACCATTTTTGCCTAATCACAGTCTAAAAATATATGTGGGGTTTTCAACACTCGCGTGTCCTACTGATTTAATTAATAGTAAATTCCTACAGAAAATTATTATATTTTAGTAGTGAGAAAGAGTAGATAATTGGAGTATGCCTACCCATACCTATAGTAAACCTATATCCAGACCTATAGTAAAACAGTAACTACTCTAGTCAATTTAAACTTTAATTTGCATATACGTAATGGAACACAGCAACCGACTTTTATTATACACATTGCCCTATGGGCTGTCGTGTTTTAAAGGCATTAATATCTCTAGACACCTAATTAAGATCAACGCACAGTGATACCAATGATTTGGTAGATAATTATCTTTCCATAAACATATTAAAGCAATACAAAATGTTTCATTTTAATATATGGCGAGGTAGATCTTTTAAAAACAAATAGATATTCATAAAGAAAGCTTTCTTTAACTGATCCCTATCTGAGGTTGTTAATGATACAAAGTAATTTAAGACTTGACGTAGGTATAATGGACCGAACATAGTACCTAGTGTAACTTTTATTTAGTATTAAATCACTTTAACGAAAACGATGATTTGTATATGGGAAAATTGCATCTCACCTCGTTTGTCAACAAGATTAATAAACTCGCACTAAGTATTCTGAAGTCGTTAAAAATAATAATAATATTATTATTTATTGTTTTTTATTTATTTTTTATTTATTTTGTTTTTAAAAAATATTTAAAAATGTTAATTTATATAAGAGAGAAAATAAATAAAGAGGATAATAATAAATAATAACAAAATTTTGTTTTATTGATTTTCTCTGTACAAACATGACTTAAAATCTAAGCAGCACAATGCAAAGCAGTTTAAAACTCGTAATCATCATCTCCATCAGCAGATCATTTTAAACATTACAGGAAAGTACGAGTCATAAACCACCTGAGTGGTAGAGCCACGCTGCGTTGCAGCACGAAATGGGCCGGCTCGCTCGGCGTAGAAACCACCCTCTCACAGAATATCGGCGTGAAACAATGGCACTCGTTGCTGTTGTGTTTCGTATGATGAGTGAAAGTACCCAAGGCCCATCTCTCACCCCTCCCCCCTCCCAATTCCTACTTCCTACTCAAGATACAACTCCTTTCCTAAAGCCGGCAACGCATCTGCGATTACTTTGGTTTTGCGGGTGTCTATGGGCGGCGGCGATTACTTTCCATCAGCTGACCCGTCTCGTTTGCCTCCTTTTAATATTAAAAAAAACCACGCATGCCCAATACGGATCGGTAGTTGTTTATGACCGACTGCTAATGCAGCCAGAACCAATGGGTTTATGGGTCTTCCGAAGCACAGAGGAGCTCGAGATGATACATTATTGGTCACCCATCCGTTGACCAATCGCAGACCGTGCGGGTTTTCTACGCAGTCATCGAGCTCCGCTCGTCATAATAGACCGAATGTTCATTATTCTCAATCTTTGTTCATTACGTAACCCCTCACTCGGTCCTTCGCGTGACAATATTAATAAATGGCCGATCAAATGCCGGGTGCTATATACGGGGTGTGTTCAGATGGACGGATACGTTTGTTCCCTTCGTATCTGTGAATTTGCTAATATGAAATGTAATCTGTACCTACACATATATTTTGAGAGAATTCAGAGTAGATGTATTATCTTAAGTTGTGCCTATTCATCAGTAGTATCACCTGATTAAGGCAAAAATTCACAGATTTCGCAGTCCCCGCAAGAATCGGAGCATTGAAAATGAATACAACAAGTTACGAAAAAAATATTTTATTTTAAAAACACAATTCCAACTTGAATGCACTTCTCGCCTGCATCCGCATCTTTTAACAGCATTACCATGACGATCGGTCAATAATCAAAGAATCTACATCACTTTTTATATACGTAAATTCCTGTTTTTCTACAATACCAAATCTAAAGGGACCACCTACACAGGTCACAATTATTAACTGATTTTCAAAATTTTTTCGCCATTGTGTAGCTAAACTAATACCCTAGGACCTTTTTTTTTCTTTTTTTCTTAAGTCGGTTTTTTTTTAATATATACAATTTAGTATACAAACACCCTCCAAAAAACCCGATTTGTTTCACATTTTTAAAAATTCCTAAGTTTCCAGCCGGTTTTCAAAATTCAAACGCTTACACGTGTCTCGTTAAATTCCTCAACTCTTTGTACTATTTACATCTCGATTCTCCCAAAATCCTCGGAGCTATGGCCAAAAATTTAATATGTTAGTGGCATAGTAAAGTTCATGATTATGGAAAAGATAAAGATAACATTTACATTAAAATTAACATAAGCTATATTTTAAAAAAAGAAAAAAAAGAAATGCGGTACGAAGTCCGCTGGGTCAGCTAGACTGTATTATATTCGAATTTCGACTAACGGGCGACCACTAGTATTAATAAATGGCCGATCTAATACCGCGTGTAACGGGGTGTGTCCAATCTATGGGTGGATACGTCGTCGGGGCTTCGTGTCTGTGAATTTGTTAATATGAAAATTATATCGCTCTTGTTTGCTGGAAGTATTAGTTAGGATTCGAGGAGTTGTATGTCCATCTTAACTACTGTATGTAACACTTATTTTATTTTTGTTTCTTGTACTTTTATATTACCTTGCATATTCTTGTATGATCGATTCGTTTGATGGTTTTTAGTGTATGGAACTAGGGATATATCTATACATTGATTGTCATGAAAGGTCGCTTTATATCGATTAGCGTTTGAACACCAGATTGTTACTAATTATTGAAGTGATTACAATTTATATATATTTAGGTAAAGTATAGTGTAAATAACTACCAAACTACTATATATATGAATCATCATCATCATCATCATCATCAGCTCATTTTATGTCCCCACTGCTGGGAGACGAGCCTTCCCTATGGATGAATAGGGAGAACGGGCCATAAATCACCACGCGGGCCCAGTGCGGTGTGGTGGTTGTTAACGACTGCTAATGCAGTCAGGACCAGCTTTACGTGGCTTCCGAAGCACGGAAGAGCTCGAGATGATAAATTTTTGGTCACCCATCCGATGACCGGCCTTTGCGAAAGTTGCTTAACCTCAGCACTCGCAGACCGGGCGCGTTAACCACTGCGCCAATACTCAGTAGCAATAGGTAAATAACTAAATCATCAGTATCGCATTTGACAAGCAATCTGAGGACACCGCTGGCCGCATTTGCCCGTCTAGACAGCTATTGTCAATTATTTACCGTTCGTGTACAATGGCTTTTACAATGTCGGTGAAATTGCATTTTTATGGCTGTAAAATGTTTAGTGCCGTCTTGGCCGGTAGAGCAGCGGTGGAAGAGGACAGACAATCAGGTTTCCTTATCACCCACTTGTCTATATTGGCGACAATTTGGTAAATAGTGTTTGGAGACCAAATTTATAGACTAGTTCAGTATTTTCTTATGTAAAATGTAGTAAAGATTTTTAAAATGGCTGCTTAATTCCACGTGGTTATTTTTATTACAATACTGTGTGTAGATACTATACAGTTCCAAAGTGATTCTAAATAATGTAACTTTAGTAATATTGTCAGTGTAGTAAGTTTTTTTTTAAATCTTTTTATTAGTAATCTCCGTCCATGTCAAAGTCTTACCCCAATTTTTTTCAAAGATCTCAAGTTTTTTCTATTAAAATAATTTATTTAAATCGACAAACAGAGAAAAGTATTTGTAATCGCGTAATACGTAATATACACATTTTTTTTCATTTACAAAATAACTTGTATCATTATAATAATAATATCTTGCGCTAGGATCTACCAATCGTCCTCATAATGCCGCAAATAGTCTCTCCCCTTATTTCTGGACACATATTTATGCTCGGGACACAGATACAGTACAACGAAAATGTACTCTTTTCTGGAAGCGACAACAAAAATCTTCTCGTCCACAAATGGGCCAGGCTTTGTCCACTACCTTGCACTAATGGCGGCAATTATTTTCGCAAAGCTAACAATTCGTTGTCAGCGGCGCCGGCGCGGCGCCGGCGGCGTCGCCACAGCTTACTTTGTATGACATTAATTTGAGGACACTGTTTCATTTATGTAACTTGCTTTAATTTTTTTCATAGACAACTAAAGGTCACGTTAAGGTATTTAAACTAACTTCGACCGTTTAAGTGAACACCCGTATCCTATAGAACCCTATAGCAGCGCCACCTACCGTGTCCAATTATATGCTATTCCATCAAAAACATAAAAGTGAAATGAGAGCCAAGTTCGATGTTATGATATATGCCTTGGTTGTTGACGTCAACGACAAAAGAAGTGAGATCTAAATGGGTGCCAAGTTCAATGGTCAGTGGTCATGGACTGAAATTTATTTATAACAACATAAACTATTTAATAACAACTTAAAATATAATCTCTTCTTATTACTTAGGATAATATATTGAAGCCTAAGGTCTGACTTGGCTAATTCTCTTATACGAATTATTATTAAGTACCTACTAAAACAGTCATGGAAGAGTCCTATGTTCGATGGCTAGTCCACCAGCCAGCCAAATTTCCGGAAGAATAAAATAAGAACTTATAACTAGCAAAGTCAGACCTGACGTTCATGTAGGAAGTCCTAAGCCCATCAGCAGTGGGATTAACAGACTAATGATCACTTGGTTATTTGATGTCCCAACTGCTGGGGCACGAGCCTTCCCTATAGATGGATATAGAGAACGGGCAATAAACCAGGCTGCAACGGCTTGAGCTTTCTGTCACACGGAGGAACTCGCATGATAAATTTTTGGTTACCCATCCGATGACCGGCCCTTGCGAAAGTTGCTTAATTACTAATAATATTCTTCGACTTAAATCTAAAAAGGTGTAATCTCCATTCTAACCATGCTATTTCATGTTCTACTGTGAAATTAACTCACTTTTAAAGGGCAACGTTATTTCGCTACCATTCAGGTCAGGCGTTCTCTATTTAATAGGTCGAACTGAGCCGCGTATAATCGGATGTAGGCGAGCCGTAGGCTTATTGGCGTACTCGCCATATTTTAGACGCGTACAAAATAATTGCAATGTAAATACAAAACCGTAATTGCCAGTAATAAATCAACGATTGGGATTTTGTGTTAAGTCTGTGGAACGTTATTTATGACATTTCACATTAGGACCACGCTAAAAAAAATTACAATTCTAAATAAAATGAAAACAAGAAATAATTAAGGCATTATTTTATACACTTATTCATTTTTTTATATTCAATCGGTCGTTCTCTCGACAGCGACAACGTTTTCAACGGATTATAAGAGTAGGATGACTCGTAGGCAGGTTGTGATTCTAGTCAAAAGATTGTAAAAAATTGTACAGAAACTAACATATTTTTGAAAGCATTATGAGGACAACTTGTGTATCTATATGGTAACATTTTTATGCTCGACTGTACTAAATATTAATTTTTTAATTATTTACATAATAAATATTTTTATATCTTACTCATAATCCGTTGTTCTCTCGATAGCAAAAAAAATCAATTTTAACAGATTTTCATCACATACAATGTACATCATTTACAACTAACAGATAAGTATTATATTCTACCGACCCTGCAAAATGTGCCTGACAAACCAATACTACCACTAAGCAGCAGTAATTAAAGTCCATGTTTGTCTCTGCCAAATAATGTACGGAATCCTGAAACACTTAGCTGTAACAAGGAGCTTATTCGGCGAGTTCCGTAAAGGTTAATGAATACATGCGCCCTTTATTTGGAAGGGAACTGCTGGGATACTCCATATGGTTCTTTGTTAAGCCACTGTTTGCTGTAAGCGCATCACAGAGGTTTCAGTGGAGGACATGAAACAATTTGTGGACTTAACTTAAACAATTGAAAGGTTGTGTTTATTATGACAGAACAGAGTCTTATTAACGCGCCCGGTCTGCGATTGCCAAATTAAGCAACTTTCGCAAAAGCTGGTCATCGGGTGGGTAACCAAAATGTATCATCTCGGGCTCGAAAAAACAGTTTGAGCAAAAGAGCCGAAGATTGGGTTCAGTAGCATACTTTAAGATAGGCGTATGTTCAGCAGTAGACTGATACGCGGGCTGATAGTAATGATGATGAAGATAATGAATAAACTAAGAAATAATATAGTTAAATCATATAAGTAATTGGTTTTTAAACCAATTTTGAATTTTAATTTGCCTATGAATGTTTTCCTCCGTGCTTCGGAATGCACGTAAAGCCGTTGGTCCCGGCTGCATTAGCAGTCGTTAACAACCACCAATCCGTACCGGAGCCGCGTAGTGGTTTATGGCCTGTTCTCCCTATCCATGCATAGGGCAGGCTCGTGCCCCAACAGTGGGGACATAAGATAAGCTGATGATCATGAATGTTTTATCATATAATTTAGTAGCGATTATGTAGACATAAATTGTTGAACACTATTCGTCACCAGGAAATAAAAACTCCGTAGTTAACCCGTATTTAAACCGTTGACGTTTTTTCATTCAATCCGGTTAAATTAAATAAACTGGATCAAAAATTGATACGTGACGAGCGCCATTGACACATTCAAAGGGAAACTGTCGCAAAAAAAGCCTCCTACCTGGGTAGGTGTCAATCAGACGCGTTAGTAAACTATTCGAAATTTAAATCATGTGTCAAAGCGAACCGGCATGAACTGGATATAACCGGCCAAATCCGGTTAGCGTCGTCCGGATCGCCGGAGTCCGGTCGTCTGTTCAAACGTTCATGCCGAGTCAAAGTAAGGCTGCGACTCGATATGATCGCTTATGGTAAAGCGATTGATACTTTCTTAATAGAAATAGAAAGATAGGGAAAATGAAAGAATGTAAAATAGAAACAACAAAAATAGAACATCTTTTACTGTGTAATGTAGGTTGCCTTTTATATATTTTTTTGTGGCAGATCGAAATTTAGATGCCGAAACTCCGGACTATGGACGGAAATTAGTTTATCAAAATACTAATATCTCTTGAATTTTGAGAAATTTGGTTTATGACTTCGTTTCATGAAGGCAAAGCAAACCCAGTACCAATGCAATCGGGGCTCTAGTTACTTTAATCAAACAGGAAATAAGTTCATCAAAATTGACCTCCTGAATTTCAAGACATTGTGATATGCCTATTTTGGTTCCTAAACGCTTGTTTAAAGGCATAATTTTAATGAAACTTAAAAACATGCTTCTTGAATTTCAAGAATCTTTGTTATTACTTCATTTCAGTTGCTAATGTTGCTAAACGCTCTTATGAAGGCAATGCAATACAAAGCAATATCGAGTATTGACATGAAGCTAAAATAGTCCAGGAACTACAGCACGCAGACACAGCCTTAGCCCGCTCTGTCCAGCAGACACCACTTCCAATTAGCACCCCGGAGTTCAATTTACAATTCAAAAGAATTTCCTTCACAAATTAGCCTGCCGAGGAGTTTGGACAAGCTCAAAGGCAAATATAGACTAACTGGATGAACATGGAGAGAGTTATACCAATTTTCAAGTGCTAAAAACCATTTCGAACTTTATAAGTAAGTTACAGTAACATGAAAATAGGTTAGGAAATTAATAAAGACATTTGTACCAAGTCTGCTGTTTTTCTGCCTTGTGTTCATTCATTCATCAGCAGGTCATTTTATGTCCTTACTGCTGGGGCTCGAGTCTTCCCTATGGATGGATAGAGAGGATGCCTAATGTTAGTTATTTTAATTCTTCAATGGAAAACAATGACCTTGCTACCGAATGGTGAGACAATAAGGTCTAATATTAAATCTCATTTTTCCAAGAATCCTCAACTGCTTGGCAATCTTACTTGTGACTGTCGAAACACAGCAATAATGTTAAATCAGGGAGTAAATCAGGACTTTTATTTTTACTTGTATTGATGAGCATTATCTCGAGGCTCCGACTACAAAATTATGTCACCTAGGTTTAATCTCATTACATTAAAAAGTACATATTTAAGTAACAAACAACTTCCTAAATGTCGACTTTGTTACTGAAGACTGTTACCTTGGTAGGTACTTAATTAACTTACTACGTCGATACCAAAATAAAAATCTTCACATATTTTTAAATTCTCACTGGTTTTCAATTCAACTTTGCGAAATTGACCATTAATTGTATTTCCATCGAAAACAATTGTGTTTCGCCGTAAAATCAATATGAAATCATTGAAAGCGGCGTAACGCAGTGGCCGTAAATTGCAACGCGCCGCGTGCTCCAACAGATACCGATGATTTATATGTACTGACAATCGTATAACTATGACATGTAGCCGAAATGGCAGATAACGATGAAGAATTGAACGATTTAAAAACTGAGTTGAGAGACAAAATGTTGTTTTGTGCTTTTAAAATTAAAAACACACAACATTTTGTCTAACACTAACCATTAATCATTGACATGCTCAGATTAGAAAACATTACATCTGAAACCAATTAAAGTTAAAAATGAAAAAGCACTTCATAAAGGCGAGATTAAGATATAATCCATGAGCATTCAATAGACCCTTTGTTACTCTTACTATAAGAATTAAATTACAAAATAATCTCATATTGTTATTCTTTGTTCCAGGTATGTTCTAAAAGAAATATAGAGCCGCGACGTAGCTGTGAGGTAAACTGTTTTATTGCAATTCAGCGTTCCACTAACAATGGTGGATCCAAGAAATATTATCGAAGATATCTTGACACGTGCCCCTATAAAACCCAGAGGTTCTGCAGTTAACGCCGAACAGGCAATGTCGTACACCGAAGCACTCACACCAAGATTAATGTCACCATTACTAGTAGGGGGGAAATAAATATTTGATATAAAACCGTCCTGGCATTCCTTGCGGTTTGACATATTGCGAAAATATGGACATTCGTAGTTTGCACGCCGGAATTTAGCTAGCGAAAGCAGGAACGATAAAATAGCATTGCTGATGCTTAAAATGTTCCAAGTTTGCAAACTGTATTTACAAAAAACAGGGATAATAACATCTGAAAAGCAAATTGTGGGAGTGAATTTGGACAGCAGCGACAATTTAGCTGAGTAGGGAAAAAATTGAAACGTTGTAAAGCTCACATAATCTAGAACTCTAAAGCCAAGAATCCTATTATTAAAGCGAGAGCAAGCAAAGCCGGTGCTGCAAATCCATCTCAGTCTGAATTCTGAATGCATATTTACTTTTTTTTTACTTGTTTCAACGCCCGTTGCAACTCTCGGATTTAAAATATGTTCAACGATTTAAAAGAGTTGCTTTTATGGAATTTAAAATTTCACATTTTTACAATCCCTTTGAGCGTCGATGAGTTATTACGTTAAGTTTTATAAACAGAACGATTGTTAACGAAGAGTGTTTAGTTATATATCAACTGCTAAACGGTATCCCTATAAAAATTCTTTGTAACTCAAACACAATTGCTAATGAAGCATTCCGATTCAAATGTTGATACTTTTGGAACTTCACAAAGAACAATCTGAAATATCAAAACAGAAAGTACGAGTAACGTTCCAACTTCTATTCTGCAGTTTTGAACTTTAGGTGTTCACGAATAAGGTTGTTATGACACTTTTTGGGAAGCCGCGTTACTTTTGTTGGGGTATAAGCTATGAAAATAAGGAGTCGTTGCCGATGGTGAAAATTTAAATCAGTTTAGCCGAGTTTGGGATTATGGCGGTGTGAAGCCCCCAGGTCGCGTCGGCGCCATCTCGATGCAAATTGGAAGGCTCCGGCTTTTGGGCAGAACGAACGGTTGGCGTGATATCTTTCTGTTGATACTGTGTGATACAAAGAGCTTTGGAAACTGGTAGCGGATTTGATGTGACATAGTAACTGTTTGGCTTTAAGATTGAATTTTTGTAATTTGCTTTGGCTTAGCTCTATATATGTTTATTAATTATCAGGTCTATGTTATCGCTCATTACATGATAATTTCCGTTAACTATATCAAATTTGGGATGGCAATTTCAACATTTGTAAGCGGATACATCAGGTGGGATATAGACGCACGCCTTTTCGATATGTGGGTTAAAGTTTAAAACACATCATTATATTTTTCTGGGTTTTCTGTGTTAAAATAATCACAGGTGACATAGCACAGTATAACGAGTGGGAACTCGTAATTGATATCATAGAGTGAAAATTGTCACCGGTTCTAAAGGCGCGCCATAAGCTTGTTCGCCATCTGAGTTGAACATAAAAAAGGGACTTTACATTTGCGAAACAATGCTACAAACCACAGTACAAAGTAAATACTAAACGACCGTTCATTTTTCATGCGAGCAACGTTCACGACGCCGTTCAACATATCGTTCGTTACACGCAATAGTTTCACGCTACAACTACTAGTTTTGTAACTGTCACTGGCAGAACGCTTACCGCAGTGGGAGCTGAATAAACATCGCGTCGGCCCCTTATATACGACTTATATATTTATATACATTTTTAACGTGATCCCCTTGCAGATTTATAACGAAATCTTTGCCGTCACGGCCAGAAGGAAATTATACTTACGTACGCCTTTTTCGGCTTGCGACTGGCGTCTTTTGAAATTAATGTGCCTGCTTTTAGCATAAAAGCTCGTTGAACAGACTTGGTTGCGTTCAATGATATTTTTCTATATGACGACCGTTACAAGTGTCGTTAAGTTTCTACACAAGCTTCTCAGTCATAATGTCATTTGGAGTTAATAAAGTAGAAATAGCTCATACAACAATGGATTTAATCTTCGTAAATAATCTTAAAGTATTTTTTCCGTCTTTAATGTCTGTCTGTCAGTTTGATGGCGTCACCGAATCCTGAAGCCTGAAGCACCCTGAAGCTTTGAAGTTGTCTTTAACACAGTTTGACACAGAAATAAAGAAAAAAACTAACTTTAAACATATCTTATTATTTTAAATATTCATAATTTGACTACTACACAATCTATCAATGTAAGCCAACACTATAAAAATGTGCTCTTTATCATCATCATCATCATCATTTCATCATCCAATACGAAAAGTGTTATTTCGATCGTTGTTTGTAAACTAAAAAACAATATCAGTACATCCATAATATGTGTCGTTTTGTTTGAATAACTGTCTGTTTCCTTTGCTTGATGTTTATAATAGTTATATATATTTTGCTGTAATTTACTTAACTATTTAATAACTTTAATTCGTAGTCAACTAACACTCATTAAAATTGCCACTGAAATTTGTTAATTCCTCTGGAGAGAGTCGGGACAAATTGCAACTCTGATGATGCAACTGAATAACTAGTATTGGGAAAGTTTTTGCTCTGAAGTAATTTGCTAACGTCCATAGCAAATGTGACTTTATATCTAATGTATACAGTTTTTTTATATGACACATATATTTCCAATATTATCAAGAGCTTAGTTTTTTTTAGCCTATTTGAATTTGATTTGATGCAAAAGTTTCAATTGTACTGACAGGTTTTCATAAAGTATTTCGTTTCATGTCAATCGTAAAGCACACATTACCCTCCAATTAAAAAATTTATTGGCGAGCATATGATTTGTCATAATCAACGATATTGGCGTAAGACCTATAAAGGTCTTAATGATGGCATTAAAATGAGTCAAGGGTAGAATTGATGGGTATTGGATTGCACCGAGAAAACCGAAACACACTTTCCTTGAAGTTGTTCGTCTGTGTAGGGTTTTTTTCTTTTACCTCTTTTGTAAAATTTTATAAAAAGAAGTCTAGTCCGTGTTGTTGCTAAAATAGCCAGCTCCTTAGTCGTTAAAGATTCATAGAGAAGTGTGCTTACATCTTCAACTGTATCATCGTTACCACGAAGAGACGACGGCCGGCCGTTTCCCAAATTAAAACATCCAGTACAATATACGCTACTTACCGTCAATCAATCAACAGTGAATCAATTCGAAGCAAACATTAACGCAAGAACAACGGACGCACTAACCGATACACTCCAACCAAACCTCATTAATGAACACATCGAGCTGCTGCATAATTGTCTGCAAACAGTCACACAATCGCGTCCAATCAGACAACAGCTGGTGCTGACGTGGTGTCGATTGCATTATGTCGAAGATACCTACAGATAGCTAAAGCCTACCAATAATTATGACAAATGACAATAAAATAAACTTAACTGCCACCAAGCAGAGTTTTGCATTGCTATATTTCGGTTTGAAGAGTTATCTAATAAAATAACATGACGTAGAGGCATTCAATGGAAACTTCATGGACGGCTACGCGCATGTACTCTTATGATGGACTGCAGTGGCCGATGAAGATTTTTTTTACATGACAATAAAATTGCTGGTAATGATAGGAAACATATTATGATGGTAGCTGCTACTTAGATAAGGCTACCAAAATCAACGAAATTGATTGTGAGAGATACAAAATTTCTGGTTAAACTAACTGACACTTTTCTAGAAGTGGAAATACTTATTATCCAGCTACAATTGACAATAATAGAAATATTTAAAAATAAATCAGAAAAAATATAGTTAGGTGAAATTGTGTATTTTTGTTATTATAATATTGTCGTATCGAAGCACTCTTGCAAAGCAATGAGCCGCCCTGAATAATAACGACCTTACCGAGATGAAAGAGTTGCCGGTAAACACGGAGGTATTAATGCGGCCCCACGCACGCACCTTGCGGCATCCGCTCGCGTAAACAATCACTCGGAGGTTCGTTTGTAACAAACATTGTTCAAATCATACCTGGACCAATGATTACGTAAGTCCCTACTTATTTGATGGAATAGATTTTAAGTTATCATCATCATAAAGGGTAGTGAGTGGCTCCAGCGGCAGCGTGTTCTGTTATCGATTTTAAGTATCCCCAGCCAACTTTTTTTCGAATATCTTCCATGTACAGACTTTTGACTCTCTTTAGCTTTATTATATGTATAGATTTATTGAATAACATAAGTTAAATTTTAATGTAACATTTTCCACAGTTTTCTATTCATTGAACTCGTATGTTTTAATTCATTTAAATAAGTATAGTCCACGGAGTTCTTTGTTCTTATTGTTCCGAATATAGGTGTTAGCTTATGCTGCTATCTCTTAATAAAATTCACGATTTTTTTATGAAGGTTCAACTTTAGTTCAACCTTTGTCGTAAAGTTCCGGTCAAATGTTTATGACGTCATAAAATTCAGGATCTTCTCGCATACAACATAATATAAGCGATAAATAAACTGTATCGCCCTTTCAATTATTAAGTCGTGGTACCCTTTCATACTAAATCTGCCAACGTTTTTATCATGACTTGATTATCTTCCTATTCAGTATCGGCCTAGCAGGATAATAAAGCGAGTTATTTTTATCAAGTTTAAAATTTTACGAGTTGAAATGTTTGCTTTTTTTTTGATTTCGAGGAAAACCCTTTTAGTGTAATAAAATGTATTTAATTTATCTGTATCTTAAAAAAAAATTAACAGTTTTAATAGTGGCTTTGTACTTTACATTTATTTCATTGTATAAACATTATATATTTTTACTAATAAAAATAAATATGTACAAAATGCCAAGAGTTGTTAATGCGTTGGCAACACAGATCTACTTTGGTTTGTGGTCAGCAACGAAATTTAAAAAAAAATCCATATAATTAAATATTTATAAAAATTTAAAATGAACAGTTTTTTGAACGCCAATTCAAAGTCATGACTTCGTAAACCCTGCGGTGGAGACCTTGTACCGAGAAGAAGCCGCAAGAAACTCGGCAAAGGCTGTTTCTTACGCAACTAAGGGGTCAAAATTTTAAGGGTTAAAATACTGTCATCTTGCAAAACGCATCATTATCATAAAAAGGCTGACTCAAAACAGGACATCAACTTAAAAGTTGGTTCCAAACGTAAACTAATAAGCTCTTCACACGCTCCTCGTCCCAAATAAACAGAATAAGGCTTCAGCGACCATTATCAGGTGTTTCGCAGGTGTCGCAAAAATGCCACAGTCGTAGTACGTGACGACGCATAGTCAGTTGGGGCGGAGCGCTAATTATTCCGTAACGAATTCTGTTTGACCATTTTGTTAACGTTAAAAAAAAAATTCTTCGTGAATTTTTTTCGAAACTTATCTAAATTAAATGGTTGGAACGACTGCTATATTATAATGTAACTTGCAATTTAAGCCCAACGAACGAGCCTAGTAAAAAACACCTGAAATAATCGAGAGAGGTAAATGTGGTTTTAAAACCTATGAAAGGAATAATCAACCTTTAAACGTCCTACTCTTTGCCTAAGCCTTCTCACATGAATGATAGATAGCACATATTATGGGGAGTTCTTCGACCGAGGTACAGTTACGATCATGTTGACTGTACAAGCATGCAGGCCGCCAGATGGTAGGCGGTCACCGCAGCCCGTAGACCCTGTCTGACGTCTGGCGTTAACTCGGAGATAGAATGCTAGTTTGTCCTACTGGGAAAACAAAGAAGACTCGAACTACTGAAATTACTATTAGTTTATTATTTATTTATTTTAAAGGTATACTTACAGCCAAACACATAATTTTGACATAGCTGAGCCCGTAGCCAAAGTAACATTACAAAAACGATAGCGAAACGATAGCGAAGTTAGAAAAGAATAAATATATGGAATTGACATTACGTAGACCACGTGACTTACCGCGGCTTTATGTCAATCCCATACATTTATTCTCTTCTAACTTCGCTGTCGTTTCTCTATCGTTTTTATAATGTTACTTTGGCTAAGAGCCCATAACAGTTAATAAATATACAGCTCTTTATATGTTAGCCAAATAAAAGCATACACAACATTCTTAGTAATTTACAAAAACAGGATAATTAAGGTTATATGATACAATAAGACTTAAAACAAATGTATGAATATAGACATTAGGATTTTCAATAATATGGATAAACACATTTATGAATATTATAGTTATTTATTCGAATGATTATAAGTTTCGATCATTAGTATAAACAAATATTAGTAAAAACTAAGTGTATAATTAGTGAAATTATGTATGAATTTCAATGATTATATTTTTTAATATTTAGTTTTTAATTTTTTTATGAAGAATGATCATTATGATTTTAAATGGTATGAGAAATATTTTCGGACCTCCGATCATTGGAGTTGAAAAGTTATGTAAGACAGACCCATAATGGAGACCAAGATTAGTTCTATTGGGGGCAAAGTGAAAGTCTTAGTTATAGTAGTAACTATTAACTAATCTGTGGTTATAGGTTTCTTAGCTTATTAGGGTAAAGCCACCAATGTTTACGCACTACTAAAGAGTACGTAGGGTACCAGCACCAGGGTTCGACTGGACCCTGGTGCTGGTACCCTACTATCTTAGTACTATAGTAATCGTATTTTTTCTTAATATAAGGGTCAGCAACTGATTTTGAGGAGCTCGATGGCGCAGTGGTTAATGCGCCCGGTCTGTGAGTGCTGAGGTCAAGCAATTCGCAAAGGCCGGTTCATCGGATGGGTCACCAAAACTTTATCATCTTGAGCTCCTCCGTGCTTAGGAAGGCACGTGAAGTCGTTGGTCCCGGCTACATTAGCAGTCGTTAACAACCGCCAATCCGCACTGGGCCCGCGTGGTGGTTTACGGCCCGTTCTCCCTATCCATCCATAGGGAAGACTCGTGCCCCAGCAGTGGGGACATATGAATGAGGTGATGATGATGAAATGATTTTAGTCTTTTTACAACAATTAAATACCGACTACCTGATTCGTAGCTGTCATCAAAGTTTCATTGATGACCAATTTTATTTTTGGCCATCATGGAGAAGAATGGGTGCAAAGAAACTCCACAGCTTTAATAGAAGTAACGACATTTACAAAAAAAAAGTATGTCGTTACCATACAATATTTACAATTAAAAACATTTAAGAGCCCGCTTATACAAATAATGCTTACCTCTATACAATTACTTAACATCACACTTTATTCTAAAAAAACGAATGTTATTACACATTAATGGAATAATTAGTGATAAATACAAACTTTTTAGGTTCATTTTTTACTTTTTTTTTTGAAGCCGCTGAATGCGAGCATTACAAAACCGGTCGTTGTGGAGATCCTTGGGGGAGGCCTTTGTCCAGCAGTGGACGTCTTTTGGCTGAGATGATGATGACGATGATGGTACATGCAAGTGCTGCTAACAGTTACATTATTATCAATTAGTAGCTTTGTTTGTGTAATTTCAGTGCCAAACTTTTCGCTTACAGACCAAGCACTCTCTGGCAAGATCTGAATGCCAGATGGTACTATGATAGCTATATGGTATTAGAATGACTCTGTGCTAACTAAACACTATAAGGAAAACGCCAAATTACCCCGATGTTACATTGACGTCACTCAATCTGCCAGAACTAGCGATTCCCCTTACCATTCTCCCCGAAACTCCATAGACGCCCCAATAAATGTCACAACATCAACTATCTAGACCAGCTCAGCGTAAAAAACGCGGCCATAAGAAAATTCCCGTACGATAACTATAACCTCCTGACGCCCAATGTACAAAAGGTTTGACAAATCCACTATATATACTAAAGCCCAACGCTTTCTAAAATATCTTTAAAATTAATGCCCACTGTCCAACACAAATGACAAATAATATAACTTTAATTATTTTTGAAGTTCGTGCTTTTTGACACTATTTAACCGGCTGAATGAATGGTGTGCACTTCCGGGTAGACAAAAATAAAGAAATGTCACTGTCATGTAATGTAAGTGAGATAAAATATTGAGAAAATGCCGGGTCGCGTGCAACGAGGTAAGTTAATCAGTGAATATCTCATTAATCAAGTAGTTTTATGGTATTTAACTTTGATATTATTTGAATTTACATAAATGCAAAATAATTAATTGTTTTAATTTAAATTTTAAGTAATTATTTTCCAAATAACCCTATTTGTACAACGTAAAGGACATAGGGCGTTAGATACATGAATGATGTGTTTTTATTTGTCATTTCATAATGACATTGGGCTATAGTGATGTGGCAATTCGTTTTACAGTTTTGGGTGACAATGACTTCGCACACATTCCGCTAAAAAGGAGAAGGGGTATGCCTAGCGTGTCTCTCCCATCACTAATTTAAAGAAAATCTCAAGCTAAGCATTTGCCTACTTTTTCGACATTAAAGGGTAGATGTCGCGAATGCCATGAAAATAAAACTTTCTTCGAATGCTCTGCGTGCTATGTTCGTTTGTGCCTCACAAAGAAAAGAAACTGTTTTTAGGCTATGGACAGCAGTTAATTAATTAGCCAGACTTATTGAGATTTAGAGAAGTTGTATAAGTTTATTTTTGTAAGAAAATTTAATTTAATTTGAAGTTATAAGAGATAAACATTGATTCCTGCATTTGATATCATTTCAAAAATTGATAATTTTAAGAAGATTTTCGCTTTTATTTTGTTTCTTATAAAGTGTTTTAAGCTTTATTTCATTTAAGTGGTATAAATTGTAAAGCTGTAACTTTGTTGCTCACATTATTAAAAAATAAATAAAATAAAAACTTATTAAACTGAAACTCTTTTTCTTCTCTCTAACAGCCATTGTCATTTATGAAGTACAATTTATTCTTAACAACTTATAGAATAGCCACCCAATGTCCTTCTAAAATGACTATTTATATTAGAAAATAAAATAACGCCTCTCTATTTCAAAACATGAGTACATTATGAGAAAAATACAAAAAAAAAGTAATGCCATAATCTTAAAAAAAAAAACACTTAATCTTTCTTGTCTTGGGCGTTTATGTTTATGAGACAAATGTCATTTATATGGGACGGTGGGCGTTTTTAGAGAACAAAACTTTTTATGATTGGGCGTCAGGAGGATAACACAAAATTTTCTTCCCCAAACTGCCTTGGGAAAGAGAGGTGCTATAAAAAGTGTAGGGGAGTGAGCGAGATGCGAACAGGAATAATTTTCGTGGAGACCAATAGGTACTCGGGATGTTATTTAATGTCGGCGTATCATGTTCAAATGATTTGGTGTTTCGAACACCGTTTTCACGACAGAAATACACAAAAGTGTCAAACTAATTATTCTCTTATACATGTATTGTATATTATGTACTCTAAAACTTAAATGTTCTTTTATTATTTGGATGTTTGCGGTGTAAAATATTTTTCAAACCTCGATGTTTACCCATCCATCTTTTTGGTACTTAAGAGTTTATTAGTAAGTAATTGACTTTTAGTAATTTTTGTATTAGACAATATTACATATGAATACTGAAATAAAACTGACAACAGTGTGTAATAGATTGAGGTAATTAAGAGTAATTGTGTAATGTTCTGTAGGCTATGATAGAAAACACGAATTTCCTTGTAAAATAAAATCCTTTTGCTATATCAAAAGGTAATATGGCAAACAATGAATTTAAAAACAGTACTAATACTATAAGAACATAGTTAATAAATACATAGCAAGTACGAGTATTAACATCACTATTTTGTGTTAACTTTTAATATCTGAAACTCCGAAGCAATCTCTTTGACAAACGTTATATACCCATTCAACCACTATCATAATAGAATTAATAAAACCTATTATTACACAAAACCTCATTGTTGCGAAACCAGTCGATAGCGGATGGCGAAGGTGCGAATCCATTACCACTCACAACACACGCTGGGAAATATTAATTAGGGTTCATTTGTGAAATTGCGCTAATCCTCGGTCAGCCATTAATCGATGATTCCAATCCCGCATCTAAATCTCAACTCCTCAAGCCCGCGGGATCGCAGCTATCCATACCGCAGAACCGCGGGATTTGTGGGACCGAAAAGTGTTTGTGTTCTATATACGCAGAGGGGAGGCCTTTGCCCAGCAGTGAGACACAAAATAGGCTAATAAAAAAATTAACATAGTTTTGTTCATGAATTTATGAACTATTTTAATAAATCGATTATTTCCATTGCAAAAGACTAAAATCGCTGTATTGCTTTATAGGCAGATATTTTTAATAAAGTTCCCTAAAAAGTCGAAAAACAAAAGTTTGCCGAAAAAAAAGATTTCCTACGCAAAATCAACCGTTTTATAGGCGGCACGAGTTCTATGGAGAAAGTTGTTCGATAACCAGTTAAAGAGACCGGGACTAATAAATATTTAGAATAAAACGACAATTTTTTCTACTAATTCCATTTTTTCACAGTCCCGCAAATCCCGCGAATACTATATGCGTAGTCCTGCAAAAATAGAGCGGTATCCCGCGTTTGCGGGATTGAATTCTCTAGTTCCATCGAACCAGACAATGGTCGAAACGCGGGTGAGGTGAGGTAGGAGAGGTGAGGTGTGAGGCGCGGGTTTTAGATATTAATACTGTTTGTCCAAACGGGAAGTGCGGACAGGATTATTATAATTGTATTGACGCGGCGAGCTGTTTGAATGGACGTGAATTATTAAGCACGGCATTAATTGGATTGGTCTTTCACACGGGTGTTGTTGGATCAATTGTACTTGTTATTGTTTAGTTTGTCGCATTATAGTGTTCTTTAAAGACCTCATTATCCAATGGCGTGCCCAGAGCTTGAGATTAGGGCAAGCCCCGAAGCTCCAAATGTAGCTAAAAATACAAAATATTGCCGTTTGCTAATGCGGCGTGGTAAAATTTCGCCGTATCACATATAAACGCTTTTATGTATTTTTAATCAGCCCCCACGATCAAAATATAAATACTCATCTCAATCTATTTATAATTAAACCTGATTACTAAAACAATGGCTCAAACAAAGTGTTATAGTTTTTTCACAAGTCAATTGTGTGACTGTCGGTCAAAAACCAAAAACTAGAGCAACATAAAAATATAATATTAGTAACACTAGTAATAGTGTTAATAAAAGTTAGTATTTTTTGTTGAAAATATATTTGAATACCGAATTGTGTAGAATGCTAACAAAAAAAAGGTTGTACGTAGTACTTTACCTCGACTTGAGGAACGATAAGTTTACGCTAGCCGCCCAAAAACCCGGATACGCTGTAAAGCCATAGACAGTCAAAAGCAAATCCTTTCCACACAAAAAGGCGGACGGTGATACTTAAATGCTGCAATAATAGACATGGGCGTTTTCGGTTTTCTATAATAACGGTTACGCAACCGATATTCAGTTTTCATATCGATATCAAAAACCGTTTTCAGATATCGATATCAGTAAGATAGTTTGCTAGTTTTGCTTCTAATATGCATAACTAGTTTTAGAAAACTGAAAACGATAGACAACACAACTCCAAATTACGTCATATTTCTATGACTATAAAGTGCGAAGCCAAATGAAACAACATTGCATATCAAAGTAGTGGCGAATATTCGCTTCGTCTCAATTACACCGTTAACATTATGCTTAGTTAGAAAGGGAAGATGCGAATATCAAAACATTTGGAGTTGTGCAGTAGTTTCAGTTTTCCATGGATATGGTGATATTGGTTACAGTGACGGTATAGAGTTTTTTTCATATCGCGTTCTCTTGCAGTTTTGGTTTTCGATTCGGTGTTAGTTTTTCTTATATCGGTTATGAAGTTTCCCATATCGATATGATATGATATAGGACTCATATCCGTTTTTGGTTACGTTTTGATATATCGAACTCATGCCTATGCAATAATAATGTGAAATGCAGACTTTATCAATTGATGACATCATTATATAATTAAATATTGGTCTTTAGCCCATCATTACATGGGTAACATAAGTCACATAAAGAAAATACAAAATGTGAATACTCGCTTGACCGCGTTCTTTTATAAAGCGATTGTCATTTGTGAAAGACAATAGCGCCTCGACGCGTGAACGCCGACATTTCGGCACAAAGAGAGCGACGACGCGAGGACGGGCCGCGGGCGGGCCGAACGCCGAAAACTCGGCGCCAGCGTTGCCAACAAAATTTTTAGAATTTCGCGAAACATATCCAAGTTTCCGTCAAAATTACGTCATACCAATTAAAAACAAGGTCACATTATTGTTTTTTTAAATAGCGCCTTTTTTGCCTACTTTTAAATCGAAAGCTAAACATTGTGACAATTTTCATAGTATGTAACTAGATGATGCTGCCGGAATTTCTTACAAGTTACCTAAAAATGGTACCTAATATAATATTTATATATTTATTTATATTTTTATATATATATATATATGTTTTGTTCAATGACATCTCCAAACGGCTGGTTGACACTTCCCATGACCCAAAGGCTGGCTTTTTCCTTGGCCAGAGACTAAGCATTGCCATTCAACGTGGAAATGCCGCCAGTCTCTTGGGTACTTTACCAGTCGACTGCGATGCGGAGGAATTTTTTGACGCCGTATTTTAGTTTTGTATTAGTTTTAGTTACTTTAGGTTATTATAATCTCAGATTTTAATTTTGTAATTTTAATATTATTAAATAATTTATTATTCCGCTAGAAAATCCGTTAGCTGTTAGACGGTCAATTTGTCCGTCTTGCCTCATCCCAATACTCTAGATAAAATAGGAGAGTTGACAACAACAATAATTGATTCCAGAACATTAAACGTCAGTTTAGTTACCTAAGCAACTTTCGCAAAGGCCGGTCATCGGATGGGTGTCCAAAAAATTATCATCTCGAGCTCCTTCGTGCTTCGGAAGGCACGTAAAGCCGTTGGTCCCGGTTGCATTAGCAGTCGTTAACAACCGCCAATCCGCACAGGGCCCGCGTGGTGGTTTATGGCCCGTTCTCCCTATCCATCCATAGGGAAGGCTCGTGTCCCAGCAGTGGGGACATTAAATGAGCTGATGATGATGATGATGATGATGAAACGTCAGTTATACGGTTAACAGTTCTTAAAAACACTAACCTATTTTTTATTTAGGTAACCTAAGCTTGAATTTATTCCTAAAAAGTTTTTTAATAAACACTCAATTGACGGAACAATTTATATTTAAATTAAATTTTTTTCTATTGACTAACCAGTCATCCACCCAATTATGACGAGAAATCCGTCAAGTTGGCAGCACTGGTCGGCGCCGACACAAGCCGAATTTACGACTCGTCCTCAGCTCCCGTAATTCGATGATTCCAATTTTATTGTCCAAGCCTCCGGTGCAGATGAATAAAAAACTCCCGCCTTTATTTGTAGTAGCGTAACTTGATTCCTTTTTACTCGGCGCCTAATGTTATTTAGACTCTTTGCAAAAAACCTTTTTTCTGCTGCTACCCTGTTTTCGGTATGAGCGCTAAAAGATTGCCTTGTTGGTTCGTCATTTCTTTTTTATTTGTACCATAAAGTTTATTATTTTTATGTCCGGGTAAAATTAAAGCCTTTTATTCTAGCTAAACGGAATAGCCTTCCGTATGTAAATCTTTTGACAGATTTGTTTTTTTTATACAACAATTTTATGATTTAATAGAGAACACGAGTAATTAAAAATAAATCCTTTTTAATTTGTGTTTTGTTCTACATGCTTTTGCCTACATTTATTATTTATTATTATATATAAGGTACACTTACAGAATACACATGATTACATTGATTCCTTAATTTATATGATTTATATATTCTAACATGTATTCCAATGAATAGTGGACACAACATTAATAATTATAATTGACACTACAAACTACAAATATTATTAACAATTAAAAAATTACAAAACCATGTCATAAAAATAATAATAATGATAAAAAAAAACAATGACAAAATAATAATTACTTAATAAAATTAAAAACAAAATTTATTAAAATTTATTAAAATTTATTTCACATAGTGCATCAAGTCGCTATTTTGGGCTGAAAACCTTGAATCAGCTTCAGTCTCAATTTAGGTAGTGAATCGTGGAATATATCTAAGTTTACATTGTTTTTGTCAATCATGTTGTAACGCATGCATTTCACAAACAAAAGATCTAATAAATTAGACATTAGGTGCAGTTGGTCATGAAAATCACTGAACACTAAATAACCAAACATCAAACGCCAGTAAACACATAATGAGGTTATAACGACGACGCGGACGTGGCAAGTGTTCAGCTGTTTCCGTTTCTGACACATGTTAACTAATATAAATTAACTTTATTAATAATGTCTGCTTAAAACCTCCTTTTTCTGTGAAAAATCTAAAGGTACCAATGGTTATTTCCTATAAGCACTCTCTAAGTCCACAACCAATCGGTTCCAACGATTCCAACGTTCCCTTAAATCAAACGATTGCCGTGGAAAGGAAGTAAAAGTAACAGAATCGATCGCAAAATCTCGTAGCTTAGCTCGAAGCCGCAGCAGTTCCGAGCCAATGCCTTTCAATAGCTTGTCGGGGTAGGGCCACGAAATCCGCTGCAAAAAACTTTGGTTTTTCAATTAATTTCACAAAAGGACGCTCGTGAGACTAATAATAACTGACGATTAGGCTTAAAGTAGATTCGCAATTTAGGAACACGAATTAATCTGAGCAATATAATAATAATTACAAATAAAATAATCAATCGCCCGTATTAGAACAGTGTGATGGGTTATGTTCCAATTTTCCATATGATATTTAAGTGGGGAGGCCTCAGCCTAGCAGAGAGATGATTACTGGTTGTTGATGATGATGAATCGTTGATAAATACTAGAAAGAAAACGCACGCAAGGTCGTTAAGTGTCTACAAAACCGTTGACGGAAACTCACTTACGATACTACTCAAATAAATAATTTTATTATAATAAATTATAATATCATTGACTTCGCGCCATATACTCCAACCGTTTCTTTAACACTAAAACAACATTAAAAAGCTAAAGAAAAAATTTATTATTTTATTTTGATATAAAAGTGTGTTTCCGTTCACAATAAACGCGCGCGTCAATCCAAAGATTCCCGCCCGCCCGTTCATTGTTTTATGGCCTCACAGCCGGCCTTTACTGTGCCTTTACGCAGGCCGCTTCAGATAAGAGCTCTCCCTGTTTCACACACGGCGAAGTGGCGGTCAGTCTGTACCCTGTACCACAAAATAAGGAGACCCAGAAGTAGGGCTTTGAATACCGTTAAAAATTGGTTTCGATACTTCTGCCAAACGAAGATACCGGTATGCTTAGTATCGTTACCAGAGTGGCATTTTTACCGGTAAATTAACTAAGCGCTCTACGCGGTTTGGCTAAAGCACACTTTTCTAGATAAAATTACCTTTAAGGAAATAACATTACTTACCGATACTTATAGTGGGAATTTGATAACGGTATCAAGCCCTGCCCAAAAGGCAGGCTTAATATATACCACGTTCGAGCAACGCACACATAGACCCCTCACGGACAGAATCTCTTAACAGCTGCATTTTTTTTAGGAGAGAGTTTGCTGATTGCCTAATACTCAGTTTCAACGGGCTTTTTTGGGGGCGTCGAGAAACTTTAAATCACCTTCGGAGGTTTTCTACAGGGAACGGCATCACGTGTACCCGTGCCCTACTAGATTAAAAAAAATCATAAGGGTTCACATCGGATCGGGGAGCGCAGCAACCCGAGGGCCCCTCTAAAAGCTCGGACCTTGGCTCGGGTTGACCGGGCCGTGGTGGTGGAGAGAAGCGCCCAGGTACATGTCTGTCCTTGGTATAGAGCGCGTGTGAACCGGTTCGTCGTACCCTTGTTCTACGAGTATGGTGTCTTGGGCTTAAACTAGTGTGCATGTTTAGTGTAGAGGAGCTTGATGGCGCAGTGGTTAACGCGCCCGGACTGCAAGTGCTGAAGTTAAGCAACTTTCGCAAAGGCGGGTCATCGGATGGGTGACCAAAAATTTATCATCACGAGCTCCTCCATGCTTAGGAAGGCACGTTAAGCCGTTGGTCCCGGCTGCATTAGCAGTCGTTAACAACCACCAATCCGCACTGAGCCCGCGTGGTGGTTTATAGCCCGTTCTTCCTATCCATCCATAGGGAAGGCTAGTGCCCCAGCCGTGGGGACATAAATGAGCTGATGATGATGATGATGTTTAGCGTATTTAGTTTAGTGTAAATGTGTAGTGGCATTTAGATGATCGGGCGGGGAACAGCTGAGCTCGGACTGTTCTGAGCTTAGGCCTTGCTCGAGCACGTTTTATGAAGCTTATCTTCTGCAGTCTCCTTATTTTGTGCCTGCACTGTAGCCAGCCAACGTATGTACCCTTGTAGCCAGTCATCGTATTTGTCTGAAGCCCACTCGACCAAAACATTGAGCACATATTTGAGTTGAAAGCTGTATGTTGCCCAAATGGAAGCGTGAACGCTCATGTTATAGTGGAAATTATTTGTCTAGATATTGTATATATTGTTAGGATGTAATCAAAATGCTGGGCTTAGGATTTTCTATAGAAATATGGGGAGACAGAGCCGTAAGCGTCCACAGGGATGGTACTTTAAAAGTTTATAGACTATTTTAAAATTCTAATCTTTATACAAAATGTCACATAATAAACGCACATTAGAATGTAGGGTTGTGGCTCCAGTGTTCGACTGGAACCAATGACCGACACTTTTAAAAATAAGGGTCAGTTACTGGTTTTTGATTTAAGCAACAATTAAATATAGACCACCGTTTCCTAGCTGTCAACTAAATTAATGAAATTAAATAGATAGTATTAAAATATACAGGTTGTCCCTAAATTAGCACGTCACACTGACACCGGAGGTAGGTGGGCCCTCAGATGCGTCGAACAAGCCTAACTTGTCCATAGAAAAGTTTCATGAGTTTAGTGATATGACCAATTTCAGGTGTTTTTTAAAAAATCACCAATTTTAGATAATTTTTGTATCAGTTTTCAAGTTAATATTAAATAATATAACATATTCACTTAACATCAGGTGAAATGGAGTCATTTGCCGTGCTACGTATAAAACAAACAACAAAAAAATAATACAACAAAAAACGACGAAATAATATTAATTTTAGAATAATCTCTCTTTATGCATTCTGGAATTCCGTGATCCCGGGTTCCCGTGATTCCGTTATACAGTTCACATCATAAAAAGGTCTAAATTAAGTCTTAGGTTAAACACGTATACTATTGTATGGGCTTGTATGGGCCTAAACCTGTACGCAGTATATTGTTTAATAGTAGGTATGTTGATATGTAGAAGGATTTATAAGAGTTCCACGTAGTGCAGTGCGCACTCCGGTTGGTTACATTAAAACTATACATATAAAAAAAGTCCTAACTCACTCACGGATTAACTTATCAACACCCAGCCCAAAACTTAGAGAGATGACTTTTTTCTTTATAATTTATTCAAGAAACATGGCCTATTTGTCCTGAAAATTATGTCAGGATCACGACGTGTTTATGCTTTAGACCATATGGTCTAAGGTTTATGCGGACGAAGTTGCAGATCGTCTCTAGTCATAAAATAATTTGACGACCTCTTTGGTCGAGTGGTTTGTACACCGGTTTTCATGGTGTCGCCATTTCTGAGGTCCCGGGTTCGATCCCCGGTCGGGTCAATTTAGAAATTATTGTTTTTCTAAATTGTCTCGGGTCTGGGTGTTTTCTATGTATAATAAGTATGTATTTAAGTATTTTTAAGTATGTTTATCCGTTGTCTAGTAACCATTTAACGTGTTTCATAACGAAGCTTTCTTTGGGCTAGATAATTGGTGTGAGTGTAGGAAAGTTTAAAGAAAAAAAGTTTAAAGTTTAAAGAAAATTACCGAGCGGCAGTCTTGACTCGGGAAACTTCAATTTAAAAATAATACAACGTATAAAGTGAGCTTTAACAAAACTGTTAATGTCTTTCAACAAAACTGTATTTCCTTTAAAAGAAACTCGACGAAATGGAGTCTTAAACAATTTTTACGCCGCCACAGAATACTGTTATCATTTTTACTTTTCCACGCTCCATTGGAGACGTAAAGCAAGTCAGGTGGAAACCGCTTGGCATTCGCAAGATCGTTCTGCAACATTATGTTCTGCCAAATCTGGACCATCTCGGTTCCGCGTCATACAAATAGAGTGGGAGTTAAAAATGAAATGTTTCGGTTAAGATACATTATTATTTTTGTTTTTATATGTGTGAATAAGCGCCTTGGTGGTCGAATGAGTTCCTGGATTCAATTCCCAGGTCGGGTAAAGTGTGTTTCGTTAGCTAGCTAGCTACCACCATCTTATCTAAATATGTCGCCATAACATCAATGCCGTTTCTATTGTGTTCCAACAGTTAGAGATAAGATAGCCCAGCTGTTTCTCTGTTAGTATGGTTGTGTTACAACAGTCTAAGGTTTACAAAAACACAATGTTGAAAAAATTTCCACGAGCAGGATTTGAACCTGCACCCTTCTGACATACCGGGTCAGGTGCTCTTCCAATTGAGCTATCGTGGTTCTAACCAGCCCGCCGAAATTATTCAACACTATTACTTTTTACTTTGAAAGCCAAAGGCGCCCATTCAATGTCAACAAATACCGTCATTAATATCCGATCATAATATTTTTACAAATACTAAAGATCATTTTAAAGACATTTTATAATAGCTTGCCTACTTCTTAACTGATCTTTAGTATTTGTTTTTAGTTTTTAGTTGACTTCTTGAGAGAATTTGAAAAGTGACGTTGCACTGTTTTGTTTCATTTGCCAACACACATGCACACTCACGAACACTTAACGGTTAATCCACAATTATTTCACATTAATATTCGACATAACACAAATTTTAGAAAATAAAACAAAACCGCAGACATGACTCTTCTTTTTCCCGCTAAGAAGTCAAACTCGTAATTGTAGAGTTACGATTGGCACTTTTTTTTAAATGTTTAAAAAAAAATAAGTAAAAAGATAGTGACGCTCCATTCACTTCGGTAGCCCCAACCGCCAACATAAACCCCGGCGCACACGAGCGCTATCACACGAGATACCAGCAGCAGATTTACGGGCGTGACCACCGGCCGTATCTCGCCACTAAGGGACGGTCTTTATTACGGTTGGCCTTCTAAGGGCCGCAATCTTACCCTTGAGCGGTGACGAAAGATTTCGTACTTTACGGCCAGGTGGGTGCTGTTCTTATTTCACCGTTTGAGAAATGTGGAATGTGATGGTGTGCACCTTCCTTAATCTTATGGCTGTATGTTAGCATTGGACCGATAAAGAGTTCTCTCTTTACTACGGAATTATCTTTAAAATCAATGCCCCATTACTTTTTTGTAAGACGTATGGGTCTATGCTTTCTGCCCATAATGCCCTTTGATACAACAATGCTATTAACATTATACATAGACAGCACATCAGATAAGATAGTGGTAGCTAACCAGGTGGACTTAAAACAAGCATGACCAACTAATATTAAATCTAGTACATTCAACCTTCTGCTGGGTATCGAACCGGAGACTTCAATTTTGAATCAGACAATATGTTGAAAAAATTCCAAAAGCGGGATTCGAACCCTGGTGGTGCACTATTAACACTGCCGTCGTGGCTATAGTTCGTAGTGCACCTGACCCGGCATGTCATGGGGTGCGTGTCATTTTTTCAAATTGTGATGTGTTCGCAACAAAATTTGCGTAACAAAAATATATTTAACCATAACCGCGAATCTAAAACCGATGATCTTAACCACTGGACTACAGAGTCGGTTTTTAGTTAATGAACTCACCCTTTCATTTACACCTGTAAGTGTGAGGCTCTGTACAGTACAGTCCACGAGATTAATTTGGCGCTATGGCCCGCCGCAACAGCCTGCGGTGTCGCCGGCAAGGACGCACGCGCAGACTAATGTTTGTGCAGCGGTCGCAGAGTATGCGTCTGCCCTCCGGTGGTGTGGCGGGGCTACACATTGTTGTAGGGGATGTTCCACATTCGTCACACCTAAAAATAAGTCGAAATTAGTCACACGAACATATTGTTGGTTTAATTTATTTTATTTAGTTGTTGGAAGATTTACAGTATTTTTTTGTAAGTTTTTAGTAACAAAATTTTACTTTTTTATTTTAAGTGCTAATTGCTGCACTGAAGCTGCAGTGACACAATTCAGCGCTTACGTCAGCCTTCCCGGTAGCATAGCGGTCAGTGCAGCCGCCCAGATTGCGGAAGACCCAGGTTCGATTTCTAGCTGGGTCGGGTGGACGTTTAATTTTTTCACTGTATTTTATAAGTATTTAATAGCTCACTGTCTTACAAAGGCCTTTATTTCACTAACTCAACTTTACATTTTCACCTATTGTGGGTCGCCGGCAAGAATACACGTGCCGATTTCTCTTTCACTCTTTCTCCATATAAACTTTAACCGTCTGTGCGCGCAACGTGCTTAAAAAAGTACCTTTAAAAGTTTATCTTCACACTTAACATTTATAAAATACAGTGAAAAAAATTAAATGCCTACCCAACCCAGCCAGGAATCGAACCTGAGTCTTCCGCAATCCGGGCGGCTGCACTGACCATTATGCTACCGGGAAGGCTGACGTAAGCACTGAATTTTTACACTGCTTTTTAATTTTTTACTGCTTTTAGCGGCACGGCGCCATCTATCCAACGATTATTCCCGATGGCTATGCAGACTCGTCTTTACAGATGAAATACCACAACGCTATAGTAAAGACCCAGGTTCGATTCCTGGCTGGGTCGGGTAGGCATTTAATGTTTTTACTATATTTTATAAATATTTAATTCAGCTTCAGTGCAGCAATTAGCCTTAAAAATAAAAAGTTAAATTTACTATAGCGTTGTGTTATCAAATTTGTGGTATTTCATCTGTAAAGATCAATCTCCATAGCCATCGGTTGCAATAACCGTTTGATAGATGACATTGTGCCGCTAAAATCACTCAACTCAACACATAATGGTCAGTGCAACTGCCCGGATTGCGGAAGACCCAGGTTCGATTCCTGGCTGTGTCTTGTAGGCATTTAATTTTTTCACTGTATTATATAAATATTTAATTCAGCTTCAGTGCAGCAATTAGCACTTAAAAATAAAAAGTAAAATTTATCTTCACATATTAATATCGGGTTGTATTTAATCGATCACCAAACCTTTTTTTTTTTTTTTTTTTTTTTTTCCCAGGGGAAGTCATTACGACTACCGGAGCCTTAAAGAGGCACCCGGTTATGTGGGACTCACCCGTCCGCCTTTCCGCACCCACTGACAAGGCGAGAAGCCCCAAGTCAGCTGCCAGGAAGAAGTCCCGGCTGGGAGGGCGAGACGGAGGGGGATACCCACTAAACCCCTGGGGGACGGCAATCCGAAAACCGGTGAGGCCGCGGGACCTGTTCCAGGGGAACACCAAACTAACCTAACCTAACCCACAAAAATACTAAGTTATCACCTAAACTACTATTTAGATGCTAACATAGCATTTTAGGTGCTAGCCTACTATTTTTTTGTCGATAAATTTATTATTTCTCATTAATATCTAGGTGTCTATACATTTGAAGCATCAAGCAGCACAGACGTAAGTGCTACGCTACCTGTTTGGTATCCTACACGTCTGTATGTCCAATGTTTATTCACAAGACCTCTACTCAGTCTGACGTATGATCGTGTAGTACCTACATAGTAACAAGCGAGCGGACACGTACTGATTGTAATTACCGATACAATACGCCGAATGCTTTGAGGTAGGCGATGGAAGTCGATAGGCAACCACTCATGTAGAAGTATTGAACGTACTCAAGCATTGTATTGATTAACAAGCTAACGTCCGCTGTTATCCTTAATTTGAAAAAGATTTCTGTAAATCCTAATATTGGAAAAACATTGACAAAATCTTAAATCTAATACCTTTAGTAAACAAGCAATACTTGTATATAAGGTCACTTTTTATCAACTGCAAATATTTTGACAAAACATCTAATTATATTAGAGAAATTAGGCCATTTAAAAAAAACATTCAGGCTAGTTTTTTTTTACTTTTTCTGACACAAAAATTGTAATATTTTAAGAGCGGCCTCTGACGGCTCTTTTGAATGAAACTAGGGGCACGGTAAACGCATTGCGGCCTCTCTGTTTCGGCTCCTTTGAATTGAAACTACCGAAAGTGCTTTATTTTTCTTTTTAAGTTTTTTTTTAAATTAAGCGTAAAAAAATTTAAGGTTTTTTCATAAAAATAGTTTATATATGTTGTTGAATTTATCCTCAAAATATTTGCAGTTGATAACATGTGACCTTATATATATAATCTGAATCTCGGAAACGGCTCTAACGATTTTCATGAAATTTAGTTTACAGGGGGCTTCGGGGGCGATGAATCGATCTAGCTAGGTTTCATTTTTAGAAAACATTATAAAAAAATAACGAGCAAAGCTCGCTCATCCAGGTACTGAGCTTTATTACACATGGATGCCTGCTGCGAGTTTTTTTTTTTTTTTCCGTTTATTAGGGTAAACAAACAATGACAATACATAATGGATAAGACAGATAATGACAAATGAATTGGTAGAATTGTCACCAACACCGTTTACCACAAATAGACTGACAAATTAACTAATGCTAGGTTGACAATGTAGTGCTACGTTACAAAATGTACTACGAGTATACCATAAATTAACATTTGACAATGTACTAGTTTCTCAATTGATCTTACATGATTTACACTTATTGCACCACAGCACAGTGAGAGGCAGTTTAGTCGTTTTCCAACTCACTGCGCCGCACCAAATCGTCGAGCAACTTAGTTTTAAATGTACCAGGGTTCACCGCTATCATGTCAATTGTGTTGAAGAAAGTGTTAAATGATGTGACCATTCGGTATAGGGGTGATCGCTTACCGGCATCTGTACGACATCTATTGGTTGCAAACAATTGACATGGATTACGGCTGTGAACCCTGGTAGGTATTTTATAACTTAATTGATTAATTATAGAAATGCAGTCGTATCTATTAACTATTCTATCACTTTAACGAAAACAACAATTAAAATAGCTAATATATTTTTATAGAGAGAAGAGAGCAGTAAAATTTTTTAAATGTTTTCGTTAACATAATCGAATGCCAAACAAAACTCGACCTAAACACCCATGATGGTAATAATAAGATCGGCTACCGGGAAGGCTGACGTAAGCACTGAATTTTTACACTGCTTTTCAATTTTTGAGTGCTTTTAGCGGCACTGTGCCATCTATCTAGATATAATAAACACTGGTAAATGGTGAGATGACAGCCAGGCGCTTCCTAATAAAAGATAGAAACAATAAATAAATAAATAAATAAATAAATGTTTCCCACACTCACACCAATTATCTAGCCCCAAGAAAAGCTTCCTTAAGAAACTCGTTATATGGTTAACTAGACAACGGATAAACATACTTAATATACTTAAATACATACTTATTATACATAGGAAACACCCAGACCCGAAACAATATAGAAAAACAGGTATTTCTAAATTGATCCGACCGGGAATCGAACCCGGGACCTCAGAGATAGCGACACCATGAAAACCGGTGTGCAAGCCACTCGGCCAAGGAGGTCGTCATACTCGAACAAGTCCCACCAAACCTCCTTTAAGCGAGGTGTGAAGAAGCAATTTCTTTTTTTTTATTTTAAAAGGAGGCAAACAGGCGTGTCACCTGATGGGAAGTAATCGCCGCCGCCCATGGAGGGTATCCAAAACCAAAAGTAATAGCAGATGCGTTGCCGGCCTTGAGGAAGGAGTTGGATCTTGAGGAGGAAGTAGGAATCGGGAGGGGGGAGAGGTGAGATATGGGCCTCCGGTACTTTCGCTCACCAGACGAAACACAACAGCAACGAGTGCCATTGTTTCACGCCGATATTCTGTGAGAGGGTGGTATTACGCCGGGCGAGCCGGCCCATTTCGTGCTGCAACGCAGCGTGGCTCTACCACTCAGACAGTGTCACTAATTTAGCACCACCCAGGGGTCACGTGTAAGGTCTCAAGGGTAAACCTACGGACGTGAGTAACTTTAACCCCCCAAAATTGCGGGTCGGTAAGGTGAGGACGGCTGGTGAGGCACCACAATCCTGCTCCACAAGCTGTCCTCGTATCTGGACTTTACTTCTGCTTAATACCAGGTCATTCTGCCATCAACATTATACAAAAAAAATAACGTTTTTAGGGTAATGATGATGAAACTGAAATCTGATTGGTGGAACCGACTCATAATATCTTACTTAAATAGTACTAAGCAAAGCTGCATTAAGGCTAATATAATTACAATTAACTATTGTTAATAGCTAACGCAGTTTAAGTTGACTACTCAACAGTTAATTGGATAATTAACTTTATTAGCGTAGTAAAACTACGTGACTCTGCAAGTTTATAACTCCTAGAGCTTTAGACTTGAGAGAGAATAATTAAAAGGGTAAAGTATATTTAGGTACCTATATCTATACTAATATTAAAAAGCTAAAGATTTTGTTTGTTTGTTTGTTTGGTTGAACGCGCTAATCTCAAGAACTACGGGTTGGAATTGAAAAGTTATTTTTATATTGAATAGTCCATTTATAGAGGAAGGCTTTAGGCTATATTACATCACGCTATGACTAATAGGAGTGGAGCAGCAATGAAAAATGTTTCAAAAAAGGGAAAGTATTTTTTTTAGAGCTTTCCTTGCGTGCTCTGCGTAAACGGTGAAAGTTACGCAAAAGTCATGTACTACGAAAATGTTTCCCTTTAAAAGTTCTAAAAAAAAGTCCGCGACAGCATATGTCTAGCTTTTAAGGTTGACTCACTATAACCTTTAATTAACGCGGGTGAAACCGCGGGGCACAGCTATTGCTAATAAGCTTTGATGTGTTTTTTTTCATTTATCACGGGAAGCACTATACCTTCATCTCATATAAACCCTACATACATACATGCATAGTACCTATCACCCTTTTCCCAAAGAGAAGTGGACAAAGCATCGACTTCACCAACTTTTTGTAAATTCGCCGTTCGTGACCTTAAAGTATCATTTAGCATAACCAAATGGTTCCAAGGTGGAGTATATAACTTCAGTGATGGGTTGCTAGCCGATCGCCTGATATGCGAATACCTTGGAACCCTTGACCCTTAGTCGGCTCTTTCGACATGCACGGGAAGTTTGGCTAATAATACATTTTTTCACGTCCCAGACCAACATGGGTTTCGTCTCACCTGATGTTAAATGATGATAAGTCCGAAGATGTAAGCACACTTCACCCGGAAGCCTCTACTGTTGAACAGGCCATCGTAACTATTGAACAAAGCTGTTATGAAAAATGAAAAAAATGAAAAAATGTTTATTATTAACTGCAAAGTGACAGAATTACTTAAAACTAGATTAAAAACTATGGAATAACACCTTTGCATGTAACGCTTATTAATAATAGTCCATATTTTAACGGTTCCTCACTGGGCAAGCCTGCATCGAGGTTACCTAGGCACAAAGTTACATAATCCTTAGTTAAACCTCAATTTAAACAACCATCTTATCAGGTTATGGCGGCAAACTAATGTTAGACAGTAGTGGTGAGCCCGTCAGAGTAGAAACGTCACTTCAAATTTACTCAAGATGGCTGCCTGAAATCTTAGCAAAGTCTAGCCTCACGGAAACCCATCATCATCAGCTCATTATTATGTCCCCACTGCTGGGGCACGAGCCTTCCCTATGGATGGATAGGGAGAACGGGCCATAAACCACCACGCGGGCCCAGTGCGGGTTGGTGGTTGTTAACGACTGCTAATGCAGCCGGGACCAACGGCTTTACGTGCCTTCCGAAGCACGGAGGAGCTCGAGATGATACATTTTTGGTCACCCATCCGATGACCGGCCCTTGCGAAAGTTGCTTAACCTCAGCACTTGCAGACCGGGCGCGTTAACCGCTGCGCCATCGAGCTCCTCTGCGCCATCGAGCTCCTCTCCTCGGAAACCCAAGGGAGACCTAAAGATGGAATATAATATCATTAAATATTCACTGTCATTAATTATTAAACAATGAAAATTTTATTCTACATTATGTTTTCCTAACATTAACATTGGTTAATTTGCAAAACGCTGCAAGCAATAAAACAATTTTTTTTAAAAACTTTTTACCTAATCATATCACAAGAGAGAATCAATTTTTTTTTAGTTTTAGTTGATAGCTTCGTGCGATTTGCACATTTAGCCAGTGTCAAAGTATATTTTCTTAAAAGTAAAACAATACTTCTTTCCTGTATGATGATGATGAATTATAATAGAAATGAGAAGTAGAAGAAATGATATACCTACCCCCCAAACTCTCGAGTAGGTATCTTAGTAAAGATGTGGGGCTTTACTAAGTCCTCGGGTGGACTTCTTGAGAGAATTTGAAAAATGACGTTGCACTGTTTTGTTTTATTTACCAACACTCATGCATACTCACGAACACTTAACGGTTAATAATCCACCATTATTTCACATTAATATTCGACATAACACAAATTTTTGATAATAATACAAAACCGCAGACATGACTCTTCCCGCCAAGAAGTCGAATCTAAAATGAAATTTAAAAACGTTCTATTTAAACATGTTTTAAAGACTATTTAGCTAATTATCTTTGCCACAAGAGATCTGAGAATCGAAATTTAAAAGTGTTCCATTTTTGAAAACCGCAGCATTTCCCAGCTGCGCCATCGATGCCATTATAAATGGTTCAAACGTTGGAGAAAACCGTTTAAGGCTGGCTGGTTAACGAGTGATCAGGGCCGGCCAGATTAGAGCCTCCCGGGAGGGCCGCACGATCGGAACACTTATCTTGTATCGGCGCGAGCGAAGAAGGTTGTAACCGCGTCTGGGGGATTACTGGCTTCCGGTGACATTCTTTTTTTAAATGATTAATGGAATAAATGAGACAAATTATAATGTTTAGGGTCGGGCGCAGCGGATTGCATTGGTTGCGAATTTGCAATTTAACACAACATGTTGGATTTTTTCATATGTAAAAGGGATAAAGTTACAAATTATGATTGCCAATATATTGCCAAAGTAACTTTCGCAATGCCAAGTTTCGCCACCCACTTGAATGACAAATTCAACATATCTAGAACTGCTCAGTGCTTCTGCTACCATCTTGTACATTATTTGTTGCCTGAAATAAATAAAACTATTCTATTCTATTCTACGAGTAATGCCTTCCGGAAGAGCCCAAAAATATTTTCAATTGATCACCCATCCAGGTGAAAGGCGGCGAAAGTTGCTTAACTTGAGTGCTATTTCAACAATTTTTACTGTTCTTGTTAGTTTTACTCGAACGCTACACATTTGCCTATAGCTATAGTAATGTCAAATCAGCAAGCTGAAGTGGCAGTGGGCCGGTCATATTAGTCGCAGAACCGACATCCGTTGGGGTAAACGAGTTCTCGAGTGGAGACCGCGTATCGGCAAACGTAGTGTAGGACACTCTGACTAGGTGGAGCGACGATCTCCGCAAGGTGGATCGCAAGAGCTGGATTAGCGTGCACTTGGAGAGGCCTATGTCCAGCAGTGGGCTAATGTAGGCTGATGATGATGATGATGATGATGATGATGATGACGATAATGATAGTAATTAAGTAAATAGCCTATATAGGTATACCTATAGTAATTAAGTAAATAGCCTATATATACTATCGCACTACTTCTGGATGTTTGTTGTTAATGATTTTGCAAATAAACTTGAATTTGCCAAACGTGTTTTGTTTTTTCCGATGCTCATTTTTATACTCGTAGTTGGTGTCAAATAGTCTTTAAAACCATCCCACTATTTCGTGCCCCTATAAATAACAGGCACTATTGCGTAATAATGTTTACTTTTTTAAAACCACAGATCATAGAGGATTTTTAATGCGGATCAAAGTTTATTTATCCATAAATGTGCGTCTGTCGCTGGCAGCTGTACCAGCCGAGACGGCAGCATCGCAATTTCCTATTGCATGGCACACAGCCGGCTTGCCGGGATTGCTTCCTTATCGGGATTCTGTTTCAATTATATGTCATATACCATGTATTCGCTGTAGACATTGGATCACTTTTAGACATAATGGACGTACGTACAGATGGGCTAGATAAGCGGCATAACGAAATGGAATATAATGGATTTATCGTATGGGATTGACATACATAAGCCAACAATATACTATATAAAAGTGAAACGTGTGAATGGCTATATGTCAATACCATACATTCACCATTCTATTCTATCACTTGTCTTGCCCTCAGTTTCATCATCATCATCATCAACTCCTCTCGACCCACTGCTGGGCATAACATTTTAAATGTGTTATTTTCTTTTCCTATTTTTACTTTATCGAGAAGAACCTTTATGAACAGCCTACATACAAGTTAACTACTTTTGCACTATTATGTAGAGGAGCTCGATGGCGCAGTGGTCAACGCGCCCGGTCTGCGAGTGCTGAGGTTAAGCAACTTTCGCAAAGGCCGGTCATCGGATGGGTGACCAAAAATTTATCATCTCGAGCTCCTCCGTGCTTCGGAAGGCACGTAAAGCCGTTGGTCCCGGCTGCATTAGCAGTCGTTAACAACCACCAATCGGCACTGGGCCCGCGTGGTGGTTTATGGCCCGTTCTCCCTATCCATCCATAGGGAAGGCTCGTGCCCCAGCAGTGGGGACATAAAATGAACTGATGATGATGTACTATTTTGTACCTACTTTCGACATTAGCAACGTTTTTCTAGGTTTTCCCATTAAAAATATATCAAACGAATACTTCTTCTCTTCTCTAATTCGGTGATTTCATTATTCAAAATTAAGTCATAACTACCTACCTAGATTTTGTTTCTTTTTGTTATTCTGTGTAATTGTAGGACAAAATAGTGTGAAATTCAACTACAGCAAATTTTTAATTGTCCAGAATCCTACATTTAATATTACGTAAATCAGATCAATAGACTACACTTTTACATCAAAAATATCAAAAGCACATCTCATAGCGCCATGTATTCATATCATCCATTCAGAAATTCAAAGCCAGCTGTTGAGCGGTCAACGTCATCACTCAAGGTTCATTATAAACTCTATCCCACCGTGACAAGGTGGTGTTTCTCACCAAATAAAGTAGGCTAGGGCTGTCACGTAGTAGGACGTGCCTTCCCCGGTTTTCCTGCGAGGAAATGAATTAATTCGCACACTCGCCCTGATTTATAACTACGTGTGATACGTTTTGCGGTTCTATTGGATTTTTTCTAAGTGTTTTATTTGTAGGGGAAACAATTTTGTTGCAGAATTGTCGGTCCATTGTTTAGCTTTTTGCTTCCCTTTTTTTTAGTTTGTTCACTGAACCGAAGCTAAGTCGACGCGCCTGGTAGTTCCAGTGTTTTGAATGCGTCAACACTGTTTTGTTTTTCCGATGTTCATTTTTGTAGTTTGTGTCAATGTATTTGAGGACATGCAAATAAACTTGAATCTGTTAGTAATTTTCGTTTCCTCCGATGCTCATTTTTTTAAATTGATGTCCATGATTTTTCGATTGTTTTTTTCGATACTTAGGTATTTTCACAGTTAGTATCAATGATTTTGAAGAAGGAGATAAACTTATAACAATTATTGTGATTGAAGTAACTGCCTAAATCGAAATTACGTTACATTCGTCGATATGAAATACGTCACTGGAGTCCGTCAGTGAATCTAAACCAACATTTAAAACCTGTTTTATGTAGTCTATACTCACTTATATTAATGCAGAAAATGAATGTATTTGACTGAATTACCCATACCACTACGGGAGCGGCAGACAGACAGCAAAAAGCACATGTTAACTGGAAATTACCAGTTACTGCACTAATTGCCAACTAGGGGCTTTGAACGCGTGGCTTCTAAGCGAAAATAAATTTGCGTATACGATATTAACTTTATTCCCATTTGCGTGAAAGCTATATTTGAATGAAACTTCAATTGTATGTTCATTAATTGAGTATCATGTATAACCCCTTGAGCGTCGATCGACCACCAGGTGCCCGATAACAATTAAAATTCTATTGCGTCTGGTATTCGCGCGCTCGAGTTCTTAAATTTTGTGTGTATGGGAGCTGAGTGACATAGTGACAGCGACTAAGCTGCTATCAAGAAAATCAAAGGGTAAGGTTTTAACCAGATCGTCAATTCAGTCTGCAAATAAATAATTACAGCATACATTAATGTTTACGGGCCCTAACCACACTGTTTTCGCTTCTAAATTCTTTTAATGCTCCTTCTTATCTTGCTCCCCATTTTCAGTACCTTTGCTCTTCTCATAGTAAAAATCTCCGGTCCTCAAATAATCTTCTCCTTCTCTGTCCCTCTCATACTTCTGGCTTTGTTCATTCTTCCTTTCATATCCAATCCATTCTCCTGTGGAACGCGTTGCCTCTCGAAATCAGGATGGTTACGAGTCGTGGCGCTTTTAAAAAGAAAGTCCGCGAGCTCTTGTTTGATAGAATCACGGCAGAATCATCTCAATAACTTCTTGTTATATAGAGTTATGTATTTTATGTATGTTTATTTATTTTAGTTTATGTATTTACAATACACATATTATATGTTTATGTATAAATAATATTATATACTTACTTACACTTAAATAATTTATTATACATTTAAATTGCACCTGCCAATATTATCTCTGCACCACCTATGGTTGATTGGTAGAGAATGCCTCAGGCATTAAGTCCGCCATGTAATTATTATGTTGCAAAAGTTTAAATAAATAAATGAAAATTAAAATATGCAGTGTCAGTTATTATAACAATTCCTCTTCTTTACACTAATTATATTTCCTGACACTTACAACCGTTGAGGTTATCCAAGAAGTGGCAAATGACCTTGTGCAAGCCAACTATGACTCGCACAGGAGACTATCTACGCCATGTCATAACGCCATATCAGAATCCACCAGCCATATGCGAACACCTCGTTCAGTGCTCAAACGATTTGGGTCTCAAGAGAGTCGCCCCAGGACACGCTTATTCCACTCCCTATTTTCCAGATTGGTATCTGGAGCTGTTAAGCGCGCTCACTTCTCGTTTTACTTCGTTCCTACTATCCTCTATGTTAGATGGGATATGGAACGCACTTTTGTATTTAAGTTATTAATAGTGGTCGCCCAGCGGTTGCAAAACCTTAATTAATCATCATCATCAGCTTATTTATGTCCCCACTGCTGGGGCACGAGCCTTCCCTATGGATGGATAGGGAGAACGGGCCATAAACCACTACGCGGGCCCAGTGCGGATTGGTGGTTGTTAACGACCGTGCCTTCCGAAGCACGGAGGAAACCCTTAGGAAAACCTTAATTAATAATAAAATAAAAAAGAAGGCTCACGTAAGCACTGAATTTTTACACTGCTTTTTAATTTTTGAGTGCTTTTAGCGGCACAGTGCCATCTATCCAACGGTTATTGCAACCGATGGCTATGCTGAAGATAAGATAAGATTAAGATACATCTTTACAGATGAAATACCACAAATTTGATAACACAACGCTATAGTAAATTTAACTTTTTTATTTTTAAGTGCAAATTACTGCACTGAAGCTGAATTAAATATTTATAAAAATACAGTAAAAAAAATTAAATGCCTACCCGACCAAGCCAGGAATCGAACCTGGATATTCCGCAATCCGGGCGGCTGCACTGACCAATTTTGTAAATATATTTTTTATCCCTTGTTATTGTTCTTGAGCTGCATATTGACTTGGTGCGTTTCTTGATTTTATTTCTCCTATTTTACGTGATATTTGCTGTTCTCTTTCCTAGTACTCCACTAATAAATTTCCTACTACTATATTACTCTTACGCCTTTATTGTAACTAGTGGTTGCCCAGTGGTCGAAATTCGACCGTAATTTTATTAAGGCTGCACGGATCGTATCCTAAGCAATGAAAAATTAAAAAAATAGAATGTGAGTTTGGATTGGCATTGACAGATGTCGGCCGCATTAAAGACAAACAATACGTGTGTGTCAAATACATGGTAGTGTGTGTAATATTGTTTTTGTTAATTTAATGTTTACATTATGCATAATTTTTTTTAAATATTAACATTCGAATTACCTTCTCTATATAAACTAGAAGTGTGCGAAATTTCATACTCCTCAGTCTGCGCAATTTTCGTAAAAACGAGTACAAAGTTTTTGCTTCACGTATTAATATATAGATTACAGTTAAAGTATCCTAGTATCAGTGATGTCCACACTATAGCTGTTCAAGTTATACAATCTGGAAGCAACGTGATAATATATTTTACCGACACTCAGACTCCACGCGTCGGTTTCAATTAACAACTCCACACATAGTAGTTATTCCGCAATTATCATAGCAAGTGTTGCCAGAACGGGGTTTAATATTACCTTGAGCCGTAGTTTAGAACCGGCTTTGCTGAACTCCAGCTGTAGTGAATTTTGAATAGTAAAAGTTTTCTTATTACGTCATGTTTGTTCTGTGTGGTTTAGCGGTCTTTCAGAGGCAGGGTACCGGGTTCGGCTCCCAGCGGGAATGCATGCTCTATTCGTTTTAAATCCACTGGGTAGCTACCAACATCTTATTTAAGTCTGGGCCTTAGCGGCAAGCTGTATTTTTTTTTTAATCTCACATTTATTGTCATCGGTTAAAATATCAGCCTTAATCGTATTTCAATGAGGCATCCAGGGCTTCGTATCGTAATTTGTCAAAGTTTTTATTATATCTATGTAAGTCAATCCAAAAAAAACTGTATACAATATGTAAAAAAACCCTGTACGATCGCAAAGGGGTACATAGGTATACAAATAACAATAATAAACAAAATAATAAAAAAATATTATACATGAAAATAAAAGAGTTTTATTAAATTAAAACGCAAGTTTTTTGTACCGCAATTGCTCAAATTACCCCTAAATCTAGCTAATTTTATAAATGTGACCACACTTAACATCAATGGCGGCGGCGCCAAAGGTCCTACCTACCGAAGTGCCGTCAAATGTATTGCCATGTAAGTTTTGTCATTCAACAAAATTTTTGTCGGGGTAAATTTTTTTCACTAATTATTTTAAAATTATTACGCAAATAGAACGGAATCTCGATACCTAAGCACACCTTTACATATGTAAAAAAACACGTATTATTTATTATATTATTAATTTCGGTGTCAACCCTAGATTCCTGTGTGCTATTTTTCATCAACTTCAAATCACTTATGATTTTTTCAAAAAGGTATTTCTGTACTTTTGTTACAAAATTCCTGCACATAAAATTATCAAAATAATCTTGTTTTCACAACACAAAGCAACCCAGTAAGCGCAAAGATGTTGCATGCTAATTAATAAAACAAACCCTGCTCGAATAACGAAAGACGAATTAACAGTAAGCTGCATTACTGGTACATGAATATTAATTGCTGCTTGCTCAGCCAAGATTCTCTGAAACCAAAATTCCACCGAAATCGGATCAAATGAAGCTGCCCCATCGCTCAAGCATAATACTAATGCTACTTATTTATTGACGGTAATCCGTTACACCACAACCATATCAGTAGACCCTTAAACCCGAACCATGCCTACTTAACTTCAGTCCTCTTGAAACTGGCCAATATAACTCCAGTGACTAGTATGCAAAGACTCTTCCTACACTTTGTTTTAAGAAGATCAAGAGCTCCTTCTAAAGTGGTCAGCATTCGAGTCTCAAATAAGTCCTGCTGAAGTGGTCGTGATTTACAGACTAGCCAGTGTAGGATGATCTCCTCTTTCGCCAAGGAGGTTAATTTAGTTGGTGATAAGAGCTTGCGGCTCGTCTAAGACGGGTCTGGATGGATTGGCTACGCTGAGAGGTTTCAGGGAAGCTAAGCTGTTACCGCAGCTGCGTTCAACGTCCTGAATCATGATAATCATATACGAGTCACATTTTGAACAATGTTTGTTTAGATAATTATATAACTTAACCCTTTAAGCTTAAATTTTTCTTACTTTCTTTTTTTACCTACCGTCTGTCTCGGTTTGGGTCAAGTTCCGTTTCCTGCTAACTGATATGTCCTTTTAACCAGTATTTACCTATTTACCACTTTACTTCTATCCTTTTTTGTCATTATAAGCTAGAAAATCCTTTTTCACGACCACTAGACACAGATTTTATTTTTTAAAATCTTGTTGAGGTTATTTAATTTCCTGTTCCTTACAAAATGTTCAAATCATTTTTAACGCAAATTTTGTTGCGAACAAATTACAAAAACACAAATGTTGAAAAAATTACAAATTTATATTTGCATTAACCCACATTCAAAGTTAAAGCCAAAGTCAATATTTCTCTATTCAAATAAACTTAAGAAAAGTGCTTTTGAATCGTCCAAACATTTTTTTACCTACTACCCATACCCCTCTACTACTCAGGATATTTAGCGGTATCCAAGAAATTGGGCCAGCCTTATATGTCCACTGTTTTTTTTTTAAATAAAATTAATTGGTTCTCATTCAAAATATTCACAGTAGGTCCTTTATAATGAAGTCCATATATATATAACCACCCCAATCAACATTGTCAACAATATCAGCCAAATTTCTCCATTGAATATTCCCGGCTGGTCAATACCCCGTGAATTACACGATGCTCAGTATAATCTTGGAGAGGCATTAGATAGACCTTACTTAAGATGCCTCTTATGGTGGCCACTTAGCCCGCCTTAAGTCAGGGATCGTTAAAGACGGACAGGGTAAGAGAAAATATAGCCTTTTGTTAGTTTATCTAACGGGGAGAGAGTGCGTTTTATTTTTAGTACGCCAAATTGTCTGTCCTAATTGTTGTTGTGGAAAGTATGTTTAAGTAGACGAGAGAGACTTAACTATGTATAGTAATGCCAGTGAACGCCCCCGACTTCGTCTTTGTGTACACATGTATCTGATTTTTTTGATGTCTATACTACACTGAATAAAAGGTTTTTCTTATCCACACAACAGACATCAACCAAAGAGTGTTAATATATAGAGAACTAGCTGACCCGGCGGACTTCGTAACGCATTTCTTTTTTTTTAATATAGCCTATACATACATACACTCTAAAAACATAACCCTCCTTCTGACGCAGTCGGGTAAAAATGTCATAAAATTTGTAGTGGAAATTAAATGTGGGGTAAACTGATACGCACACTATACATTCTCATATAGACAGTGAAATATTTTCAATGCGAAATTGACAAAGGAGCAAATTTACTCTCGCAAGCGCAAAATTAGTCCCATTGACTGCGGAAATCAAATAAAAAACCTTTGGCACGGGTCCCGATGTAATTAAGGTGTTTTGCTCTGCACATGTCACTCTATTGACTACTTAATTTGGCAACCTTTCATTTCGTTTTAAGTTCAATTATCAGCTTATTAACATCCCACTGCTGGGTTCAGTCGGGCTATAACCTACTATTGGCCCAATGCGGGTTGATGGGTTTCATCATCATCATAAATGATTACATCATCATAAGTGATAATGATATCACCAACAGCTCATTTTATGTCCCCACTGCTGGCCCAGTGTGGATTGGTGGTTGTTAACGAATTCCTTGCTTTGGAAAGCACGTAAAGCCGTTGGTCCCAGCTGCATTAGCAGTCGTTAACAACCACCAATCCGCACTGGGCCCGCATGGTGGTTTATGGCCCGTTCTCCCTATCCATCCATTGGGAAGGCTCGTGCCCCAGCAGTGAGGACATAAAATGAGCTGATGATGATGCTCCTTGATTAATTATTTTAAAATAAAATCAAAAACTCATCACCAATCATCTAGTCTTTTCCAATTTTCTCCATTAACAAAAGCATCTTTTTTTTTATATCGACGACCATTTTTGTAAGAATTCTTTTGAAGGGTGCTCAAAATATCTTACCGGGTCGAAGGTACAAAAAGTATAAAATAAAAATTGTATTCATACTTCTTTTGCAAGAAGAATACAAAGGAATTCTTTGATAAATAAAGTGAAATATGCCATGACTAAAATAAAAAGCGTAGTTGGAATTATTATCAAGAGGAACGCGAAGCATTCTACTCAAAAGAAAGTATACTAAAATGGTAATCTTCGAGATGCCAGCTGATGCATGCGCGTCTAAACGGTTTTAAGATATATCTGTTAAGACATAGAGCTTATTTTGCTTTATAGTTGGGAAATAGACGGTTTACTTAGCACTGTAAAGTTTTTCTCAGTCTGGTTGGCAGATGGGCTTAAGAGAAATGAACACTTGCATGCTGTATTCCATTAATACGTTATCTTTTTTAGCTACGAGAATTAATAGATTAATAAGAGTTTGGGATGTGTGGGATAAGATCTTTGAACAACGTGATGCAATAAATATCCATGACTTTGACTATGACTAAGCCGTATTAAAATTTGATCGGTCAATGTAAATGTAAAGATAGGAGAATTAAAAAAGTTTTATAAACACTCACAGAAGAATTTTGTAAATTTTCACGATTCTACCAGTATTATTTCTTTTATAAAAGAAGGAGGCAAACTAGCTGGCGAGTCACCTGATGGAGAGTAATTACTGCCGCCCATGGACATTCGCAAAACCAGAGGAATCGCAGACGCGTTGCCGACCTTAGATGCTATGTGCCACATTCTTATGGCGGAGTATGTTAATGAAACTTCTTGAAAAGAAATGTTTATTTTATTTTATTTGACAACGTCAAGTGTTTTTTCTTTCTATGTTCTATCACATCTTATATTAAATACAGAAATGTCATTTTATTAAAACACATTTTTTATCTAACATATTGCACTAATGAAATAAAAAGACGATATTTTTTATAATATCTTTAAAGTTAATGTAGTTGTCTGTCACCTGATGGTTAGAGACGGTGATTTGAAAGTGGAAGCGCACTACCAATGCTGTCACAATTATTGATAAGGCGACCGACTAAAATAGCCAGGCTGACTTAAAACAAGCTCTACCATTAAAAAAACCGACTACACTACCTACTCTGCCTGGGAATCGAACTAGTGGCAATTGGTGTGTACATAAGTATTTATCGAAAATTACATAGTTACCCAACAATTCAAAAAAGCGTCTGCCTCACTTAGATAAGTTTCTTCAAACAACCCCCCAGCTCCATATTAATTCTTCCAACTCCGACCCGATATTATATAGTAGCATTAAATACTCTATTGTTAACATTCGCAGCACTGACTAACGAGTACCACAAAATAAAGAGATCCAGAAGGTAAGCTTTATACAAACGCGCTCAAGCAACGCTCACATAGACCCTTTGCACGGACACGGTGTGAGTTTTGTTTCTTTCATTTTCATTCATTCGATTACGTTTACGAAAACGAAAATTAGTATGGCATTGAGGCATACGTGAAACCCTCCAACATTGCCCGCTTTTAACACCTTTTAAGACACTACAAAAAAAATACGGGGAATTTAACAGCATGTGACACATGGTTCTACAATTTATCCTTATTGGAATCGATTAGAATGGTCAATAATCTAGATTTTTGCATAGTTTTTCCAATAACAAAAGAAAAATCGGCGGGTAAAGTTATGCGGGTTTGCGCCCAACTTTACCACCATTTAATTTGTGAAGCTATTTTAAGACTTACGAGGTTGGTTTTAAAAGTCAATCATAGGACAGTGGTAAAGTTGCGATACATAACATAAAAGTAAAATAAAAGTCATTAGTTTGTCTATAAGTTAAGTGGGCGATGTTTGTCATTTTTAGCTAGTGAATTTTGCTCCACTTTCACACACCCTAATTTAACGTCGCCGGTTGACTAAATTAAATAGGTTAGAATCTTTTGACATATCAGTGTAGCCAGTATAAATACTGTAAATTACTACCAAAGAGTAACAAAGTCAATTTACATAATACTTTTTTTTTAAATCGATTTAAAGTTATTTTTGGTCTGTGGGCAAAGTTTAGAGGGATGGGTAAAGTTGGAAGGTCGAGAAGAGTTAACATTTTGCCATACAAATTCTCGTTTTCGTTATCCTGCGAATGAAACTCGCACTTGGCACCCAGATCGCAACTGTTGCGAGATTCCGTGTCTGCAAGCGGTTGTCTATGTGTGCGTTGTTCGAGCGCGTTTGTATGAAGCTTACTTTCTGTAATCTCTTTATTTTGTGCGATTAGACCCCGCAGGCTGTATATCAGTCGTATACCAGCATTAAAAAGTAAAGAAGAAAATATAATCACAATAGCTCCTTGCGCCGCGGGCGGGGACTCCGAGACGAACAATATTACAGTTATCTAATTCCCATAATATGCGTTACATGCCAAACTTCTCAGATAGGGGGGAGTTTAGTATGTTTTGTTCTTTTTATTTGGTGGCGTCAGCTTTTTGTTGAGCGATGCCTGAGGCAGAAGGATTTTTAGATAGGCGGAGGAAATATCATAAGAAGTGTCGTGTTTGGTTATTTCGTGGAAGACAGTTGTGGATATATCCACAGTTTTTGGTGGCGGATAGTATTATAAGTTGTGGATTATAGATGTATTTATTGTATAATGGTGTAAACACACCGCAGCAGTTGTTCACCACTAGCCAAAGGAATAGACAAAGTTATATTCCCAGCGGTACATAATTGTACCACCGCATAGCTACCACCATCTTGTGTAGGTAGCCAAAATATAATGTACTGAAATTGATTGCATTGTTGATAAGAAAATAATAATAAAAATAAGTAAAAATAATTAGTCTATATACTGTCCCACTGCTGGGCAAAGGCCTCCATCATTGAAATCAAGTCATCGCTACAATTTATGGGTATTGGCTTCATCACCATGCTTGCCAAATGCGGGTTTGTGATCACAATCCCGGGCTATGCATCGAAAAATCCGAAACACTGCCCGGCCTGGGAATAATTGATCTTAGGACCTTCGGGTATCGGGCCGAGCTCTTTGCGACTCGGCCACTGTCGTTATCAATAATAATAATCGATACTAATATTATAAAGAGGAAAGCTTTGTACTTTTGTATGTATGTATGTTTGCAAGGAATAAACTCAAAAACTACTGGACCGATTTAAAAAATTCTTTCATCATTAGAATGCTACATTAGCGCTGAGTAACATAGGCTATATTAAAAAAGTGAAAAAAAATGCGGTACGAAATCCGCTGGGTCAGCTAGTATTCAATAATTTGTTCTAATGATATGACCACGTGTAACAGACTGTTGTTGGTGCCTAGCTTATTTTGTTGATTTAAAATCCACCTGGCTAGCTACCACCATTTTATTTACTAGTTAGTACTATTATTTTGTTCTAACACTTAAATAAGATAGCCAAAACCTCAGCAGTTGGGGATTCCGTGTATAGTGCGCTTTCACCTTAACCTTTATCGACACTTATTGCCATTAAATAAGTTGATGGTAAAGAGCTAACCCGTTGTGGAAAAAAACAAAGATTTTTTTTGCAAAATATACTAATATCATTTTTTTTTTCTTTTTCAGGTAAGAATCTCCTATAGAACCGCTATGCAACAAGTAGGTAATAATGGTGGCCATGTAGGTGAGTGTTGCCTTTACGCTGCTTCGGGTTGTATAAACGCTTGCGATAACACAGCTTTGATATTGTTTGCGACATTATACAGCGGCTGCCGCAATGTTTACGCCATGAATCGCTGACGTAGTCGTTTCGCCATCAACTCCATTCTCATCTTAGGGCTGGCAAAAGAGGTTTTTATATGTTTTTTTTATTTACAAAAATATGACGAGATTAAAAAATCAAAAAGGTTTAATGAAAGACTTTATACTTTTTCCTGTTTTTTTGACTAGTTTCTGAAGCCTTACCCATGAGCTCATAAAGTAGTATTGTTGCAGTTGTGAAAGCTTCTGCTCACTTTCGTAAATTTCTTTTTATCGAGTGCTTAAGTGCCATATGACTATATGAGTACCATTGTACCTATTTGACCGAAATAAATAAAACGCAACCTGTGTTATTCAGGGATCACTATGCCAGAATCACTCTTTGTTTTCAATGAGTGAAAGATTTTTTTACAATTGCAAACTAAGTGTACAAATAATATATTTTGTTGTTAAGATTAAGTGCCTAAATTCTTATTGTCATTTTTTGATATGCAGCAAAAAAAAAGCTGATTATTGATGTTTGTGCATAACCCGACACCACCCGTAAAGGTATCCGCAGAATACCAGCGTCGTGGCACTCTGTGCCTCGGCTTAAGCTGAGCGGGGAACTATTTGGCTTTGTTGTTTTTTCTTTTTAAGTTGTTGTATGTTGTATATTTATGCCAAATAAACTTTTATTCATTCATTCATACATTCAATAAAATCTACGGTTTTTATATTTACTGAGCTGGGCACAGTGTTGGCATCACATAACAGTGCGCAATATGTAGGTATACTTATCTATTTATTTATTTTTGGTGTTATTGTATATAAATTGTGTTTGTTATGATGTGATATCAATAAATGTTTTTTTTTCTTTCTTTCTTTTTTTCTTAATGTGGTATAGTGATGGTAGAGGTTTTGAAAAGTAGTAAATAGTTCGAAAGCTGAATCTGTCCTGATTCGTCGTATTCCTACGTGAGAGTTCGAAAACTCTGTGTCCTTAAAATACGTAGCATTATTACTACATATTCTATTGGTTATCAGTGGGCGGTGATTTTCAATACATTTTAACAGCACGTTGCCAACCCTGGCAATAACTCATCCATTGCGTTATCGCCATTCCGCGTGGTTGGCGCCTGGGCCCCCATCATGTCTTTGTGAAACGATTTTTGTTACGTTTTGTTTACGATCATAAAGCGGTGTATCTGTGTATGGGATTAATCTTTTATTGGACTCTGGCGATGATGAAAAATCATAGAAATTTCAATTGTTTACATGGACAATTAGAGCAGTTTACCAGGGTGCGTTTTTTATCTCTTTAGTGATTTTGAAATTCATCATCATCATCATCATCATTAGCTCATTTCTGTCCCCACTGCTGGGGCACGAGCCTTCCCTATGGATGGATAGGGAGAATGGTCCATAAACCGCCACACGGGCCCAGTGCGGATTGGTGGTTGTTAACGACTGCTAATGCAGCCGGGACCAACGGCTTTACGTGCCTTCCGAAGCACGGAGGAGCTCGAGATGATAAATTTTTGGTCACCCATCCGATGACCGGCCTTTGCGAAAGTTGCTTAACCTCAGCACTCGCAGACCGGGCGCGTTAACCACTGCGCCATCGACCTCCTCATCTGATCTTGAGATTAAAAGTGACAAATATTACAATATCACATAGCGTAGTGGCGCCAGAGTCCGACACCAGGTTTAATCCAGGGCTTGATACCGTTACCAAATTCCCACTATAAGTACCGGTAAGTATCATTATTTCTATAAAGGTAATTTGGTACCGGTAATGCCGGTAATGTTATCTAGAAAAGTATCGCTACTTCTTTCGTTAAATTTTGCGCTTCAGGCAATCCGCGTAGAGCGATTAGTTAATTTACCGGTAAAAATGTCACCCAGGTAACCGATACTTTTTTACCGGTATTTTCGTTTGACAGAAGTATCGATACCAATTTTTAACGGTATTCAAAGCCCTGGTTTAATCCCCAACAAAATAACATAGAATTTCATTGAAATGTTACTGAATGACAGTAAAGTGTATTCGGTTGGTTACTCTTTATTGTTAATAATTAAAGGAAGTATCGATCGCTAGTTCCTGTCGGCTCTGGTGCCACAAATTAGGTATGATCACTCTTAAAAGTATGTATTTATTTATTTATTTATTTATTAAAATAGGTACACTCGCAGAACACACATTAATCATTATGAATATGATACAATCAATATTTGGTTAAATTTTGATATGTGCTCCATTATGAGTGACACATCATTCTTGATTTTACTTTGATTTTAAGTTAAGTAAGTTTATAATTATTAAAACAAATTATGTATATTTTTTGTAAATAATTTCCTTTAAATAATTCCGAAAAGCTAAATAGGAGTTATGAAAGACGTCGAGCACATCCAGCCGTCCATTTGATGACATTATATTATTATATAACTGACACATTCTAGAAACGGGCGAGTGCGACATAACATATATAGAACTTGTTTTACTTAGGGACTAAGCGTTTGAGAATGCTGTATGTCAAAATAGTCGACAGTGAATTCGTATAAGGTAAAGCCATCAAAAACACACCCTTGTTTACCATGTAAAAAAACCAAACAATTCCGTTTATCAAGTCATTAATTTAGCAAAGTAATTTTTATTCGTCAATGACAAATTAGCGCGAACACCACTGTATCGCTTTGCGCGGTCTCCCGTGTGACATAACTGGCGAACTTTATTTATATGGCAATTACAGCGTTATGTGGTCGACTTTATGTGGCCGCAGACTCTATTCCCTTGCCCCGTTTTGGTATTCACACTCAATTATTGGTATTATGTTTAGTACCTAATACTAGAGCGTACCTAATTTACCTAACTACCTATTTGCGGCGTCAATGCCAGTTACCCAGGCTGATGACGAATGGTGAGAAGCTCGTAAGCTTAGTGGTTACTGCACATGGTCTGCGATTGCTGTAGTTAAGAAACTTTTGCAAAGGCCGGTCATCGGATGGGTGACTAAAAATGTATCATCTCGAGCTCCTCCGTGCTTCGGAAAGCGCGTAAAGCCGTTGGTCCCGGATGCATTAGCTGTCGTTAACAACTACCAATCCGCACTGGGCTCCCGTGGTAGTTTATGGCTCGTTCGCCCTATCCATCCATAGGGAAGGCTCGTGCCCCAGCAGTGGGGACATAAAATTGGGCTGGTGAGTAGATGATGACATTCGAATGTTTCGTAGTGACTGGTGAATGCATAGTACAACTCGCAAAAGTTTAATCGAAATCGGATGTATGGGAACGCGTACGGGACAAACTAATTTGATAAATATATGGAATGCTATATTTTCGCTATATTTGAATCGAAAAAGGATCACACTTTACCTGAATACGTAAAAAAAATTCCTCAGATGGGCCATAAATCTGCGAACTTAACAATCCGGACTCTGTCTTCTGCTTGACTCTGTAGTCGCTTTCATCAATTGTAACTGTTTTTACTAAATTTTTACTACAAAATATTTCAGTTTTTTTTAAATTTATTAGGGTAAACAAAAATTTCACATTACATATTATTTTTTCATAGATTTAGTTAACTTGGGTTAGTTATTGTGAAACCAGCTTCGTTAACCACAGGTTATCTATATATATCGGTTGTCAGGTTGCCGTTAGATCATTACTTATATTATGTAAATAAGCTGTATCAACGTATACCTACATTCACTATATATTACATCGAATTAGGTTTTAAAAGTTTCAGTTTGTGAATGAGTGACCACATTTAATTATCTTGTCAGCATACTTATTTACTTTAATAAACCATAAAGTTTTTCTTCCGTAAACCTACTTTTCCCCCCCATTGAAGAAAGAACAACGCTCCGAGTCACTTTACGATCTATGATGGAAGTTACCGAAAGGCGGCATGATAAATAACCGCATTATATACATACGACGGGCCCCATTGTTCACTATCAGAAAAAGTTTACCTCATTAACCCTGCTTCAAGATAATGTCCGTTCGACCCAACCCTCTTCCGTCTTTTCGTCTTCAATGGGCTGGAGTTATACCAACCTTATTGTGTTGGAGCAAGCGTTGTTTTGCAGTGCGACTGTGATGATTTCTGTGCGGACAGATCGTGTGATAGCAGAATTATGTTATTGTTAATATTTTAAATATCTACAAATACGTATTAAAAACTGTATAAGGCTCTTCACTCTTGTCTAACATGTTTATGATGGTGATCGAAATTTTATACTGGAATTTTCATTTCGCCTTGTCTACCTTGGTGACCGAGATAGCAAAGCGCTCGGTCCGATATCCCGGTCCTTGGTTCGATTCCCAGGTGGAACAAAAAAACATCCACATTTATGTCTTAGCCGCCTGATTATAACATTTCCCTTATCCAAATGTTAAAATCAGGCCATTGAAGCTTTGTTGCATTGTTATCGTCAAAAGTCTAGTGGTTACACCAACACCCTTACGCTTACAAGTACCAGGTTCATAGGTTGTGTTACAGTAAAAGATAAGATAACAAAATACATTAACTAAGATATAATAAAATAATTATAAAAGTTTTATTTTCTTCCACAAAACTTATTCTTTTTACATTTAGGTGCTTACATATTAAAGTTATGTGGGAGACTGGACCGGAGTTATACAGAGAGAGTGAGTAACTAGCCAATGTGTCACAGAGTTACAAGTTACAACTTACAGTGTTGCCAACCTTACAAAAGTGCGCAGTAGCAGTGACTTGCACAAGTAACGAGCCGGGGTCCAGCCTACGCGCCATTTGTTTGATGAACAAAGTATTTTATTGCGCCCGCCTGCGTCTAATCACCCAGCAACTTGGAATTACTCGATTGTAAAAATATCTATAAAACGCCAGTAGATTTCGGACGACACCCGCTTTTGGAATGTTGAGCAATGTTTTATGGCTGTTTTAGTGTTATTTTTTAATGTCCACTCCGTGTTTTCGATGTGACCGATTCGTTTAAGGAGTTTCTATGTGTTTATGTCACAGTGAGGGTCATTTTAAATTTAACTCTTTTTCCATTTTCTGTTCCATCTGTCGCATTAAGTCACACGCACACATACGGAGATAAAATCTCTTTGTGTACAATATACATAATGAACTTTAATAATGAAGCTGATTTTATAATACTCCTAATTATTAAATATGCTGCGTAGCTATGGACAAGTGAAGACACATCACTATCTATACAATTTAAAGGTATTATTTAGTTATTATAGAAACTTGATTCATTATTATCACACGGGGAGATCGGGTCATAAACCATGTACTAAGCCTTCCTGGTTTAACGACTACCATAAACAACAATAACAAGGTGCAAGAGCTTAACGTGCCTTCCCGAAGAATTTCCCTATCTCTTTAAATGCCGGATTTCCTCATACTACACCCATTTTGCTCACTCTGTTAATATCTTAGAACGCCAATCTATTTCAATATTCATCCACGTCCATAACATCAATAACCAATGCGTATTCATTATACCTGTCGCCTAATGAAAATCGGAAATGCCCTAAGGCGGATTGGTTCGGGCGTTGCAAATCATATTCGTGTGTTCGCGCGTCGGTCACACCGGCGGTGTCCCCCCACCCCCCATATCCGGAAGACAATGGCCGCCCGCCCGTTTCCGACCAACGGTTTCCGGACACTTTCGCCCCATTTGATTTGGAAATCGAATGGCGATTGAAAATTTGCTGACGGTACCAGCAGGAGTATGAGGTATGGACGGCGTTACCGAAAAATGTCGGTCACAAATTGTTCAGGTTTTGATTTGTCATAAAGATGTGCGGTGCTTTTGTTTTTTTTGGATTTTGTTTTTGGTGACCTTGCTTTAAAGAGTAACCGGAGTCATAGAAGGCGAGAAACATAGTAAGGTGGTGTGCTTCGTCTGGGTGTGCTTTATTTGGGTGTGCTTCGTGGAATACCTCTCAAGTTGAAGTGCCAGAACAATTCTCGGTGGTTTTCTGGAGGTTTTGGCATCACGCAAACCAACAGGTTTCTACCTTTCTGATTATCCCAGGAAAAGCTGAGGGCACGTCTAAAGACTAGGAGCTTAGCTAAAGTTAACAGTCATCATCATCATCAGCTCATTTTACGTCCCCACTGCCGGGGCACGAGCCTTCCCTATGGATGGATAGGGAGAACGGGCCGTAAACCACCACGCGGGCATAGTGCGGATTGGTGGTTGTTAACGACTGCTAATGCAGCCCGGACCAACGGCTTAACGTGCCTTCCGAAGCACGGAGGAGCTCCAGATGATAAGTTTTTGGTCACCCATCGGATGACCGGCCTTTGCGGAAGTTGCTTAACTTCACCAATCTTAGACCGAGCGCATTAACCACTGCGCCATTGAGCTCCTCCTCCTTAAGTTGACAGCGTAATAATGGGTGTTGGAAATATCTTTACTGACTGCTTAGTTGTTCAAACCTTTTTGAAAGAATTCAAAAACCATGGCAAGATTTTAAATTCGGTTTTGCCTCTCCATCATTATTGGGACATCATTGTGGGTTGTGGCCCGATCTCCCCATGTGCTTTTGCTTATGAAGAGACCTAAGCCTAGCCGTAGGATTCATATAGGCTAATGATGTTTTGGTACCTAGATTTTTTAAATATTTATTTATTTTGTTGTTGATAGATTTACATACATATTAAGTACTATCTATTACAGTACAATTTGATCTTAACCAATTCTATTTACAAATCTCTACAGTTAAAATATATGATGCATCTATTTTTGCTAAGATGTTTTTTTTCCAAGTCAATTCGATGTGTTGTATAAAATGCTTGAAAAGAGAATCTATCAGATTTTATTGCGAACGTTAAAAGCGATACGGTTAAAGTATCGGAACTGAAATGACACTTCGAAATAAAGTTGGAAAGGCAAAAAGCTATTTCCCAACTATTTGCAGAGTCTGGGAAGTAAATATCTGTGTGAGAGGTCGCTCCAGGCACAAAATACGAGACTGCAGAAAGTAAGCTTCATACATACACGCTTCAGACACTCTCTCACGGAGATGGAATTACCTAACGACTCGCAACAGTCCGAGCGCTGCTGTTGCGAGAATTCGTGTCCGCGAGAGCTTGTCTACGTGTGCGTTGATCGAGCACCTTTATTTATTTATTTAAACATCAAATAGCTGCTACACTTACAGCAACGCCAAGACGTGTAACAGGTCATTACAATTTTTAAAAAAACGAGCGAGCCTTACAATAGTCGCATATGATGTGTAACATTTGACATCTCACCTTAGTAATAAGCAATTTTAACATTATATTCTGCAAAAAATGGGTCAGTATTACATCATTTTATAACCATAAAATAAATGCTGTAAATACTCATTAGAAAACATTTGATATATCAAAATGACCTTTAATAGTCAAATGACACAATATGTCACATATAATAATAATATGTTATGTTCATAATATCGATTTTAAATTTATGTACAAAATGGCGCTTCCCCGATTTCCTGTTACAATGTTACACATACTTCCGTCCCATTTCACGAAATCCTCCTACAATTCGTTTGTATAGAAAGCGAGCGGAAAGATGTTACACATCAAAAAATATATATATAGATCAAACTAACAACTTAAAAAACTAACACAAAAATAAATGAACACATACAATTTCGTATTAAAGATGTCTGGCTCCTATGCAAGCAAGGCGTTAAGTAGCCTGATGGCTTGAGTCGTAGGAGCGAGATGAGCGGTTTGCATGCGCGTCAGCGGGGCGGTGAGCAGGCGCCGCGCGTGCGCCCGCCGCAATCGCTGGGGCGCTATGAGCGAGCACTGCGACAGGGTTTGTGTGAAGCTCACCTTCTGCAGTCTCCTTATTTTGTGCTCCAGCTGTAAGTAAAGAGTTCTTACGCCCGCCTTTTAAATGCTGTGGAAGTGCTTAGTTTTGATAGCAGATGGAACGGGATTCACACTCCATACAGTTGTGTTGGAATCAAGTCAGCCACATTGCATTCGAAGAATCCTATTTCAATTGTTAGTGTTTTAAGAGTACTTGCTGAAATCCAGATAAGCATAATTTCGTTGAGGAGCTCGATGACGCAGTGGTTGACACGCCCGGTGCTGAGGTTAAACAACTTTCGCAAAGGCCGGTCATTGGATGGGTAACCAAAAAATTTATCATCAGCTCTTCCGTGCTTCGGAAGGCACGTAAAACTGTTAGTCGCGGCTGCATTAGCAGTCGTTAACAATAACAAACCAATCCGCACTGGACCCACGTGGTGGTTCATGGCCTGTTCTCCCTATATATCCATTGGGACGGCTCGTGCCCCAGTAGTGGAGACAAAACGAGCTGATGATGATGATAATTTCGTCTAAAAACGGAATCTATGTCATCAGCCTAAGATGCTAGACTGAGTCTTTGTTCTTTTTTTATTTGAGAGGGTTTGCTGGTTGTCTCAGACGTCATTTTTAGCGTCAATTAACTTTTATGGATAATCCTTTGTTCTCATGAATTACCTACGTGAACATTGTCACATAGAAAAATCGGATTATAATCGATCACGCTTCCCTAGATGCTCATCATTTCTTCCGAATCACAGACAAATTCGGCTTATGTGGTCAACCATCCGATGGCCCGACATTGTGAAGTCAGCTTAACTTGCAAGATCGCAAAAAAATACCCAAAATATGGTTCTTAAAGTTTTCATGTTTTTCACACTTCCTCATGCTTCACTAAAAGCACCGTCAGCGTTTCCCAAACCGTACGGCCGCACTGTAAACTCGTGGCCAAGTTCTCGCATAACAATAAAATAAAAAAAACTCCGCCAATATAACCGTGCCGCGATCGGATCATTATTCGCGCCGTTTTATATTGGGTGCACTTATTGCGAGTTATGACAGGCCTTATTGGGGAAACTTCGCCGCTGAATAACTTATTATCACACCGTCCTGCGGATGGGCAGGCTGTGAAACTTTACACCTGTTAGTCTTGGGAGAGGCGCTTTTTTTTCAGTAAGTGTGTAATAAATAATTCTGTATAGTCCTACTCTGTGGTATGGCAGTCAGTGGGTGCTGAATTCTGAGTCGCTTAACTGACGTAAGTGACAGATTTGTTTTTAAAACTTGAAGCTCCTGACTGTGACATGCGTTTTTGCATTTCTATATAAACAAGGTGGAGTTCGTTGCTTCCTTTAAACAAATTTACAGCTCTTAAAAACACAAAACAAAACCATAGCTTAAGAACTAACTTACAGCTAATAATACGAGTAGATTTACGTTATTTACATAGTTTTTTATAGTCAGACAGTATGATTGAAATAAGTTCACATTAAGAAGCTTTATAAAGCACCATTTTCAAATATTACACTACGAACTAAACGCTGTTATTGTCAGTAGAACGTCATCAAAGCTCCATTATCCAAAATCGTGAAATAATTATTTCATTACCATAACAGAAAAAAGTACCTACTTGAAGACACCAAATTTTTTGTACTTTAAATGCTCTGAATATATCATCAACCACCGCCGAAAAAATTTATGTGCATAACCAATCGCTATTTCCGTACTTATGTACACTTTGTTATACTTGATCAGGATCGAAATCAGTTATGCAGCAAAAAGTTGTAAGAAATGCTTTTTCACGAAAATACTGGTTTGTTTTTTAACTTATAAAAACTTTGAGAATAGATTCAGTTCATAATTATGCAAAACCTTGCTAAGTCAGAAATCGTAAAAAAACAGCTGACCCATACTGCAAATACTGTAATACCTAACTCGATCAAAATGTTTGAAACCCCTGAATTTTTTTTACATAATTTCAGAGTTGGTCCCATATTAAAAGTTATGCATAATTATGGTCAAAAACTAAAGATTTTCTAGTAATTCAAAAATACTGATGAGTATGGATAACATAAAATCAACTGGCATAAGTAAGGAATTTGGTTATTATAGTAACTCTCATAAACATGTACATGTATCTTGTGGTCGGTTCCCAGCCCAAAGATACCGGTTTTGATTCGTATTGTACCTAGTTTGGGGTGGTAGAGCTTGTTCTAAACCCCCCTGGCGAACTGCCATCTTATCTAAATCTGTCGGCATAATAACAATGTTAGTAGCATTGTAAGAGGTGAAATAGCTAGTTCCTTAATATTTAAGCATTCCGAGTAAAGGCTATATGCTTCTTCGTCCTGATAAAAAGAAATGTTTCTGCAAAGTAAAGATAAATAAGACAATATCTGAAAGCCAAGTCGAGCTTAAAAGCGGCTCGGCCGTACCATCCTTTTCTCGAAACAGTTTATATAACTTCGTTGTGGATAAAACTAAAAGCCTGAATTTTCAGTAACCAAGCAGGCATTGTATAAACACGGTATATTTCAAATTTCATTCAATTTGAACCAGTAGTTTAAGAATTATAACTAGTCAAAGTTTCTTAATTTTGTCACTCACTCACTCACTGACTGACTGACCGATCATCAAAACTCTAAGGCACTTTTAGCAGACATAGAAGCTTCAAATTTAGTTTACAATTAGTGTTTAGTGTATAAAAAGAAAAACTAAAATATTTTGCAATTTCGGTCTAGTTTTCTAGATACACTAAATGCATAAATAACTTTGTAATCCCATACAAAGTTACATTTGCAGTCTACTTATTAAAACATAAAAGATTTTTAATATTGATATGGTCAATATAAGATGTTGTTAGGTAAGCTAATTACGTAATAACTTAAGACAGAAGGTCCCTTAGGTAGGGACTGAATAAAATAACCGACTTGGTATTACATGTATCTCACAACTTTTTTCAGTAGAAGAACTGAGTTGCGAGACTTGGTTTTTATTTTACAAGTTACGTTTTTGATGGCTTACACATTCAATAAAACACATGCAATTTTCTTATTTATAGAAAGTAACATATTATTACCAAGTTTTACTTTCAACGGTTTGTAATGTTGGCTAGATAAACTAAGCATTTTGATATTCTTTCTTGAAGTATTTGTATCAGCTAGTTACTTTTTAATCAAATAGTAACATCATTGACTAGCAAGTTTCAATTAAGCAGATAATGTTTTGCTTTTTGAGAGAAAAATATATGTATGTGTGTCTGTCTGTCTGTCTGTCTGTCTGTCTGTATGTATGTATGTATGTATGTATATATCTGTGTTTGTATGTTTTCATAGGTATTTTTGCTAAGGATTATCGTTTCAAACAATATTCAGTCCGAAAATCTATTGTCAAACGTGTCTTTTAAATAATACTAAGGACCCGCGAAGCGAACAACGCGAACAATTTCGTTCGCATGCCAGCGCCGCCCGCCGCCCGCCGCCGGCGCCGCCGCGCCACCCGCCCAGAGCGCAAGGCTTATGGGGATATGTGGCAAAGCCGGAGGTTCAACCAAATGAGCCAGTTTATAGTTTAACTAGATTTATTGTTAAGTATGTTACTTTGTATTTTTAATGACTAGCCCAGTAATTTAATATGTTAAAGAAAATTGTTGTTACTTTATTAATTCATTCATTAATTTGTAAAGCGAATCAACGCCAAGCCAGATTATGACAGCTGTATGAAAAATCTTAAGCCGCTTTTCCAATAGGGAAAGAGCCCCAGCGGCTTAAACACCATAAAAACATACTAAAGCTAGACAAAATAAAAACAAGGCTTTCACGCTACAAAATACACCAGAGCCGTTTAAATCAAACACATATTTTGATTATAAACTATAAAGCCAGTTCCTTATTTCCCCATTCCGTACGTTCCTTATCCGTTTATAACAAGGAGAAATCTTTCCTCCTATTAGTTTCTACTTAACTTGCACAACAAGATCCCAAATGCGTACATAACTTAACGATTTTAAGGTGCAATCTCGAGTGGCTGCACATTTTCAGTAATAAAATGTTTTAGACTCCCAGACGAGCTAATAAATTCTGCGTTCTCCTGAAATGCGAATTTAAAGTGGAGACATTTAGCTATGGCTTAAATGGAATAAATATAAAGTCGTTCATATCGATGGAATAAACGGACGGCTGGTTATTCGAAATTATTTTAAATGTTACTGTGTAAAGAAAGAGGAAAGTTTTTTTATTGCTCCTCGACCTCTTGGCCTGAATTTCACCCGATAAATGTCACAATAACTTTTAAATAGTGGAATATTACAAAAGATATCGTGACACACCTGTTTTTACTAGGTCAAATGCTGTCTTACACATACATTGGGGCTAGGGACCCAATCGTCCAGCTACGAAAAGCTCGACAAGGGGAGAGGAGGCATACCCACTGAAAAACCTAGTCCTATCCCTTACAATACCTGAAGAACACGGGCAACCAGAGCCGAGTTCCTAGTCTTTAAGTTAATCTCAAGTTTTCCGCTGTGAACTCAAACGCCTCAGATATCTAGTATAGGGGACGACACCGTTTGCGTGATGCTATCACCTTTAAAAACATCTGAGGATTGTACGACCACTACAGCTTCAGGTATCTTTATTTTCTCACCGCCCATACAATCCGGTCACGCTGTCAAGGCCATTGGCAGCTAACGGCAAACACTTCAAAAAACTTTGCCTGTTATCTTTAACTTCTCACTGTCGAAAGGTTTTATTGGATTGTGGTGGCTAGTTTAGACCTACCTATTTTTTTTGTATTTCATGCCCTGAAAAATTCTTATACAACAATGCAGGACACAGCTGCTAGGCGGCAATCCATACAGATCCAAAAAGATAATAAAAAATAAAACTTCAACCATGTGTGCTTGCTTTTAACAAGCATTTCAATATTTAAAAAACGGACGCGTCTCCATTTCCTCATCACACTAATGCTAACTAATTACATTACATAAAAATGTGCCCTTATGCAATTCCCACATTATTCATCGACACGACACCAGCCGACCTACAAACTCCATCTGACCCATTTGAAGGCGCAACGACCCTACACCCAGGCACATTTTAAGGCACGCCCAAACACGTGACAAACAAAACGAAGATGTATGCCCCAAGAGATAAAGTACACTATCGCGGTGGCGCAACAGAATTTAATTTACGAATTTATCTAGCGAATGATCATGTGAATGTAAACTTTATAGAGTGAGCAAGTAAATTACTTTTGGCGTCGCGTTCTGTTTACGTGCGATTTCGGCAGTGGGCCGCGGCTAATAGTGCATTTGTTTTGGCGCCGTTCGCTTGTTATTTGTTACTGTTCATTTGTTTTCTCTTTTGTTTTTTTTTTTGTTTTTGCAGTATTAATGAAATGGCATTCTTTTTTTTAAATGAATGTCGCTTTTTCTTTGACCGCTTTTTCGCGGTACAAGAACTCTTGTAAGGTGCATTTTGAATATGTATTTTTTTATTAACTAGTGGTAGGTGGTCTCGAGCAAAAACGAGCAAAAAAATCACGTTTGTTGTATGGGAGCTCCCATAAATATTTATTTTATTCTGTTTTTTAGTATTTGTTGTTATAGCGGCAACAGAAATACATCATCTGTGAAAATTTCAAGTGTCTAGCTATCACGGTTCATGAGATACAGCCTGATGACAAACGGACAGACAAACAGACGGAGGGACGGCGGAGTCTTAGTAATAGAATCCCGTTTTACCCTTTGGGTACGGAACGCTAAAAAAGAGTTTATATCTTTTTTATATTGACTACTTTTTCTCTCTATAGGCTGCAACTTTTAAAAGGGTTACTATTTTATAAAGTTTGCGTGCACATTGAATTGAAAAACATGTATCCACGCGCTTTGATTTCACATATTGTTTTATCTTGAATATATTGAACCTTTCGCTAAGTTCGTGGTCATTAGGAGACTAAGCTTTAGGTCGTCTAAAATTAATTTGTCTCATGCTAGCTTTTCTTTGTTAGATGTTGCTAATGCAATGCCATCGGTAAATCGTCATTAAGGCGAAGGGTAAGGCACACTAGCGCCACCAAATGATATTTGACAATTACTAACGGACCGGATCTTTTTTTAAACATTGCGTACCGTCTGATAACAGGAAAGCATCCATAGTATTTATTTAATAATTGTGCACTACTTTTTGTTGCGTGGTTTATTCACAAAACGGGCTATCGCATTTATTCACAAACAATGACCACTTTTGGTGTTAGCGAATGAATACAAAAACAAACCTAAAAGTAGTGCACAATTATTTAATAATAGATGTTTGCCTAGTGTCGGAAGGTCCGCAATGTTTGAAAAAAAAAATCCAGTTTAGCAGTTATCAAATTAAAGCCATTAGCGGCGCTAGTGGCTTTAGTGCCTTACCCTTCGCCTTAACTTATTGTCCCAGCATAACTACATGGACAATATTATCTGATACGAAAATATTGTCCATCTGGGAAGCTTCTCCCTAAGCCCACTCCGAACTCATTAGCATAACTCTCTAAAAAAAGATATATTATCACAAAGTACATCCAAAAGTAGGGCGACAAATAAAAAAGTCCAGAAGGGACAGCAAAAGAATCGGCTGTAAGTGAAAAGAGGCGCGTTTAGTCTGCTTAATGAGAGCGGCCAGAATTAGACGTCACCGGCCGTCATAAATTGTCGCCGTTTCCCGCGCAGCCGCCTGCCCAGGGTTGCCAGCTAAAGGAAATACCGAAAGCCTAATTTCATGCAAGAAAACCATTTTTGGCATGATAATGAGATTTGTATGTATATTTAATAAATATACATACTTTTCGGCATCAATTTCGGCCGCTCCTCTTCCATTTTTGAAATTTTTGAAAAGTGTAATATGCGTGTGTGTCAAATACATGGTAGTGTTGTGTGTAATGTTTGTTTTATTGATTTAATGTATTTTTTATGCATAATTAAAAAAAATATTAACATTCTGCAATCCTTCTCTATATAAACTATAAGTGTGCGAAATTTCATACTCCTCCGTCCCCGCAATTTTCGTAAAAAGAGGTACAAAGTTTTTGCTTCACGTATTAATATATAGATTAAGAATGTATTATTGAAGCAGTATTGAATAAGGTAAGTAAGTAAACAAGTTAAGGGCCTCGAACAAATAATAAACTAATTTAACTTTTACAAATAACGTATAGCTTAAAGATTGGTAAAAATGTATTATTGCTATTGCTTTTTAAATTTTGAGATAAAAAATAAAATAAATTCGAAATTTGAAAGCACTTTTGATTTTATACAAAAACTTCTGTGTATCTTAGTATTATAAGTCTACCCAGTCTACCCTATTTTATTATAATTTGTCCAAAACTGCAATATTTGCTAATTAGTTGTAAGTGACAGAAACTGTCTGCCGACAACCCTACCAAAAACGGAGGGATGAAAGACCAGTAAAAAGTCGCAACGAGGTTTAAGGGGCTATCGCACTGCTTCGGCTATTCGTCTGATTGCGAAGGCTCGCTCCATACAGAGACCCACACACCAGTCGTCACACTGACACTACTTAACACTCAACACAATAAGGTTCAAAGTTGAATAACAACGCTACAGGCCTAGTGATGTGCACTGTCCAAATAAAGTCTGAACGCGCACCGCTCCCTTTCCTATGGATTTAGAATTGGTTTGTTTATGGATTAAAGATGCTTTCCCGAAGTCCTATAGTTCTTTTTATTCGTTTGTCCCGTTTTGTGCCAGCGTTAACATATAAATTAGAGAAAATCTGCTTTGAAACGGACTAGTTTCAACTTTATTGAGGAAAATAGAACTTTCTGTGTTACTGTTACGATTGTTTATGGAGTGAGCGCTGAACAGTAACTTTGTATTCAATACATTGTGTAACCGAATTGTGTTTTTCTGTCAGCCGCAGAAAATATACGACTACACGTCACTTTGTATTAGACTACATTTTACATTTAAAACTATTTATTTTAATTGACAAAATGTGAGCGTTGGGAAATAAAAACTTTTTGTAGTCGCGTTGATCGATACATAGACTTTTTTATTGTTTCATTTATTTTATGCCGTCACAAAAGGCTTTGCTACGAAATTTCATAACGTTATAGTTATATTGCAATTTAAAATATCTTTCGACAGGAGATATGACAGAGAACCACTGCTGGTAAAGAATTTCACGATTGAAATCACGTCAACACTATAATTGATAGGTATTGCCAAATGCGTGTTGGTGATCAAAAGCCCAGATCATTCATGATAAAATCCAAAAAACACTTTCCTAACTTTTCCTGACTATTACAATCGTCATCATCGTCATCATCAACATCTTTTTAGACCGTAAGCATCCACTGCTGGGGTATAGGCCTTACAAATGCTTCACAGAATGCATCTATCAGCGAATAGCTTGTGTAGAGCATGTGGAGAAGAAACGGGAGTCAATGCAGCACCTTCTGTGTGACTGCGAAAAAGAATGGGACTCCTGGGATCGGCTTATCCTAAACCAGAGGACTTCAGGGCGAACCCTTAAAGACGGTGCCAAACTTATGGCATTTATCTTTGCAGAGGAAGAAGAGTGAAAAGAAGGGGTTGCACAAAAGATTCCGATGCGTCGAAGTGCTACTGCGAGAAAAAACCTCAGCATGCCCTAATAAAATAAGATAAGATAGTATTACAATAAATGTAGTTTTTTTTTCTTTTTGTTGATGGCTTCGTGCTATTAGCACATTTAGCCAGTGTCAAAGTAATTTTTCTAACAAGTAATATTATTATATTATAAATAAACAATTTTTTTTCTGTATGATGATGATGATGAATGATAATAGAAATGAGAAGTGAGAAATTATATACCCCTCAACCCCTCGAGTATCTCAGTAAAGATGTGGGGCTTTACTAAGTCCTCGGGCGGACTTCTTGAGAGAATTTGAAAGGTGACGTTGCACTGTTTTGTTTCATTTGCCAACACTCATGCACACTCACGAACACTCAACCGTTAATAATCCACCATTATTTCACATTAATATTCGATATAACACAAATTTTCGAAAATAAAACAAAACCGCCGAAATGACTCTTCACTTTCCCGCAAGAAGTTAATAAATGTAATTAATAAAAGAAAATCTTGACGTCATAACGTCAAGCACAATGCCATAGATCAGTATTTGATCGCTTTTAAATGAGGTTGTGATACATGTAGTCATTAATCATTGAACTTAGTATCAATTCTGACTTTGTGGAAGCCATTTTAACAAGCTGGAACCAACTCGGCGCCTTAATACGACTTCGGAAACTATGCGTTGATGAGCTTCAGTCGGAACTTAGATGGAGCTTTATGACGGTGACGACAGGCTTACAAAACATTAATACTATTTAGGAATTATTTATTTATTTATTTATTTTATTCGGGATAACAACAGCTTAAATACTAAAAGCTTTACAAATGTGTCTAATCATAACGAAGCCAATAACAGTTATCCACATAATATTAGTAAAACAGATACTATGTGTTTTTTTAAATAGAAACATTTATAGCATAGGTACATCAGTTACACAAAATTAGACTAATTATAACTTTTAAGCTAATACAAAAACAAAAAACTTACTTGCTTGCAAAATAAGATCATAATATAATACTTTACTTATACTCATTTTTTTTTACATACTCATTTATATACATACAATATTTAATTATGTTTTTTAAAGGAGTATGATGGTTTGTGGTAAAGAAATTAATATGTTTAAATCTCTAAAATACAATACTTATCTTATATTTAACTCGTCTTACCTATATCTTTCTAGTTGTAACAAGTCTTAACCAGCACCTACCTATTAATGACACCTATACACCTAGCATATAATAACAAATGTTGACTTATGATTACAACTGCAACATACATGCATGCCTCACACGCGTTACATTAGTACCAAATGTTAAGATGAATAAATTAGTTGACAGCAAAGCGAAAACAAATTATATTTTAAAACAACAGGAGAACTAAGCAAATAAAAAACACCAATCACTATGACTATGGTTTCGCAACCAGACCCAAAAATAATTACTTTACTTTTGGTGGCAAAGCATGAATTATACGAGTTCGGTCCCCGTATAAGTACAAAGTATAAGTTATATTAAGCATTAAGTTTAAGCGGGAGTGGCAGTCGCATGTTAAGTAAGTGCTTACCCAGCCCTGCGACTTATGTTTGGTAATATGTTTATATCCCGAAACATAGCCATGGAACCAAGTAAAGAAAACACCGTGTCATCATCATCATCATCTCAGCCAAAAGACGTCCACTGCTGGACAAAGGCCTCCCCATAGGACCTCCACAACGACCGGTTTTGTGCTGCTCGCATCCAGCGACTTCCCGCGACCTTCACCAGATCGTCGGTCCACCTTGTTGGAGGCCTGCCCACACTGCGCTTTCCGGTACGCGGTCGCCACTCGAGGACTGTTCCGCCCCAGCGGCCATCAGTCCTGCGAGCAATGTGCCCTGCCCACTGCCACTTGAGCTTAGCAACTCTTCGGGCTATGTCGGTTACCTATGTTCTTCTGCGGATCTCCTCATTTCTGATTCGATCTCGCAGAGAAACCCCGAGCATAGCCCTCTCCATTGCTCTTTGAGTGACCTTGAGCCTTCTGATAAGTCCCATAGTGAGCGACCACGTCTCAGTCCCGTATGTCATCACTGACAACACACACTGGTCAAAGACTTTCGTTCGCCCGTGTACTCGAACCTTAATATGATTATGCAAATTATTTTTAGTTAAAATCTTACCAGACAAAAGTTAAATTTTTTTATTACATTATTTTTGTTCAACACTGACATATTTTGTCCCCCCATGTCGAGCTTTTAGGAGCTGGGCGAGAGAAGAGGAGGAGACAACCCAGAGTCGCCCCTAGCCCCGGAGTATGCGCAAAACAATAAAACTAGGTAAAAAAGTGGACTTAAAAAAAATTGTACTACTAGCCAAACCAAAACATGTACTCCCACTACATCGTACTCAGGACTTCTTAGGGCAATGAGTTCAGGCATATTTTATTGTTTGAGTTTCGATATAATTACAGCATTAAAAAAAATTTTAAACAAAAATACTTAGAGCATTAAATGCTCTAAGCAAAAATACAATGATAACCTTGAACTTTTACTGTGCCACATCATACAACAGTAATAAAAGGATCTTACAATAATGTCTAGAACATAGACATTATTGTAAGATCCTTTAATTACATATGACAAAGCAATAATGAATTGAAATTGACATAACAGTACAATGAATGTATGCAAAATCTCGCAACATCATTGAAAACATTATCATTTCTCGTAGGTACTGTTACCTCCAGACGTCTGTTCGGAGCTAAGAAACAATATTTCCCAAATGAATATTCATATTGTGAACAAGGAAAGTGATTTATGACTCGTAATGAATGCGATAACGGGGTTTACTCGATTCCTTAATTGAATCATGGTTCCCTTAAGTATCTGCCATGAATACTAGTCAATATTCATAAGGAAATGTTTGAGTGTAGGTTAAAACGTAGATCTTTAAAAATAACTACGAAAAGATATAACCAAAAAAGTTAATAAGTTGTACATTCCTTTTTCTATACTAATATTATAGAGAAGAAAGCTTTGTATTTTTGTATGTATGTATGTTTGCAATGAATAAACTTAAAACTACTGGACCGATTTAAAAAATTCTTTCCATTTTTCTTCTTTCTTTTTCTTTCTTTCTTTTTTTTACCATTAGAATGCTACATTAGCGCTGAGTAACATAGGCTATATTAAAAAATATATATATATATAAAAGTACACCCGTGCGAAGCCGGGGCGGGCCGCTAGTTATTTATAAATTAAGGAACAAATAGTTTTAAACACTACAGTAATCCACAACCGTTAGTTAATATTTTTAAGATTATTATTTAACAAACTTTTATCAATTTATATCAATAAATCATTATTTATTATATATTAAAGCTGATGCATTTGTGTTAGGTCTATGGGGATTTAACCACGATTTCTCGCATCTAACTTAAGCATCAGTCCGTTCGGCTAACAACGCTTCCAAGTTACTAACATTCATCATCATCATCATCATCATCAGCTTATTTATATGACCCCACTGCTGGGGCACGAGCCTTCCCTATGGATGGATAGGGAGAACGGGCCATAAAACACCACGCGGGCCCAATGCGTATTGGTGGTTATTAACAACTGCTAATGCAACCGGGACTAACGGCTTTACGTGCCTTCCGAAGCACGGAGGAGCTCGAGATGATACATTTTTGGTCACCCATCCGATGACCAGATATCCAGGCAGAACATACATTACCACCTGCCATAACCGAGCACCCTAGCTAGGAATCGAGCTCATGATTTTTACCTCTGCAACTGAGACCAGGGGTTATACGTGGTTGCTTAGAAACAAATCATCATTCATTATCATTTTTAGCCCGGATCTATCCACTGCTGGGCGTATGCCTCCTCCATGTTATGCGATTCTCTTCTGTTTTGAGCTAATGGCGTCCAGGTTTTTCACAGCAACCAGCCTTATATCTCTGACCCATATAGCAGGTGGTCGGTCAGCGCTCCGCTTGTCCGTCCTCGGCAGCCATTATCAGGAAGGCTTTACTCCACCGGCCATCACCGATTCTCGCCACGTATCCCGAAATTACACAAATGGTCAGATAAAAGGTTTTCATTCACGACGTACCATTTTAGCATATTGTTCAATCGCTCCACATATAAAGCCTTCGCGCATTATATTTAAATCAGCGCAATAAAAACAGCGCCAAATCCTGGCCTGACCCATTTCCGCTCAATCCGCCTAATGCTGCGCGACGCACTTCCGCTGGTGCGGGGTCCCATTGCTAGCGGGATGGCTAGCCACAAAATGATCTATACAGTTAAAAAAACGTAGCGTAAATAACACCTTTTGTTAACTTTAGGATTACAATAATTATTGAGTACATATTGAGTATCAAGGTAAACGAAAACTTTAGAATATCTCTTTCTTCTAATTTTAAATTAAGACGATAAACACTCTTTACACGCAAGCGTATTATAAGTCCTTTTATAGAAAATCGCATCCAGTATAAATTACTTAAAGAAATATCTTCTATAAAAAAAAAACAAACACAATTCTCGACATTTTGGATTCGATCGAATTGTTGTGGCTTCGACTGTCTTAAAACCAATATTTATTTCGAAAAAGGCACGCCTTATCGCTTCTACTGACGCCACACCCCGTCCCCTTACATCCGTTGCGTAATGCGCGCCTTGAAAAAATAATAACACTTTGCATAAGCATTTTTCGCCAGTCGTCGAGCCAAGATCCCAGCACTTTTTACATTCAAATGCCCTGCAGTAGGTGACTAACGTTTTCCCCAAAAATAGGTTAAGCGGTTACATTCTGGGTGAATCTGAAAAGCTTTTTGGGGACCTCTTTTTATGAATACACCGCATTTATAGGGATGGAGTGGTTGTCGACTGACTATAATAAAAGAAGAAAATAAAATATTATCATCAGTCTATAAACGCCCTGCTGAGCTCGGATCTCCCCACGCATGGACCACATCGCATCCTTATGCGATCACCATAACCATATAACTCTCTAATCTGGTTCATTGCGGGCTAGCATTGGCTGTTCTAAGCCATTTACTGTAAATTCTTTAATAAAGTAGCTCTTTTCTAGAATCAGTGTTTTTTTTTTTTCATTTTGTTGATGGCTTCGTGCGATTAGCACATTTAGCCAGTGTCAAAGTAATTTTTCTTACAAGTAATACATATATAAACAATATTTATTTTGTGTATGATGATGATGAATGATAATAGAAATGAGAAATGATATACCACCCAACCCCTCGAGTATCTCAGTAAAGATGTGGGGCTTTCCTAAGTCCTCGGGCGGACTTCTTGAGAATTTGAAAAGTGACGTTGCACTGTTTTGTTTCATTTGCCAACACTCATGCACACTCACGAACACTTAACGGTTAATAATCCACCATTATTTCACATTAATATTCGACATACCACAAATTTTAGAAAATAAAACAAAACCGCAGACATGACTCTTCACTTTCCCGCCAAGAAGCTAGAATCAGTGTTTAGCCGACTAAACTTTTTTTTTTCTTTTTATATAGCTTTGCACAAGCATTTAGCCAATAAAAAAGTTTCTTTTACAAGTAATACTTTTATAAACAACATTTCTTTCCTGTATGATGGTGATGAATTATAATAGAAATGAGAAGTAAGAAATTATATATCCCTTAACCCTTCGAGTATCTCAGTAAAGATGTGGGGCTTTACTAAGTCCTCAGGCGGACTTCTTGAGAGAATTTGAAAAGTTACGTTGCACTGTTTTGTTTCATTTGCCAACACTCACGCACACTTACAAACACTTAACGGTTAATAATCCACCATTATTTCACATTAATATTCGACATAACACAAATTTTAGAAAATAAAACAAAACCGCAGACATGACTCTTCACTTTCCCGCAAAGAAGTTCCGACTAAACATTAAGCTGTCAACCAAAAAAAAACAATGACATTTGTTTTAATTTTAAAATATTAATAATTAAACAAAAAGATAACTGTAACATTCGTCCCGAGTGCCTAACACAAACGCACGTCCCATTCGCCCGAGTAAACAAAGATTCACTTTCTTTAGATGAGCAATTTCATGAATAAACATAATGAGAGACGGCGGAAGGTCTACGCTTCTCCGCGCTCTGATTTACTGCCGACCCGCTGTCGCTATGTTGCTAGTGTTACAAGGTATAAGCGGTAGCGGGTTTTCAATTGTGGCAATCCGCAACAACTGACAATTGATAATATGTAACTGTTTCATACACTGAAATAAATAAAGAAGTCACGTTATATAATGGATATATCCATAACTAGCGGCCCGTCCCGGCTTCGCACGGGTGTACTTTTTTTTATTTTAATTTTATGTAGCCTATGTTACTCAGCGCTAATGTAGCGTTCTAATGGTGAAAGAATTTTTTAAATCGGTCCAGTAGTTTTTGAATTTATTCGTTGCAAACATACATACATACATACATACAAAAATACAAAGCTATCCTCTTTATAATATTAGTATAGATATATCCATAAAAAGTAGCTTATATTATTTTTTTGTAAGAACTATTACTTAAAAGTTCAACCTATGTGCTAAGTGGTTTCGTTCATGAAATAACGACTCGGTGGCGTAATGGCAGAGCGGGCGATACCTGAAGGTCCCGGGTTCAATTCCCAGGTCGGGCAAATTGTATTTCGGATTTTTCGATGCATAGCCCGGGTTTGTGATCACCAACCCGCATTTGGCAAGCGTGGTGATAAAGCCATTACCCATCAATTGTAGCGATGACATAATTTCAATGATGGAGGCCTTTGCCCAGCAGTGGGACAGTTATAGGCTGTTTACTACTAATAATAAATCCTGAGTTTAGCAGTGGAATCGCCAAGGCTAATAAGTTATTTATTTAATTAGTACGGAATTAACCAATTGCATAATAATAACGATGAATAGTATTTCTCAATAAAATTGGCTCATGCTCTGAAATCATGTTACAAATCAGCTGATGGATCATATTGAATTGACAGTACGTAAGTAAGTTAACTGACTGACTTTTGACTTTTTTTGCTAAGAGATAGCTTTTGCCTTTTAATTTTGTTCTTTTTAGATGGTTTCTAGATGAAATGGCATCACGTAAGCTCGCTAGTAGTCACTGTTAGTCGTGCTCGCATCGGATCGAGAACGGAACAACGCGAGGGCGAGCTTGGCGTTGACTCCATTATCATCATCATCAGGCCATCAGCCTATATTGGTCCACAGCTGGGCATATATAGGCCTCTCCAAGTGCACGCGTCTGAGCACGATCCGCGGCAACTCTCATCCACTTATGACTTGCGCCATCCCATTTACTTGCACTGAATCGTAACTGAAAGTCTCGTAGCTACATAGCTACGGCTCCGAAGCTCATTGTTCGGGCGTTCATGGCCTTCGTAGAACGACAACGTTTGCCTGATTTTCACTCGCTTGTACTTTCTTTTCTAATTTGTTAAGTTCCAATACTTTCGCCTTACGTAATTGTTTAGGTTTATGGTACTTTATTGAAAAAGTTGTAGAATGAAACTATAAAGCCATTGAGAAGTGTAATTTTACAATGGTTACTTCCTTACTTCCCTTTTAAGTCATAACTATAAAACTTAAACGAAAAATAAATGAAGTCTTTTCATACAAAAAACTAAAAAACCTTTAAACGGATTCCTTGTGACTTTTAGCTGATATTTTTGATTTTGATGTTGTTCTATAGCTCCTTACATAAGGAAATGATTATATGATGATTGAGAGCAATGCCATATCTAATTGAATCGGACTGTCTTATAAAATATTCATGTGATATGATAATCCGTCTGGCTCCCTAACGCTATGCCAAATTATATATGACGGATTCATAGTTTAGGCACATTGAGGAGTTTAGAAACAGTTGACAGTTTGACGGTGTGTTCATGAATAAAATGTTTGACGGGGCTAAAGGCAGGTGCCCCAGAGCCATCAGAAAGCGACAAACTATCGACTATTCTCTCGCTTAAGAAACGTACAAAAAATGTAGATCCCTTATCAATAAAAGAGATAGATAGATAGATAAAACTCTTTATTGCACACACACACACACTCAGATGCACAGGGCAAAAGCGGTCTTATCGCTCAAAGCGATCTCTTCTCTCAAAGATGTGCATATATTAATAGCTGATCGTTGACTGTTCACTCTGCAGGCGAGAACTCTTTTCACTCGTTTGTAGCAGTGACAAGAGCTATCAAATATAGTTCACGCTGGGTTTGCGCAGGAATTTATGCCTGACCCACCCTGAGCAAGCGTGGTAGCCCGAGCATTTGGCAAGCGTGGTCTGAGCCAGCACCCATCAATTGGTAGCGATGACTTGGTTTAGAAGAAGAAGCCTTTACCCACACTTAATCGTTTTCGTACCGGCGTAGGTCGCTGTTAGTTAAACCTGGTTAAGTGGGGCTATGTCGCGGGGCTCGGCTGTGACTGTGGTGTTCCGATTCAGGATATGACCTACCTGCTTTCGTGCCCCTTGTGCCCAGCCACCTAAACAAGGGAAGACCTAATGAAGGCCACTGGAGCTGCAATGTGCGTGGCCGGTTTCTGGTCTCTTCTTTCGTTTCTTCGGTCGGGAGGATGTAAGGCCATACTATTTTTATGAGAAAACTTAAATTTTTATACGCTAGTTTTCAAGAAAAACGCCATAAGACATTTCGATTAAAAAGAAAAATAAAGCATTTTCGGTAGTTGCCATTCAAAGGAGCCGAAACAGAGAGGCCGCAATGCCTTCACCGATTACACGTGCCCCTAGTTTCATTCTAAAGAGCCGCCAGAGAGGCCGCTCATAAAAATATTACAATTTTTGTGTCAGGAAAAGTTTTAAAAAAACTATAGTCTGAATTTCTTTTTTAATGCTAGGGCCTTTTTTCTCTGATAAAATTAGATGTTTTGTCAAAATATTTGCAGTTGATAAAAAGTGACCTTATATAGGCAATTACTTTTCTTTATTGTAACTTGATTTAACCTACTGTTCAGATGTTTCTTACAGCTTTAATATGATTTGGTGAATATGGGTTTAAAGCCGAGGGGCCGAGGGTCCTGCCGTTGCCTACACGCCGAACTTACTGTAAATTAATTTAAAACAAATATTGCTCGCTACTTAGTCGAAGGCGGCGTAAAGTTTTTAAATTGACATTTAAGAAAGTTTACGCCCAAGTCCGCTTTGAATACATTTTAATTCGTCTTTAACAGTAATTAAATTTCTGAATTAAGTTACTAGCGAGGTTTTTTAAATAATGCTACATACTTAACAGTTGGTTCAATGATGCTGGTAATGTAATAAATTTACATGTAAAACTATAAATTGGAATATAAAATATAAAAAATATAATAATAATAATAAATGTTATCTATTATCTATACATGATATATTACAGTTTTATCTTCCCCCACACTAAGATGACCCTGACTTGTGAGGGACAGCATAACATTACCAGTTATAAGTAAATAGTCGGCACACATAAAATACAATATTATGTATCTAAGTATTTATTACAAAGTGTGGGACATTATAAAATCACAAAAATCTTAATTAAATAGCTTTGAATGTAACCTTATTTTCAATTGAAAAAGTATTCAAGCGACTTGACTTAAGCGCCTTTAATTTTCCCGGTTCAAGTTAATGCCTGAAAGCAAACATGATAAGTAGCTTACCCACTTATACGAGTTCAAAACAATCCATCGCGAAATATATTGCATCAGGAACGGGAAGACAGCGAGCAGCACTTTTAAAATTCGTTATCCTTCAATTTCTGGCTCATAAAAAAGTAATCTTGTTAAAGGCAGAGAAAAAAAAACTTATTTCATAAAGTCGGCGCGGCAACTGGGGTAGAAATTAAAAGGAAAAAATTCTCAATGGCCGCCCGGCAAATACATAAATGTCCTCCTTAATAATGCAGACGGCGATTGTAACTGCTTTGTAGGTTTAACAATTACTGTCTCTGAGAAGTTTCCGTTGAAAAGTTTCCATTCGCCTGCAACTTACGGAATACGGGCGACCGTTTGTTTCGGAAAACAATGAGACTGTTAATCCTTTGAGTTACGGTTGTTTTTTCTTTATATTTTTAAGCATTGTAAAGGACAGAAGCTTCTCCAAAAGTCATGATATATTTGTTTGTTGATTTAGCATTTTTCTAAATGATGATAAAAGCTAGCTATATTAGTTACTTTCGTGTTTCATTATAATTAAACAGAGTATTCAGTAAACAAGCATTCGAAAACGAATAGCAACAGCAAATAACAGCCTTATTAAGTGTCTTAGAAAACAATTACCACAATAAAAAATGTAACACAAAATAATTGAACAATACTTGTAATCCGCCATCCGACAATAAATATCAACAAAAAATTAGAAACAACTAACAACATTAACGTCACAGCGTGAAACCGAACGGAGACCATTAAAACGAAACAATTGCTGAAAACACTCGAAGCCAAATTTAATAACGGCACGCTAGGCTGAATAATCGAATTCCTTGCCCCAAGATCTTGTTTGAGAAAATTAAAAAAATATAGCCCGATGGCGGCGAACAGGAGCGTCAACGCAATTTTTATCCTAATCTGTAATATGGAGGCAGCGACTTGTCTACAGCAAGCTAGTAATAAAATTTTCGTCGGCCGCCGCGTACAAAGTGGGAGGCGCGCTTTGCAAATTACTTTTAAACGTATTCCAAGTTTTGCTAGCCTTTGAATAGAACCTTTATGGGCTTATGAATTTTCGGGTGCTCTCTACCTCAAAGTTTACCTTTGTTTGGAGCTTTGCGATGTAGGTAATTTGTCTTAAAAAGTTAAATGTAAGTGGTGGTCCATACTTTTTCCTACTTTTCCTCTAATACCGTCACAATCAGACCTTGTTTTGATAATTATATTGACCTAACAATTGCAAAATATAACTACTTTCATAAATATTAACAAGTACAACCCCAGAAAGTATTGCAAATACTACGAGTAATGATCGAAATTGATTGAATTGATTGAAATTGTTTGATAAGTTGTATCAGATACAGAGAGTCTTTTTAACGTTTTATATTATGTTTCATCAGTTTGTACGGTTCCCCCTAACCAGTGGCGGTATGAAGAGCATCCTGAAACCAGATTTTTCCGTAAGGATTGGGCCGTCTTATTTACACAGGACGGAGGATATTACTGCCCGAAGGCTGTTAGCTATTGACACTGGCGAAGGGGAAATTAACCATGAAATTTTGTTTTAAGAGAACCCTTTTTAAAGAGAGCGTATGTGTTTGTTCAGCTCTTAACACGGGATTCGAGGTGGCCATATTTCTTTGGTTACCATACGTTGTTTCATACAGTGCAGTGTTGACTGCTTAGTACGACTTTTATTAGATAAGATAAGATAAGATAAATTTTTATTGCCATAAAATTGTGTAAAATACATACATAGCAGGTGTTGAGCATAATAATGGGAACAAACAATTTACCCTAGTCGGGCATGCAATTTTTAGTAGGTAGGTATTTACTTTAACAGAAACAAAAAAATTGTAGCAGCGCTCCTGGTGACAAAATCTCGTTTTCGTTAACGTGTTTGTATAGCAAATAAGACTCGCACTAATAACCGCAAGTAGGTAAAGGTGTTGAAGATATTGTCGCGAGTCTTATTTGAACCCTTCAGTCAAATAGGGTCAGGTGCTCTACAAATTAAGCTAGCGTGACTGTAACTTAACTGGTAAAATGGTATAAACATTATGTATAGACATGACAAAAGTTTTCGCTTCAAGAAGTTTTATATTTTTGTCACTGGAATTACACCCCGTCTATTAATAATACTGCAATCCTATAAACAGAAATTGTTGTATACTTTTCCTGGTCCATATATTATTGTCAATTTGTAAAATACTCATATAAATATGCTTCCGATTATACAATAGCTTCATACAACCAGAAAATTACCAATAACTCCCAAAAGCTATTTATTCATCAACCGAAATGGTCGTCTACATATAAAAACTAATATTAGTTCACATACCCGTAAAATCAGATCTCGACAAACACAAATTCATATAAAAGACGAATTCTGTATCAAAGGCAGTCCTATGCATACAGCGCTACCATCTAATTGGGTTTGTCTGTCCGTCCGTGCTTGTCCAAATATCTGGTTATTTGCGAGACCCTTGTAAGTTCTTGATACATCAATAAATCCCGCTTGTAATTAATCTTACGGTCTGACTTTGGGATAAACTCAATATTTGCAGTCTAGTATAATCATATTATGTTGACACTTTCGACTGTTTGATAGTTGAGCTTAAACTATTGCTAAAAGTTAATTAGTGTAACAACTTCTTGATCATGGATATCATCAGCTTATAACGGTCTACTACGAGGCCTTTCTACATGAGGAGTTTGGGCCCATAACCCACCTCGTTGGTCCAATGCTGTTGTGTGGATGTAACGACTGCCATCTTACAAATATTAAATAAATAATAATAATAAATTAATTAAAAAACCGGTACCAACGGCTTAACGAGCCTTAGTGATAAAACCCTTGAAATTATCACAAAAAAACCTGAAAATTCCCATTATAAAAAAACTTAAAATTCACATTACGATAATTACTTAACTTGCACGTTCGCATCCCGAACGCGCTAGCCACTGCACCAATAATCACGTCATCATAAACTTACCAACGGCCATATTTAAAAAGTACACATCATTATCATCATCGTCTCAGCCAAAAGACGTCCACTGCTGGACAAAGGCCTCCCCCAAGGATCTCCAAAGAAAAAGGAAAAAGGACACAACCTGAAGAAAACTCTAAACATCTTAAAATCTTATTACGTTCAAATAAAAACAAATCATTTTGGCAAAGATGACTGATCTTTTAAACCAGACGTTTTTTGAAGAGCCACACGAATAAGAGGAAAGAGATTTTGCTTTGATAAGTCTCCCCAGGGGTCGTGAGCATAAATATGGAAAATAATTAGCTGGCTACCTGTACCAAATGATTAGGCGATTGCTGGAGGGGACCCGTCATGTTTACCTAAAATATACTAATTAATAAGGTATGAAGAGAACTTGAAAGCTCTTTCTGGTTTTTTAAATTTAATTGTTAAATATAACTTATAACTTTGAGGAGCTCGATGGCGCAGTGGTTAACGGGTCTGCGCAAAGGCCGGTCATCGGATGAGTGACCAAAAATTTATCATCTCGAGCTCCTCCGTGTTTCGGAAGGCACGTAAAGCAGTTGGTCCCGGCTGCATAAGCAGTCGTTAACAACCACCAATCCGCACTGGCCCCCGTGGTGGTTTATGGCCCGTTTTTCCCCATCCATCCATAGGGAAGGCTCGTGCTCTTGCATAAAACGAGCTGATGATGATGATGATGATGATTACTACTTATAAAGCTTAATATTACTTTTTGTTGCACAAAGTTCTTTTATTTATATTTTACGGGTAAGCCTTGTGTGATATAGTGAATTACACTATCAGCACGTACTCAATAGTACGTGATAATTAAGGTCTTCCTGATTGACAAGGCGTCCTTCCTCTAGTCACGTATAAATGTGATGTTAATTAGTATTTAAGATGATACACTAGAGGATAAAGATTATTCATTAAACGCAAGACATTGTTTCATTTCGGGTCTCCGTCTCAACACCATTACATGGCGACCGTGACATGGTGTCACAAGTCCGCGCCGCGAAATCGCTAGTTGAAGTCTACAAAATATCAGGAAAATAGTGCTACACGGGCCTACAAGAAGGACGAAGGAAATAAGAAGAAAAACTGTAAGCCAAAATTGTTTAACTATGGGAAACCCACAATCTAAAGACAATATTATTGTCAGTCAATCACCAACTCAACAAATAAAGACTTGATACGTGTTATACTAAATGATTATCATTTATTGCCGACAAGTGGTCATGTAGGCATAAATAAAATGACTAAGAATATTCGAAAAAAATATTTTTGGAGTAATATGCAAAAAGACATAACTGAATATGTGACTCGCTGTAAAGATTGCCAAAAGCAGAAATTTTGTAATAAAAATAATAAAGAGAAAATGGTAATAACCACTACAGCATCTACTTCTTTTGAAAAATTATATTTAGATATTGTGGGGCCGTTGGAGGTCGATAATTTGGGTAATAAATACATATTAACAATACAATGCGAATTGACAAAGTTTGTAGAAGCTTACCCAATACTTGATAAGTCAGCTGAAACTGTTGCTAGGGTTTTTACTGAAAATTTTATTTTACGATATGGTACTCCCAGGGTTATTGCGACTGACTGTGGAACGGAATTTATTAATTCCACGTTAGAAACAGTATGTAAATTGCTAAATATTGATAAGTTAAATTCAACACCCTATCATCATGAGAGTATAGGTTCGCTAGAAAACTGGCACAAACATCTCGGATGTTACTTGAGAATACAAACACAGAATCAGTCGGCAAATTGGAGTACCTGGATACCATATTGGTGCTTTGCTTATAATAATTCTGTAAATACTAGTACCAAATACTCCCCTTATGAACTAGTTTTTGGGAAAACATGTAACGTACCTAGTAATTTAGTTAGTAAAGTTGATCCCTTATATGTATACGACAATTATCCATCGGAGTTAAAATTTAGATTGCAAAAAGCTCATAATGATGCCAGGAACAACTTATTAATATCAAAACAAAGTAGAAAAACTAATTATGATTTAGATTGTAAGGAAGTACACTACAAAAAAGGTGATCTACTCTTGTATAAGAATGAAAATTATAATAAATTGAATGACTTGTATTTAGGTCCATTTGAAGTTTTAGAAGAGCTAGGTACTAATGTAAAAATATTAAAGAATAATAAAGAATATATAGTTCATAAGAATAGGACTAAGATATTTAGAAAATAAGAGTTTACTTTTCAGGGAAGGGATGCCTAGCCTTTTCAGGGGAGGTGTGATATAGTGAATTACACTATCAGCACGTACTCAATAGTACGTGATAATTAAGGTCTTCCTGATTGACAAGGCGTCCTTCCTCTAGTCACGTATAAATGTGATGTTAATTAGTATTTAAGATGATACACTAGAGGATAAAGATTATTCATTAAACGCAAGACATTGTTTCATTTCGGGTCTCCGTCTCAACACCATTACACTTGATCTCACCTGATGTTAAGTAATGATAAGGCAAATGATGGAAGCGCTCTTCACCCGGGATTCTAAACTAGTGAGTTACTAGCTATTTTATCTCTAGCTGCCGGAACACAACAATGCTACAAACATTGATGTTATGGCGACATATTTAGATAAGACGATATGAGTTCTCCTTGCAGCTGCTTGACTGGAATAATACAAACAATATACAAAACAAACAAAATATTACAGATCTATTGCCTGGCAGAGCTTAGCATTATCAACTGCCGCTAGTATACTTACTACCCCAGCTGTATATCTTTGTCTGATAAGATATTTTTCTATTTTAATTTAAAATACAGTTTTCCCATTCTTTCTTCTTCTCAGCTTTCGTCAACCAGAGATGTGGTGTAACCTTCCTTCAAATTTCTCCACTTATTCCTATCTTGGGCAGTAAGGATCCAGTTCTTTAAGTCAAGTTGTTCAGAACCAACATTTAATGTACTCTGTGGTATTATGTAATCTATGATTCATAGACTTTTTTTTCTTTTTGTTGATGGCTTCGTGCGATTAGCACATTAGCCAGTGTCAAAGTAATTTTTCTAACAAGTAATACATAAATAAACAATATTTATTTTCTGTACGATGATGATGAATGATAATAGAAATGAGAAGTGAGAAATGATATACCCCCCAACCCCTCGAGTATCTCAGTAAAGATGTGGGGGCTTTACTAAGTCCTCGGGCGGACTTCTTGAGAGAATTTGAAAAGTGACGTTGCACTGTTTTGTTTCATTTGCCAACACTCATGCACACTCACAAACACTTAACGGTTAATAATCCACAATTATTTCACATTAATATTCGATATAACACAAATTTTCAAAAATAAAACAAAACCGCAGACATGACTCTTCACTTTCCCGCCAAGAAGTCCGATTCATAGACTATTAGCCAGTGGTTCATAGACTCACTCTCTCTCAGTTAAAAGTCTTCCCATTAATGATTATTATTAAAATACATTATAATTTACCAACTAAACCAAACTTTTTTTCTTCCGTATTTTGATAGATTACTAAAATCCCGAAGAAGCAAACTTCCCTATAAGTGTCGGTCACAAATCCGCCTACGAATCCGGCGTCCCTGAATAAATATCGTAAACACTATTCCGGGACGTAATATTTGATGAATAAACAGCAGAATGTATTACAGGAAGTGCCGAATGAAATGCTTCGCTTTATCCCTATCTAAGAATATTCTTGATTTTTTCTTCTTTAATTATAACACTATGTTCGTTTCAAGTTGTTTAGCGGGTTTGCGTACAAGCAAAAGTATAACAATAATAAGTATTTATTTTAGAATAATTCATAGACCGTTAGTAATTATAATAGATCTTAATCACTAATGTTAGTTACATTTATTTATTTATTTATTTATAATTTATGTACACACAAACGAATAAGAAGGGAGAACATAGTAAGAATGGACAAGTACAAGGGCGCTGCTTATTTCACATTGAAATTTCTTCCAGCAGGCCCGTGAAAAAAATTTTTCACATAAAAAAAAATAAAAAATAAAAATGCAAAATGTTTTTGTTTTGTTTATATAATTTTGAACGCCAATTTTGATGCGTATCAATTGCAGGAGCACCTGACCCGGTATGTCAGAAAGGTGCAGGTTCAAATCTTGGTCGTGGAAATTTTTTCAACATTTGTGTTTTTGTAATTTGTTTCGCATCAAAATTTGCGTTAAAAGTTATATAAACAAAACAAAAACATTTTATGAATAGCTTACCTATTTCTTAACTGATCATATTAGTATTTGTAAAAATATTATGATCGGATGTTAACGAAGGTAGTTGTTGACATTGAATGGGCGCCTTTGGCTTTCAAAGTAAAAAAGTAAATAGTGTTGAATAATTTCGGCGGGCTGGTTAGAACCACGATAGCTTAATTGGGTGAGCACCTGACCCGGTATGTTAGAAGGGTGCAGGTTCAAATCCTGCTCGTGAAAATTTTTTCAACATTTGTGTTTTTGTAATAAAAATGCACATTGAACAAAAAACAAAACAAAACAAAAACGAGCTTGGCGCACTGGATACGACCGGCCGCCCACCGGTATGTAGTCGCACCCCACCCTTTTTTATGATTCTGTTTTCCTAATTCAAACTTAGAAATTGAGCACAAAAATATGAGTAGCTTAAACAGGTTTAATAATGGTTTTATTTCGACCTGTTTGGAGAAGTGCATAAAACTAAATTTGCACATTTTAGAATTACCTAAATTACCTTTAAATTAGTTTACGCAAATTTCGTTGCAAAAGTACAATTCGGATATACGTTAAAAAATATCCGTTTATCTTCTCAACGGGATTTTAACCCGCGCTGCATTGGCAGAAACAATTCGGAAAGTTTTAAACATTCTTTTTTGGACGAATTACGTGAATCATGTTAAAACTCGAAATCCATAAAGCACTAGCGAGTAAAAACTGTAATGTCGTATTAATAGGGGTGTGCTTTTTCCGATTACTCGCTTAACACGATCGCAGCGGGCTCCGTTGGCGCGCACTGATTGTGTTAAATATGTATTGGGTCGCAGTCGCATCCGCGCTGAATGGACCAATCATTGGACGTTTTAATCCGGCGAGGGAGCCCTAACATGCTTACTGCACAAATGCACAGCATAAGTGTACCGAATTCCCGATGTGAATGCGATTTTCAGGTCGGATTCCGCTTTAAGGTTTGTGTGAGCATGACGAATTTATGGATAGAGTTGGTAAGATATGTTGAAGCTTTCTTGGTGAAGAACGGGTTTAAGAAATGAAAGTAAAAACGGACATAATATTACATAATTTTGCCCGCGTCCATGTTTAATTTTGAAAAGAATGTTTGGATGTGGACCAGTAGTTCCAGAGATTATCCTCCTCAAATAAACAAAGTCACAATCTTTAACCTCTTTATCAATAGTATAGATTTTTTTTTCAATTCAATTTAATTCAATCATTTATTGCTCTTCATAAGTATACATGAGTTGTTACAATATTAGTTAGACAGAACGTTATGTAGATAGATAGATAGATATATAACGTACTACGTCAGAGTCTACCAACCGTTACATATCTACCGATTCACGTAACCTGCCTAATTTCCGTCGAAATTTCACTTTCTAATATTAAAACAGCCTTCCCGCTAAAAGGTAACCGCAATCCCAAATGAATTCAGCACACACAACGCAGAAGGGTTGTTTAATTGTGACAGACAGACGGACAGCAAAGGGCTCCGCTAATTAGATCGTATAAGTCACTCATCATAAACGATGCCGCACCGTGCATTAAGAAAGAGTTAATTGTATTCTGTGACACGTTAAATTTCCTAATTCAAACACTTTAGAGCCATTTTAAACTTCGGTGTCCTATAGTTTTATAGTTGTTATTAATGTTTCGGTGACCGAGTGCAATGCGTTAAACCAATGTCATTCGATTGTGGCGATGATTTAATTTCTCGATAGTTTATAGGTTTTTCTCTTCTTATATCCTATGTATGTTAGCTATTAATATTAGTTAACGTGACTTTCTTATTTGGCGCTCGATAAATGTCTTGTTTTAAGAGTCCTGACTAGGTACCACTTCTCCACCAAAGTTTTTGTTTTAATATACCACGGAGGAGCTCGATGGCGCAGTGGTTAACGCGCCCGGTCTGCGAGTGCTGAGGTTAAGCAACTTTCGCAAAGGCTGGTCATCGGTTGGGTGACCAAAAATTTATCATCTCGAGCTCCTCCGTGCTTCGGAAGGCACGTAAAGCCGTTGGTCCCGGCTGCATTAGCAGTTGTTAACAACCACCAATCCGCACTGGGCCCGCGTGGTGGTTTATGGCCCGTTCTCATATGGCTCGTTTCTTCGCTCGTGCCCCAGAAGTGAGGACATAAAATGAGCTAATGATGATGATGATGATGATACCACGTATTATTGTAACACAAACTTTATTCAACAATACTTATTATGCTGGAATAAGCGGCCTTACCATAAATTTAGTTATATTAATAGATCTTTTAATAATTCATTAGCTTTGGAAGTTTTGCATAGTGTTGTTCCGTTAACATTTTGGAAGCCTTGAAAGCCTTTAAGTTTCCAAGCTGTAAAGACAACATAAGCCGTGAATATTGAAAGAAAATTTATGTGTAAATCGTCTCTGAAGAAAATGCTTTATAATATACTAGCGACCCGCCCCCGGCTTCGCACGGTTGCAATGCTGATATTATCAGTGTTGCTCTACTATATGCATGTATTATACATATAAACCTTCCTCTTGAATCATTCTATCTATTAAAAAAAACCGCATCAAAATCCGTTGCGTAGTTTTAAAGATCTAAGCACACAAAGGGACATAGGGACAGAGAAAGCGACTTTGTTTTATACTATGTAGTGATGGAGTGCAAACAATAACATGATTATTTAATAGTTTAAGATCATTTAGTTATCTATTTGTATGCGTCTGTTTTTCAAAAGAATTTTTGTACTGATTTAATGTTAAAATACTTTCTTACGTGTTCAGATTTGTGAATTATTATTTATTACAAGATAAAAAAAAATTTAAAAGAAGTAGCTGAATACTTTTGCAGGAATCTTTTTGATAGACAAGATAAGATAAGATAAGAATTTATTTTAAAACAACAACAAAGTATGTACACAGGATTTTTACTATTCATGACGCGGATAGAAAAATATTATATTTTTCTGCTGATACTTACTAAAGGATACACTGAGCAATAAGTATCAGCAACCTTCCAAATGTCTCTATTATAATCAATAAAATTATTTAGATAAGGTTAACATTAGTAAGTTTTTTTTATGCAATACCTACGTTAATATTCAGAATTTTTGGTAACTTTAAAATTGATCCTGAAAATGTATAATGTGAATAATACACGAATTGTTGTCAATAATATACAAATAGTTATTAATTTGAATGAAGATTTGATTAAGTTACATTTAATCATGCATTAAATTAAAACCTTTTATATACCTGCAACAATTGTTACTAAATTTAGAAAAAAGACTATACTTACTTCTCACGTTAACATCAACTCTGTTCATTAAGGCACTGCTAGCTCGCTTCAGAAAATTCATAATTTATATCTCTTCAAATATCTTAATGGCGGAATAAACCGAATTTTAAACATGATGAAACTTGGTAGTCCCGAATTACTGTCCCACGAGATCCACCTAAGTGGGGGGATGGTATTTTTTTCGACGTCGGGCTCTTATATAATTTAATAAGGATGCTTTCCGATACTTTATTAAGTTTAAATGGATGAAATGGTTCGTTAAATGCGCCTTCGGGGAAATGAGAGCGTTGTTGTCGGAACGTGGGATGAACAAAGATTTAAAATCGCCTTTTGTTTGTATGGAAAGAGAAAAACTTCTTTCATAGTTACTTAGCAAATATAAACTTTATTACTTAGCTCAGACTTGAGAGGGATCCAAAGAATAATTACCTGTTAGCTGATATGATGTTATATACGTACGTACATAATATTGTTTAAAGATTCATTATCTCTTTTCCCTTTCATGAGAGCTCAAAATATAACTCTGTTGTATTGTGGTTAACATCACTGGTCTTAGACCCAGAGGGCCCGGGTTCGATTTCAAGCGGGAGGTACATGTTTGTATTTGGTTTGATTGGTGGTAGGACTTGTTTTAAGTCCACCTAGCTGGAACACAACAATGTCACAATAATAACATTGTTGTGTTTCAACAGTTAGAGATAAGATATCCAGCGCCTCCGAATCCGGTTGTACCTTCAGCCTTATCGTCACTTAAGATTAGGGTGAAAAGGATTTACTGATGACGACTACCTTGGTGAAACCCCAAGCCCAGATTACCAGCGCTCTCTTATGATTTTCTAGAATGTGGTTATTAACGAGGAAAACTCAATTCATTCATTACTGTCACATGTTTTTAATCGAACTCAAGTGAAAAGCGGGCATCACCAGTCAACGCCTGTTTAACGTTAAAACACGACCATTTAAACTCGCCCCTCCCCTGCCCTCCCACTGCGCCGTTGACGTTTCGAAGGGGGGGTAACTTCCGCACCTCTGTTAAGGCCATGTTACATTGGCCGGTTCACCTGGCACAGTTATTATAATTTTGATTGCCTCTCGCTTGATTTCACTCGAACCGAACGTCAGATGATTTTCTATTCAGTTTTCAAAGAAAAGGCTTTCAATGCGCCCCGGAAATTAAATTCTCTGTAATGCTCCGATAGCCGAGTATAGAAAGTAACGTCAATCCATTATTGAAACTTTAAATGATTTTTGAATTATTTTTATTATGTAAATCGAGATGGAGTCAGTTAGAACTTTTTGTTATTCCACTTCTATCAATTTAAGTAGATGACATCTTATTGAGTTTTCTTTTTAACAACGTGATTTTTATTATTTTGGAATTTTGCATTCACAAATAGTTACAAGATAAAACTGTACTAGATTAAATCAACCAGCCTCAGAAAGCTTGAGTAGGGGTCAAACCCATGATCTTTGGATAACCGATCCAATGCTATGACCACTTAGCTACTGAGGCCCCAGGAGACTCGTTGGATTTTACAAAATGTTTTCAGAAATGATTGATGAAATGATTTCCAAGTGTAATTATTCTTATTTGTAGGGTTTACGCGAGTTTTTAAATTGAAACCTCTTATTGGTTTTGCTTGCGTTTCTTACATATTATTTCCACAGCATATGTATCCAGATTTCATATGCAAATTTTGTTACTCTGTTGGCACCTGCATATAAATTCTTTTGTACTCCAAAGTTGTACTAAAAATTTATTTTTCTTTGTTACAGGTATGATGAGTTTACGAGTATCGCCTTCACCTCACCAGTCGTCCGACCGGTAACTAATCGTATTTAAAATTGTGATTTTCTTTATATGTAGTTCTCAAAAAATATGACCTAAACGAAATTTCATCAACTTCTAACATTTCCTTCATATTCTTATTAATTATTAACAAACTAATTTTACGGATGAAGTCCCATCTGTGCCCAATACTAAAATTCTCCGAAACTTGCGGGTAAAATAATTTAATACACAGTGCCTTCATTGACGAGTTGGATTTATCGTCCGGCGGAGCCACCATGATTAAATATCCCCCCTCCCTCACGACCCTTCTAGAAGGTAAATAGGCTGTAAGAAATTATCCAACCTTGTTGTAAGGCTCTATAATTAAACTTCTACGCTAGTAGGTATCATACTTCTACAGTAAGGAGTTGAGACAAAAAGGCGTTTGTTTTACTCAAACAATCAAAATAATTTAAACTAAGGCCATTGTTGTAGACTCCTTTTGTTCTATTGTTTTTAATCTTTCGACTTCTTTTGCTACTGGGAAAGCAATCTCCATTCTTATTGAAATTTTTACTAGGAGACGTATTTTCTTGAATGAAGAAAAATAATGACACAAGTTTGCAATATTTGATTTAGTTCCTTTTAAATGTTCTTAAGTCTTTACTTGTTACATTGTTGTTTTGCTTATTTATTTAACCAAATCTAGAGACTCTTGAAATATTCATAAGTAAGCTGCCATAAAATTTGGTATAAAGCTTTAAAAAAATTATAAAAATCTGTACTTAGTAATTTATATTTTAGTTCCATTATAATATGTACATGTCGTTGTTGAAATGTACCAATGCATTGTTTTTGGTACACGTTCTTGCTAGCTGTCCTTAAATAAAATAAATAAATATCTAAAAATTATAATGAACACGAATCGATTGATTAAGAAATTAAAGACTTTTAATTATGGTTATCGAACAATATTTTAATCGCTGGAAATTGCTTTGAATATAAGGAGCTACATCTTAGATCTCAGCTGTGACAACAAAATGTAGATACAAAAACATCAATTAATATATTATAGCAAACATTTCTCTATTTTACAGCTTATCAAATACAGCGCAATCGATTTCCTCTAATTATTTAAAAGGCTAAGGATGGCCTTCAATCTCTTTTAAGCAATTAATTGCTAACGACACAACCTATTAATATTTGCAGTAATAACCCCAAAGAACATCACTCCGACCCCTTTAGGGCTATTAAATCTTTTGCCCTCGAATGTCAGTTGCAAATCTTGCGATGGGGAAATTAAAAATGATGCCGCCCTTGAGAGCCTTAAACCAGTGGTTCGGTCTTTTACGTAGTTAATTAGTAGAAATATTTAATTACCTGTGGATGCTGCCTTTTTTTACTAAACAACTTGATTAGCTTAGCTGAATCCTTATTTTTTGAAGATTATTTATTAATACGCTATTTTCTTACCTTTTAATCGCTGGAGTCGGATTTATCTAACAAATATTTACGATGAGCATACGAGCTGTCTTCATTAATTTTGTGACATTATCAACGACAAAAAATTGGCAGCAAATAAATAATAAATAAATAATAGATGCGTTTATTGCTTTCAAAAACGAGTATTTAGGTAACAATTCTATACTTATAACTAAAGAAAAAACATTAGATACACCAATTTCATGGAAGAGCATATATGGGTAGATCATTATATAAATTTTGAAGGCAAATAATTTAACTTATTTAGTAGTCTAATGGTTACTTAGCTATGATTACTTTTATTGCTAGTGTATTTTTATCATTTTAACTTAGACTATGATTGGATGGATTAATTTTATTATTTATTTATTTGTTTATTTATTTATTAGGTACACAAAACAGATACAAATTAAAAAATAACAAAAAAGCATGATAAATTGTCTAAGAGCTAAATTTCTATCTAAAACATGTACACATCACGATTAATAATAAGCGTCTATGTTAAAGTTTACCTAATCTAAAACTATATCAAATTAAAAACTAATTATATACATAGAATGGTGAATAATAGAAATATAACAAACTGAAAAGTTATTCTAGGTTAATGTTGACAACGTTTTCTTAATAAGTGGGAGATGCCGAACCGAGAATTTCCCAGACATTTTTTTTAAATTCATGTATTTTCATGGAAAATATGTCGATGTTGTTATTAAGTGCAACCAGTTCATTGTATAGACGGCACATTACATTATTATCTTACCTTATCTTATTCTCAATTATTGGAGAGGTTAAGATTTCATCACATATTGTTATATCGCTCATAGTTCATAGTTATTTATGCCAAAAACAATTACAGACCTGTTTTCAAAATTACTAAATTAAATAATATTCTTCATTACTGCTTCGTTTAATTAAAGGTACAGGATACACTACAGGATTCATGCCTTCACTGTCATTATCTTAATTTCCGAGTCGTCTCAATTCGTGCATCTTTGACAAATCTAAACAAATTGGAGAAATCGTTGAACTGTTTAAGAGCTATGGCAAAAAAACTGATTGAATTCCGGTTTTTAATTAAATTTGAGATTAAATCTTGAGATTTTTATTAAAAAGGGTTGTAAGCTGTACCAATTTTTTTTTCTGAATATACTATTATCCTCTTAGCTAATAGAAAATCTTGAATGCCCCTCTCTTATTTTGGTAGTCAATTTGTGTGGATGTTTTTGCAAGTGTACTTAAATATGTATAACCGGCTGGTTCTTACCAAAATATGGTACCTACTGGTAGTAAGAACCAGCCGGTTATCCATAGATCCGAAACAAAAATGCATCACGAAAATGGCCGCTATTGCTCACTTATACGAGTATATCTAATATCTTATTATTGTGGTCTTAATTAATATTATGAAGGTCGATTACAGTAATTTAACAATATTAACTGACTTTTATGCTCAACATTTTAAGTCAATAATAAGCTGTTGATACTGTTGATGCTATATAACACTTTTGACATGTAATAAGATATTTAGATCTGATAAATTATAAGAAAGGAAGTCATAGGCCCGCCGCTGAAGCGCTTGACGCGATTGGCCACGCGCCATGGTTCGGACATTGCTATTGGCCGGCACGCGGCATAGACAACTAAGAGAAGAACGATGTAGACAAGACAGGCATCATCTAAAGATCACACGTTACTCAGTGTAAATTGAAAACGGCCTCGCTACACTTCAAAAGCAAAACCTACTCAACACAAACCTCTAAGTAGAAGCTAAGCTCTTTAAGCGAATTATGTCGTCGTCTCCAAGTTAAGAAGAACGCTAACAAGACTCGTCGCCCGGCTAACTTGATGTATTAAGTTAATTAGTATGCGTTAAAGGCGCCATTTTTAAACGATTACGTGCAACGAACTTGCGGCTTGTAAAATGCACCCCATTAATAATTCGGTAAAGTATTTTAGGATTAAAAATTGTGATTTTATTAATTTTTCCTAAGTAAAAATCGATTACAGTAGAGAATAGTGGCACTAGTCTTCAACAAGAAGAATTATATTGTGTCGATCGCTGGATCCTGTGTCACCATTACGATACGCTACTTAAAATCTCCTCAAAATAGTACCTACCTACGATTTAACACAAACACTTAATGTGAATGCTGAGAGCCCACATTTATAAAGGATATTTATTAGACAACACGTGGCAAGATGAAAGTAAAAGAAGTAACTAAAGAATGCAAAATTGCATTTCGTCGCTTAAGTTCTAACACCGCGGAAGTCAAAAATGACAACTTTTCAGGAGAGCAAAATATCGTGCCTTTTTTTATATCGCGATCATAATAATTATGTTTTTGTTTCCAAAATAAAACGCTTCCATTGGTTAAAATCCCTGTTTCTGATTGGTCTAGAGGTGCGTCTTTCTATTCTCTATCGAATGACGTGCAAAAGTCAAAATGACAAATTTTGGACTTCCGCGGTGTTAGAACTTAGGCGACGATTTGCATTCTTTAAATATAGGTTAGTTCTTGTAACTCGTACTAAAAGTTGTTGGAAATACGAGTCCGGTGCCTAAAAGAAAGCCTCTTATTAAAAACATTAAAAACATTCGGTAACAGACCAGAACAATGATTGCCGCCGAACACAAACGCCTTGCCTTAGTAAATGGTAAGTATAATATGCATGTCCATTACCATTTTCATGTGAAAGATACAATTCCCTTGATGTGTTACCAAAACAAGGGCTCATGCATTGGCGTGCCGGGGCCCCATAGCCCCGCCCGCTCCCCGGTGCGCAGCCATCGCGAAGCGTGCTTTATGAGTTAATCACAGCCTTTGAACTTTGACGGATGCCAATATTTATTACTTCACTCACGGTAGCCGGCCTAATAGGGTTGCCGTTACAGACTTCAAACGTGCTGTGTAGATGAGTATACTGGTATAGCTAGTAGACTTCTAACATTCTGTATATATGAGTGTTTTGATTTAGTAAGCAAACTTTAAACTTAAAAGGAAGAAAGAAACGTTCATTTGACATTTCCAAACAAATACACATATTTATAAAAAACGAACAGAAAATGAAATGATAAAACAGCTTATCTTCATAAAATGTTCAAATAATTTTTAACGCAAATTTTGTTGCGAACAAATTACAAAAACACAAATGTTGAAAAAATTTCCACGAGCAGGATTTGAACCTGCACCCTTCTGACAGGTGCTCTTCCAATTGAGCTATCGTGGTTCTAACCAGCCCGCCGAAATTATTCAACACTTTTTACTTTAAAAGTCAAAGGTATGTCAGAAGGGTGCAGGTTCAAATCCTGCTCGTGGAAATTTTTTCAACATTTGTGTTTTTGTAGCTTCATCATCATCATCATCATCTCAGCCAAAAGACGTCCACTGCTGGACAAAGGCCTCCCTCAAGGATACATGAGGGGATTTGCCATAATCGCCACGCTTGGCAGGCGGGTTGGCGATCGCAGGAAGTTGATTGAGAGTTAACCTCAGAGAGATGCTGCTGCCCATCCTCTGGAATGGTCCCTTAGTCGGCTTTTACGACACCCACGGGAAGAGATATCCTCATCTTAATGCCACAGCTGAAACTATGGCGCTAGTTTTCAATACATACAATTTAATACATACAACGCAAACTGTATAGATAAATATGTTGTTGTTGCTATCAAATATATATATTCCTCATTACTTTATGTGTCATGTAGAGAAGCCTTAACCCAGCAGTACGATTGATAGTATCGAATTATAAGTTTCGTCTTTTTCGGTAAAAGCAGATATATATTACAAGCTCACATCTTTATAAATGCGGTATAGAATATAATGGATATGTACTTAAACGCGTTTTGTTCTTCAATCAAGGTATTCAGCGACACCAACGTTGAGGAGATTCAGAAAGGCGCCGTACCCAACGTCAAGGAAACCGATCATTTTGAGTACATATATTATCGTTTTTGGTTTTCCTTAATGGGCCATTCATTGCTTTGCATGTTAACATAACTTTTTCTTTAAAACACAATGTTGAAGTCACAACCCTGACGTGGCCAGCGTTAACAAATTAGATTATTTTGAAAAGTTTCGTCCACAATAACAACGCTTGATGTTCACCAATATTTTGTCAATAACCCCTCAAGAATGCAACCCTGAAAAGATGAGTCGAAATAAGGAATGGACGACTTATTCCCTCGTAAAATTCTATGCGACACCAAACGCTGCGTTCCATTTTACGATCGCGCGTTGATCGTCCAAAAATAGTTTATTCCGTGACGGTTACCGAATGAGCGTAACATAAAAACGGAACGCATAATAACATCAAACGTAACTCATACAATTGACTCGTAAAGCGTCTACATAAATATCAATTGAGAGCTTCGGTGTTAGCGGTTTCATGAGCGGCGCGGACATCGCAGTCTTAATTTTATATTATAATAGTTTTTATATGCTTTTATTATTAAATTCGTAATGCTTTATTTTGTGTTTTTGGAAACTAACAGTGTTAATTTCATTATGCTCATTCATTCATCTCATTAGTCACGTAATTTCAATTATTTTTTTGTTGATTGAGGAAGTTTACCAGCTATAGTTAACATTCTCGCATTATGGATGCATTATAGACTTTAACTCAATAACGTCTAAACTCTCACTCTCTAAACTGTCGTAAGAATATGCAGGCTCAATTTCTCCATATTAAAACATTTTAATAATGAATCGCGCACACCAAACGCCAGTGCCCGCTCCCGCTGAACCTAGCACCCGACCCGTAAAGCTCTAAGAAAAAGCATCCGATTTACATACATGTGTGAAGCATAAAAGTAAAGGCGGTGCCATCGTTACCACGTGTCGGCGCCTTTGGGGGAATCCGGAGAGATGAATGCGTACCGTAAACATTTGTTGTAGCAACGCTGAAAAGGTATTTCCTACTTAATAGACCATAAATATTGTCTGCAACAACTTAACACTTTCGTATTGTATAGATAGTAAATAGAAATACGTGATTTAATTTGAAACTAGAGTTTTAAAATGCGCGTTACCGTTTAAAGCACTAGGTCATTCACAGAAAATTATGTTAGAAACATAGGTATGTCAAATAAGCGAAATATTACACATACAGTAATGGCACCACGAGTTCGAAAAAAATATCATAGATTTTCATTGAAATTTTACGGACTGAGCTAGGCTGAAGACGCTGACCCTATGTTTAATGATTAAAGGAAAAAAATGTCGAAGAATGGTGCCGCTACTCGTATTAAGGGTGCGCCGACCAAAAAAAAGCCAAAAGTGTAGTCACGGTTAAGTTGATATATGATGAACAAACTATCGTATTACATAAACAAAATATGTATTTAGTATCAAAGGGAACGTGTTTACAATTAATCCGATCCATATATTCATAACACACTATTTTATTATTTTTTATTATTTTATTTATTTTATTATTAGTTTTTAAAAAGTTGGGCAAAAATCATGAAAACAAGTGGCGGCGTTTAATTGATATCTTATAGTTTATCTAAATTATTATACCTCTAATTATGTCTAAACAATCACCAATATTTTAACTACAAATCGCCCGTCACACATTTTCGATTTATCGAGCGGTTTTATAAATTATTATTTTTCAAATTAACACGTTAAATTCCCCATACAAAATAGCCATAGACGAAGACATTTCAAATAAAATATATGACACTTGTCACTTATTTTACGCACCCTTAAGTTAACTTCATTATGTTATGCCCTATATTTTTAGGGATCCAGTCCTCATTAAACCAAAACTTGTCAATACAAGACAATATAAAAAAGCAATAAAGTCGTCGGATTCCAGTGTTCTACCACCAGAACAGATTAAGATTCTGTCCATAACCGATATCAATGCCGAATCCTATAGTTTTTTTTTGTAGCTTTAATTATTATTGTCTCCTTTATTTTTTTATTTTTTCTTAAAACTAGATTTTTACAATATTTTAAAATAAAAACAATAAAACATTATAAAAACCTAATCCTAGAGTACCACCAGCAGCGGGGCAATTATTATTATTATTATTATATTTAATTTTAATGAGTTTATGAATCAATAATATTTATTTATTGTATTATTCAGATTAATTAAGTTTATTTATTTCAATGATAATAATAATAATAAAAAACTTTATTTGCACACAAAAACTACAGATACACAGACAAATTGATGAAAAAATAAGTACAAAATAGGCGGTCTTATTATTAACACTATAGTAAAATACTCGCGTTTATTTTACACATTACAATCTCTTTGTTGATTCTCCAATGAGATTAAAACCTTTTTTATTGGAGAGTAGACAAAGACTACGATGAATATCATGATGATATATTTTATTAGTATTAGTATAGTAGTATATATATTAGTATTCATCGTAGTCTTCAACCTAACTGTATAGCAACAAAACGATTTACTTCAAACTTTGACATTCTTGACCTGCTCAATTTACTTGTTCATATTTAACTTACAAAGTTACGTATCCTCACAGATTACACAACACAAAAATAACGTATCGATCGCTCAAAATAAACAGACAGCGCAGAGATAAATTACCAAAACATTTGCGTACGGTGCTTAACGCGCGTACAAGGCGTGATTCACATGTTAAGCATTTTATGGACGAGTTTCAGTGGGCCTGCTTTTTTAAGCCTAATTCTCCGTTTACACGAAACAAATCCTTATAATGTAACCGCGAAAGTTGATTTTGCAAGGTGCACGGATATCACTGATTTATGTAGGGCGTGCGCCTGATAACGACCAGGTTTTTATGACGTCATCAAAACGTTTAAGCTGTGACGTCTCTCGCAAGATACCAACATTAAGCGATTCGTTCAGTCATTTAGATCGGGGCTATACAATTCACGTCTCTATTTTCATTATGCTAAGACATGAAACAATTTGTTAAGTGATTCGATAAAATTGTTCCGCGAAAATACGATCTGAAAAGAGCTTTTTTACGACGAAGGCTTTATGTGATAAACGCCGGCGAGTTTGGTAATATTCATGGCTTTAGTGGTGTAAATGAAACATTGCAAGATAATGCAGCCATGCTAATTAATTAATTAATTAATTACATCAATTAGCGTCAGTAACATCTAACTACGAGTATTATGTATTCGAAAGCGCGAAATTTACGGGAACACGTTGAACTGAAACACTTTATAGTAAACTACTAGCGTTCATTTTACACATTAGTCTCTTTGTGGCTATAATTCTCCAATGAGATTGAAACCTTTTTTATTGGAGAGTAGACAAATGACTCCGCTCTAGCAACTTTCGCAAAAAGCCGGTCATCGGATGGGTGACCAAAAGAAATTATCATCTCGAGCTCCTCCGTGCTTCGGAAGGCACGTAAACTGTTCGTCTCGGCTGCATTAGCAGTCGTTAACAAACAACAATCCGCACTGGGCCCGCGTGGTGGTTTGTATCCCATTCTCTCTATCCATCCATAGCGTAGGCTCGTGCCCCAGCGGTGGAGACATAAAATTGAGCTAGTGATGATGGTGCTAAACCTAAAAGCCGTCATATAATATACCCACAAGAATCCACCACAAAAATCAATAGTCTGCAGCGACTGCTTTCCACCAAGCAGATCGTATGCGTGTTTGCAGAACAGTTGAATATAAAAGGCACTGTTATTGACGACTGTGATATATTGCCGCTGCGAGTAGCAACGTATGGCAACACCTAACGACCATCTCAGTGATTGGCAGCCGGCAGAATTGATCCGTTAAGGGAACGCCGTCTATTCGAGAGATAAATGTTTTTTTGCGGGAAAATATTGAAATGGAAGCGGCCGTTGACGTATTTACTCGGCGAGGGATCGGGAATCGTTTCCCTGGAAGAATTCGTGAATGAGAATCTATTGGGTCTCGGTAGATAGATCTGACGCGACGGAGACGTTATTTCTAGTTATGTGATTACCTCATGTGGGGTAGAATGTATAGTTTTCTTTTTTAGAAGTATTATTACATTCATATTTGAAACTTATTAAAGTAAAACATTCAGAATCATGCAAATAAACAGAGTATAAGCTCATTTAATCTCATCTGAAATAAAGTTTACATGACTGACGGCAACAAAACACGAAACATCTATTTCAAGTTTATTCTTTGTTTGTTTGTAAGATACTACCGCTCCATCTCTGTCATTTGTCGTTCCTCAACTTCGATCAACAATACACTAGATATCGCCTCACGAACTAAAACAAATCTCAAATGTGGCATTGGCTGACTTTACTATAAATGGAGAAAAACTATCCTAAGTTTTGATAATTTCAACCTAATTTATACTTTTTTTGCAAGGAATAAAGCACAGTTTTGATTATTATGACACTCACTTACGATCTTACGTCGAAAACGACAGAAAGAGATAAGAAATTGAAATAATCACTTGTGTATTTAAAAATATATACAAAGACCCTTTACATCCAAATTCGACCTTATTACATAAAAATAAAACAGCAAATAGCAGACACGAAGTGTTACTTACTTCATTTCGAATTTTTGCATTATTGACTTTACTTGCTCCGACAGAGTATTATGGAGTCGCACTTAGTAATTTATTTTTTGTTTTAAGGAAGTTATTTTTAATAAAGAATTAGGTTTATTTTATTTTATGGCTTATGCATTTGACTGCAAAATGGTATACAAAAAGCAATTTATTATACTTTGCATACATTTATGTAATAGTAGATTCAGTACAAATTAACTGAACTATACCTACCTTGAGCGTGGTTGGAATACATGCTTAAATGAAAGAATCCTGATGAGAAATTGTAATATAAATAACAATATAATCACAATCAAATTGTTTTATTTATGTAACAATATACATTATTTGAGGTGGTTTTCATATAAAGAACAATAAACCAAATTCAAATTCAGATTTAAATTATTTATTCGTGATTCACAGCACAGGTAAGTCATTAGGTCTAATTGTATTAATTATAAGGTTTCACTGCGATCTGCCTTATCGGCATACGAACAATGTAAAATAATTAAGGAAACAATTAGAAATAATTGTACATTAACAAAAGGTAAAATAATTCTAAATACATGTATAATCACAATAATTCAAAACTGTAAGGTCATTACTCCATGGTCATTTGAGAGAATAAAATAATTAAAATTAAAATCATAAAACAAAGTAAATATTACGTAATTAATTTAATGAATACCTACATGTCATTTACAGCAATATCTAACCGGCTTGTACGTAGACGGCATAATGCATGAAGTAAATTTAACTTAATCACTTAACACTGTTATAATTATCATTTATGCATAAATATTTGAATCATTTAACAAATTGATTAGTTCTATCAATTACCTTTAAATAGATTAAGCTTATTAAATAGTTGTCTTTTGGATTTGTCTTTTATTTCAGCATTTTCAACTTTGCACAAATAATGTAGCCTTACATCAACAAAATGATTCGATCACTGATTTTAATAAGTCGGTTTCATGATTGTGTTGGCTACTTCCAAGAAACACATCTTTACCAATAAATAACTTTAAAACTGTTACACAAATATAATTTTTATCATAAATCCTTTTCATAGACTTACCTCCACTTACACGAAGTAAATTTCGTATAATACCTTCAGTTTTCATTTTTTGAAATGTATTGAGCAAATTACAGAATTTTTTTAGGTCTAAAAAAATCCTCCTGTCTCTCTTCCTCTCTTCCGCTACATTTTACACATTGAAATGGGTCGCCAGTAGAAGTACCTATCTATAAATTTTTTTAAACTACTCCATAGATTCACTCTTCCAGAGCAACTATACGTTAGCCAAACATTAGCAAATGTTGGCGCGTGGGTTGGTTTTAAGAATTAAAGATTGTTATTTCATAAAAACAGTTAGGTATTTTATTATTTATGTTATGAAAAAGCATTTACTTATCTAAAGTATGATATTCCTTCATATATATTTTTATTTCGATAGTTATTTTTACAGTTTTTGAATACAAATTGAGGCATTGTGGTACGTTATCACGTTGGCGCAGTCAACAGCGAACTAAATAGAAATAAGACCCCACTTTGAATGTGAGGCGTTATTCGCTCGGCCGTTTTTGACACCCTGACCGGTTATCTAGTGTATTGTTGATCGAAGTTCCTCAAACACACTTGTATGTTATATTTTTGTTGACTTAATTTTACAGTATAAAACACCCTTTAGTAACATTACAATAAACCTCCGTAGCATATCCTCGTAGCTCATGAGCTACGGTCGTAGCTCGTTACGCTACAGCGCGTCGTAGCGCTGACGCTACGAAATTACGTAGCTCGAAGACGCTGCTACATAATATATCTCAATCAGGCGTGCTATATGGACACTTCCATGTCTCGTCAATACTCGTAAAGATGATGAACGCATTCTATCTGTTTAGTGGTACACTGTCGGGGAAATGTGAGGTAATACAGTGGCTAGAAATATGAATGATAGATATGCAACACTTACTCATAATATGAGTTATAAAGAGTTATATACACAGGGACATGCGTATGCATGTCTCTTGATGAATGTTTATAACTCTCCAGCATGTTAAAGAGACTTACCACGAGACTTACCAAGAGTGTTACCATAAGCGAGACATCTATTCTAATATTTCTAATAAAATTAGAAAATCGTAAAGTAAAACTTAGTTAACTTACTAACTGTTACAACATATTCTTTTTAATGGCAACATAGGAATATATTTATATAACAGATATTGTCTATTGATACTTACCGTAAACATGAAATTGAATTTGCACTTCCATCAAACACAGAAGTTGATATCGATAATATTTAATTCTGTTCAGTATTATTATAGAGGAATTGTAAAATCATAAAGGCGGAAAGGTTTTATTGCTAAAAATAGTGGTCTGCAAAGCCTCGCGGCTCGCCGACGACGCCACTCGACGCGGCCTTTGTGACCCCGCCTTTGTCCGACACCGCCTATTGTTACCTTTATTATAGGAAAAAACTTACATTCCAAATTGGCTTATCAATGTCAGTTTCAATGCGGTACAATCATCGTTAAGTTGTTTATTATTTTTTTATTAGTCGGTTAAAGGTGATTTGAGAGATTAAAATTTTTATTAAAGTAACTGGAAGAAAATTAAAATGTAATTTTACAACCATGTGTCAGTTGGACACATCTTGCAGAAAATAAACTTTTTCATGATATCTGCCTGATGAACTTTGGTCACCCTACCCTATGCCATGCCATGCCATGCTTGCGGCACCAAGGGTACCGAACTGTTAGTAGGCCGTTTTCGAAAGTCTTTTAAATAAAACTACAATGCTCCCGAAAACCGAACTGGTATATTTTCATTTTCAAAACACGCACTAAAAGGTTTGTTCTTTGGCTTGACATTGGCGTCAAGTGTAACTAAATTATTATTGTGCAATTAAATTTCATGTACTGATAATTACTTACATATTTTTTTTCGCAAATATTGTTGCGAACAAATTACAATTTTCAAGTGCACCTAAACCGGCATGTCATGGGGTGCGGGTTCGAATCCCGCTCGTGGAATATTTTCAACACTTTGTTTTTTTTCAAAATCATCTACTGAGGTTAAATGCCGATTTAGCAAACTTACTATGTGTGTAGGTATATTGGGAATTACCGAAGTTAGGTACCGAAGGCCTGAAGCTCTATTTCTTATGATTCTATGTCCTGATTCAATAGCAAAGCAATGCCGATTGCTGCTGTTTGGAGACAGAAATCAGTACAAAAGTGGTCGCCATCCAATTTGCTTCTAAACTAAATATTACTACCAGTTTAGTGGAAAGACGATGAAATGCTATTTATAATAGAAACACTGACAAAGGTCCAATCCGCTGAAAATTGTGTATCAATAAAAGTCAATAGGTTCATAAGCTGGCTGTGCGGAGCCTCCAGCCATTGTGCCTGATGGATTTTATTGTGGAAGGAAATATTAAGAGAGCGCGAGCCATTTTATTGGGAAAAAGAGATTGATCTTGCCTTGCCGAAAAATCGTGAGGAAATTGTACGGACAACAGCTGAAAGCGATGATTACTTTTCTCTTGTTATTCAACTGTCTTTTACAGTGTGTGCAAATTGTAACTTGGCTGAGTTAAGTAGCAAGCATACGACCCGGCTGATAGTATTCACGTATTCACTGTAGACTTACTACTTACTCCGAAGCAAAGTTTTATTTATTTATTTATTGGTCCATCAACAATTGTTACAATATGATAACATAACAAAGCATTCTACATAATGTAAGTGCACATGATTTGTTCAGTTCGATCAATCTTAAACATAACAATAACAATACGACATTATAAATAATGTCTATTGCTAGCTTAGAATAAAACGATCAATCATTTTAGTCATCAAAGTCATAAGACTACGCTCGTATTAGGTAGGTATAGCAAAAAAGCAACCGAATCAAGAAACATAAAACAAAAATGATAGAGATTAGTATATTTAATGACAGTTTTTATCATCTTAAATAAATATATGAAGAAGAAGAAGGACAAAGGCATGCTTAAGTTAGATAATATGGTACGGGGTTATTTTTAAAAGTGTGTAGATCACAACTGTATATTTTAAAGTAGCTTCTAATACCGTTGTCCCTAGCATTCTAAGCGTCTCTAGTATGACTACATACAGTGTCGTCCCTAGTTTTAAAAAGAAAACTTTAAAGAACATGAGATGTAATCAAGATTAAACTCGATTTTAAACTAACCCCGATTGAAGGTACAATACGAACGTTAAGCATCCAGACGAGTTTGACGGACAGATGATAAATGGCTGGCAAGACGGAGGGGGGAAATAGTGGTGGGGATATTTCCATAAGTGACAGCTAATGTCCCGACAGCTTGCATTAGCTATGACGCTGATCCAATCAGGAACGGTGGGGTTACTGCCTCCGATCCTATTAAGCTCTGGAGCAGCGGATTCACCGAAATGTACTAAATACTATAGTGCCTGATATCATCTTAAGATAAAACTGCTTAGTATTTTATAAAGTTTACGCGAACACTATGCATTGAGTCTTCTTGTGACCACAGGACCCTGTGAAGAGTTCGAAATGTCAGAATAAAATAATATGTTAAATAAAACGAGAGTACCTTTATATAAGGTCACATTTGCAAATATTTTGACAAAACATCTAATTATATCAGAGAAATAAGGCCCTATCATTAAAAAAATTCAACCTAGTTTTTTTTTTGCTTTTCTTGACACAAACATTGTAATATTTTTAAAAGCGGCCTCTCTGTCGGCTCCTTTGAATGAAACTACGGGCACGTGTAAGCGGTGAAGGCATTGAGGCAGGCATTTGAATTGAAACTACCGAAAGTGCGTTATTTACTTTTTAATCGAAATGTCTTTTGGCGTTTTCTTGAAAATTAGCGTATAAATATTGAAGGTTTTTTCATAAAAATAGTTTATATATGATGAATGATGAATTTATCCTCAACATATTTGCAGTTGATAAAACATGACCTTATATAAAAGACACGACTTTTGGTTAAGGACAGGTTATGTACTTACTGCTAAACTGATCTCATTGCAAACATATAAATATCTAACAATGACCAAATCGTCAAAAAGTTCAGGTTGAAATCACGTTATCGGATTTCATTGCAATATTTTATTGAGTTACCAAATATTTATTGAAAAAAAACGATATACGCTTGTCACGTATATTTCATTATACATGCCACTATGTATAATATGCTGAATCCTAACTGAATTACACTAACCCCAGATTAAAGCCCTTAATCTGCCGCGCCATTGTTACAGTGGGACACAAACTAACCCAAATGCGAGTGGCTAATAGCGTCCCATTCACCCACAGAAGTAATCTCCAACTTTCCCATAGAAGTCTATGGAGCGCGGTTAAGACTCGACCACACCGAACGCTGCTGCTAGGCAGGCGCGGTTTTATTTAATGAGCGTTTGGCGGTAATGTTATCGTCTAAGTTCATAAAAATATTGATGTTTAATTTTTGGAGCACGATGGCGCGCCGGCTAGCACTTTCAGATTGTGATCGTAAAATTTCTTGTAAAAAAGTTCAGCATTTTTTATTGGGTCACCTTTGGATGGCACGTTGAGCTGTGGGTTCCAATTATTATTGTAAGTCGTAAAAACTCACCAACCACTTATTTTTTCTATTAACTCTCCTGTTAAGCTTTAACGGGATTTGACGTAAACGGGGCGATTCAAAAGTACTTATTTTCAAGTTTATTTAAATAAAACTTTTTGACATTGATTTTGATCATAGCACACTGTGCAGGTATTTTAAACATACCTTTTAACCGCCTCTGTGTATTTTAAACATATCTTTTATCCGGTCTTGTGGTTTAGATCACTGGTTTAGACCCAGAGGTCACGAGTTCGATTCCCAGCGGGGGGACATGTTTCTGTACTCGGTTTGGTTGGTGGTGGGGCTTGTTTGTCCGCCTGACTAGCTACCACCATCCTACATAAATATGTCGCCATAACATCAATGTTTGTAGCATTGTTGTGTTCCGGCAGCCAGAGATAAGGTAGCCAGTGCCTCAGTTGTGGAGATTTCCTGGTGAAGTGGGCTTCATCCTTCGGCCTTATCATCACTTAACATCAGGTGAGATGAAGGCCAACATTGCCTGCAAAGCAAAATACCACCGTAGCTATATCCGAGTTCGGTGTAACGACACCTTTAGCTCACACGCCAGCCGGCAGGGCGGCGGCGCCACAACACGACGTCATGTCCGCTGCGATGACGCCCGTTGTCTCCGCGACTTCCGCCTACTTTCTCATTCAGCCTTTGTTGACAGAGAAAAGGTTTTAGTGGTGTACTTGTTATTTCCGCATCTTTTTTGAATAAGAGATTCCGCTGTTCTCCTGTTTATGTAGAACGTAATGTTTGCTTTCCAAGTTTCCAAGGCTTTGATTGAGTGTAATTATATCAAGTTTAAGTTGATTAAGAGATTTTTCTGTAGAATGTTAGTAAAAATGGTTAATTATTATGTAAATCCTCCTAGTTAAAAAAGCATCATCATCATCATCATCATCAGCTCATTTTATGTCCCCACTGCTGGGGCACGAGCCTTCCCTATGGATGGATAGGGAGAACGGGTCATAAACCACCACGCGGGCCCAGTGCGGATTGGCGGTTGTTAACGACTGCTAATGCAGCTGGGACCAACGGCTTTACGTGCCTCCCGAAGCACGGAGGAGCTGGAGATAATAAATTTTTGATCACCCATCCGATGACCGGCCTTTGCGAAAGTTGCTTAACCTCAGCACTCGCAGACCGGGCGCGTTAACCACTGCGCCACCGAGCTCCTCTCAAAAAAGCATCAATGTTATTTAAATATTTACATTTAGTTGTTCCTGATGTGAAAGAGGGATGGTTTCGGATATTAATTTATTATTTTTTAAGATATACGTACGTTTTAAAAAATAAATGTTTCTATTACTTAATTAACCTTTCACCCATAACGTGTTTATTGCCTTAACAAACTACATCGCTGTGACTAATTCTAAGTTTATACACCGAGTACAATAATATAATAAATAAAAATCCGTTACTAAATTTTATTAAGTAACGCCACACCGTGTCGTGTCTTTCTATACTTGTATAATATTATAAGGGTTCCTATTTTCCATCGGATATACAGTACCCCAACAACAAAACACACCGCGTCAATAGTGAGTTAATGACTCATTACCTTTTTACAACGCATTAAAAGCAGTAACACCTTAAGCCATAAGCGCAAACATTTAAACAGGTCATAAAGCAACTTTACAGCCAAGTCGAGCGTCAAGCGCTTTAAGCCAGGCGTTCGGCTAAAGAAACCTCCAGCCCCCGTTCACGTCTGACGAATGTGAACTAATTCCCAATTCACATTAAGACAAACGACACGTCCGCACTTGTTCCCACCAAAATCCTTATTTCAAGATGGCGTCTCATTTTAATTCCCGCCAAATAAGTCCGCTATAAAGCATATTGTACGAAAGTCGCGACGTTCGTAGATTTAATAAGAGCAAGTGGCGTTGTTAGGCAGGCGATTTGCGACAAAAACGCTTACGGTAACGATGGAAGTTCAACAATTGCGCTGCAATAAGGGATGGAGAGGTGTTATTTGAACGCGTGCGTTTTAATTTGTCGCACATGACGCGGTTATTGCTGGTTAGTAGGCGCTGCTTAATGAAAGTTACAGTAGTCCTTATGTTCGTTAATTTGTTTTTCTAGCTAAAAATTCGATGACATGGTTTCTTAGAAAAAATTATGACTACTAGTGGTCGCCCAGTGGTCGAAATTCGACCGTAATTTGCCTCCGATTCCTTTTTTGAAACAATATTTTATTAAGGCTGCACGGATTGTATCCTAGGCAATGAAAAATTTAAAAAGATAGTGAGTTTGAACTTTGGATTGACATTGACAGATTTCAGCCGCTCCTCTGCCATTTTTGAAATTTTTGAAAAATGTATGAAACAATGTTTATTTAATGTAATGTATTTTGTATGCATATTTTTTTTTTAATATTAGCATTCTGCACTACTTCTCTATATAAACTACAAGTGTGCAAAATTTCATACTCCTCCGTCTGCGCAATTTTCGTAAAAAGGGGTACAAAGTTTTTGCTTCACGTATTAAATATATAGAAGAAGAAGATTTCATTAAGTTTCGGATATCACAATATTGATTGATGCGGACATTTGGCTTGCTTAATGCTCACCTGTTTAATAGGGATGTTGACAACTACAATAATTAATTCCATAACACTTTACACGTATAAATGAAATCACATGACAGTTCTTTAAAACCCAAGCATGAATTTGTGTAACCTAAATGGTTATCAAATTGACGGAATAAAACATTGACGTCATAATTTTCATTTGCATAAAAATTCTAATGAAATAAATCGAAAAAAGTATCTCTATTTAGTAACCAGTCAACTTCCCCTCAATAGCGATAGCCATGACTATATTTGGTACAAATTTTCTTAAAACAAAAGAAGTAAGAAATAAAATAACAAAATCGTAAAATCATAAAACCATATTTTTTTGGTTTGGTATGACCATTTTTCAGTTTTTTTTTTGGTGATTTTGTGAATAAAAATAGGTCCATACTTATTTTATTGACATTAATATTGAATAAAAGACACCGACAGTAATTAATTATACATTTTTTTAGCTTTACTCTTCATTTACTCTTGTTTTTAGTACAGTACTTTCATTATTATTTTATGAAAGTAATGAAAAAGTGTAATACCTAAAGGAAGGTTTTGCGGCTCGCCAACACATCCGATTTCGTTGGCTCACCGGGCTATGTCGCTTTTCCAGCCTACTCGTGGTCCGCGGTAATAAATGGCAGTGGACGCAATAAATCTGGTGACCTCTTAAACCATCTCATAACTCAACCGCTGCAGTCGGGAAATTAGACCGCGTGTACGTCTCTGGGACCGTATAGCGTTGCTGTAGGAATACTGATATAAAAAAACATAAGTGCAAACATTTTGTTTTTATTTTACTTCTTATTAAAGAGACTTTATACGTTTCGGTATCTCGGACAATTCTCAACTTTTTTTTTCAAATTCAATAAGCAAATATGAATGACACTTTCTATATTTAAAAAATAATTTAGAGCTCCAAAAGTTTAGTTAATAGCCTATATAGTTATGTACTGTAACACCCGGCTGGGTCGTTACTTAAGGTACCGGGGGTTTATTAAATAAAAAGGCTTTCAAAGCACAAGATATTATATTACTTTCAATATATTACAATAATAATCAATCGTCGTCGCGGTCCGTCAATCGAGTCCCCGATGTTCTTCTTTTTTCTTCCATCTCTTTTTATTCTACACCGTTTGAATTCAGGCCATAGCGGGCATGTATGCCCGAGCAAGGAGTCTCGGTTACTACAGTACTGTGCCACTATTGGGCAAAGACGTCCATCATTGAAATCAAGTCAACACTACAATTAAAGTACCACCAGTACAGTGCGATTCAAATAGGATGGCGGCTGTGAAGTTAGTCACAAGTCGCGTCGCAGTAGCGAATTTAAGGTGTCTCAGCGGGACGTTACATGGAGTTTTGACTGTACCTGCGCGCATCAGCGCTCGCAGTATACTTCATAGCAGCCATCCTATTTGAAACGCACTAATAGCGCACTAGTAATCACCACGCTTGTCCGATGCGGTTGGTGTTATAAACCTGCTTCAGAAACACGCTTTACCTAGTAATAGAACCTACAAGACCTCCAATTATCGGGCTGAACACTAAGCTACTGAGCCACCGAGGCATACAACATAATCGACCTCTTTTCTCTCCCCAACTATTCAAGAAGGTTCCACACAGCCTTATGAACACCATAGGCTGTTGATTTGTATCCGGGCGGGTTGGGATGCTATTCAATATCGGTGATCGGGGATAATCCCTTCAGCCGTCGTTACCTGCGCCCATTAGCGCCAGCTGCGCCAATGCAGTGAGTAATGGTCACCTCGGACACCCGAAAGCACACGATTACCACAGTAATCACTACGGCCAGAGGATATTACATCGCAGAACTGCAAACGGTTGAGCTGTAACAGGTCCAAATATTGGTATTGATCTTACCCGTTTAGATCTTAATCTTCTTAATCAATACCAGTTTCGCAACACGTAAATGCCGCGTTTGTGATAAGTAAATTATAACAATGTTGTTTCTTGAATTTTTTTTTATTACGGATAAGCACAGTGCCTTGATCTCATTGGTGGAAGAAAGGGAAAGGGAATCGAACCCGGGACCTCTGGGTCTAAACCGGCGGTCTTAACCACTAGACCGCAGAAGCGGTAAAAATATAGGAACTATAGAAAATATAGGACTTCACCGCACCCCTCGCTGAAGAAAGCTTGTTTCTAAATATGATCCGACTGGGACTTGTACTACTAAAACGCTTAAAACTCTTATTCTTCATGATCTTTCGTTCATTGTGTCCTTCAAAAGAAAAGTCAAAGACCACTATCTGCCACTTATCTCACTGCAACCATAGACAATATATATCAATTGAAGCCTTCGATCAATTTATGTACTAGATTCCCGATGACCGCTTCAAAAACGGTAGGCGACTTTAAAACCACGGGGTCACAACAACGGCTGTAGCGATGACAATAAATACTAAGTAGGTACAAAAATTTTACAACTTTAATTAATCTTATGGTTAAGATCTAAGGTTCACAGTAAGCTGAAGTTGTTGTTGATGATTGTTGATAATTGTTCGAAGATTGAAGCACTTCATTTTATTTTACTTTTTTATTTTAAGTGCTAATTGCTGCACTGAAGCTGAATTAAATACTTATAAAATACAGTGAAAAAATTAAACTCCTGCCCGACCCCGCCAGGAATCGAACCTGGGTCACTTCTTACATAAGGCTGACATGGCTTACGTCAGCCTTAAGTACTAGCTGACCCGGCAGACTTCGTACCGCATTTCTTTTTCTTTTTTAATATAGCCTATGTTACTCAGCGCTAATGTAGCATTCTAATTGTGAAAGCATTTTTTAAATCGGTCCAGTAGTTTTTGAGTTTATTAGTTACAGACAAACATACATACATACTACATATATACATACAAAAATACAAAGCTTTCCTCTTTATAATATTAGTGTAGATACACATTGATTATTATAAATTGCCTGTATATGGGTAAAGTTTACCCGTAATGTGTGCATACCTAATTCATTAATATTTTATTATACTCGTACTTCGAAACTATGTACTGTTAAACAGTCGCAATGGCAGCCTTATAGCATGCCCACGTAATAAACCAATAACTGACCATTAATTGCAGTCTGCGAATTCGTATTTAATTTATCGCTTCAGTTGCCATAGCAACGTGCTTATATTATCGACTGGTTGAAGGATATTTATCTCAATTTGTAAAAATATTAAGATCGGATGTTGATGGCTTACAGAGTAAAAGTAGATAGTGGTGATTAATTTCGGCGAGTTGGATTGAGTCTACCAGTCAACCTAGGTCTGAGTAGAAAAATTGGTAAGCGGTGCGACAAAGAACGTTAATGAAAAATATATGGTAAAGCCACCAAGGAGTACGCAATACCAAAGAGTACGCACTACCAAGAGTATGCACTACCAAAGAAAGAGTAAATATATATTTGGAGACACACATACAGACACACACACAGATAAAAACATTAAATACAAAAAAATAACTGACACACAATTTTCTAACCGATATAATATTATTATTAATAGAAGCACTGCGTACTATTTGGTAGTGCGTGCTCTTTAGTGGCTTTATCTTACTACGAAAATTACTTCAAAAAACTTCAATTTGTAAGCAGAATAGATGCATACATTATATTTATTTTATATCTTTTTAAGTAGAAACGTTATACGTTAGGAAGATCTCAGATAAATGCTTGAAATACATATTTCACAAGTTTTCTTTTCAAGCGTCGAGTGATCCTTCACAGTCAGGTAGAGAGCGTCATTGTTAGCTACTTAATTGGACCACAAGAGGTGCCAGTTCATTAAGACCTCCCACGCTTCCCGCATCTGAAAGAAACTCGATTCGGAACGTGTTTTTTGAAGGAAAGTCACAGGTCTTGTTAAAGTGGAGGCGTCGCTCGATCGAGCTTCCTGCTAGCTCGCGATAAAGCCTTCTTAAGTTACTTTTCATAAGTTGCTCGATAATGAAAGCTAGGTGTGCAAAAGAAAATTGTAAGAACGTCAAAAGCGAACCTTATTTGAATATTTATTAAAGATTATTTTTAAAAAGTTGGTAAACTGTTAATAATCTTGATTATTGGCAAGTAGGTTCCTTGCAGGGTGAAGTGAAGACAGTAGGAAACATATATCTAAAATCTTATTTTATATATAAGCAAAAACGGTATAATCAATATTAACGAAGCCGTGGGTGGGTTGCTAGTATTCAATACATTTAACCAATTATTTAACACGAATTTTGCCAAGAATCCAGTCTGAGATCGCTATCGTGGTACAAGTCACCTGCGGAATTTGCTAACCACATAAGTACCATGTTGAGGCACAGAATAATTAATAGTACCAGGGTTGAGGTTGATAGGCGCCTGTTATATTAATTTGTTGGTTTAAAAATGCTAGTGATCACCAACTGTTCTAATGTTACCAATTTGTTGGAATCGATTTTTTTAATAACAGCTCGGTTTACTGTCCACCAAACCACACTTAAAACTTTCTCGCGTGATGACGCTTTTGAACAAATGCATTAGTTTTCCAATACCATAGACAGACGCTCAGACACATAGACAATATGACGGAGTGTTTATATTTTTTTTACAAAACAAATGTTTTTTAAAGATTATGCTGTCGCTACAGACAGCCTTTACATCGTCACCGGGCTTGAACAAAACAAGGTGTACTATATAATGGCGTGTAACAACTTGTTATATCGATTACCAACGAAATATGATTTTGTCTAGAACTTGCTTTTCTTAGTGAGAAGTTTACAAACGACCCATCTTATATGCTCTTTGAACTTTTTTTTTTTTTTTAAGTGTAGTTCGTTCCCTGAGGAACCGGCTAAGGTCATAGACCATGCTGCCATGTCTTTAGTTTCTTAATTTCATTAGTATTATAATCCTATAAAATGATGATGAATGATAATAGAAATGAGAAGTGAGAAATGATATACCCAACCCCTTGAATATCTCAGTAAAGATGTGGGGCTTTACTAAGTCCTCGGGCGGACTTCTTGAGAGATTTTGAAAAGTGATGTTGCACTGTTTTGTTTCATTTGCCAACACCCATGCACACTCACGAACACTTAACGGTTAATAATCCACCATTAATTCACATTAATATTCGACATAACACAAATTTTAGAAAATAAAACAAGACCGCAGACATGACTCTTCACTTTCCCGCCAAGAAGTCTGCTCTTTGAACGCTTGGACACTCGAGCTGCCGTAAACACTATAGTCGCCTATGACATCGACTAGTGAAGTGAAAACATTCGTTACTTTTTAATGCGTTTAAGTATGCAGCATTGTAGACATAAGATATTATATATGATGATGCCATAGTAGTCTTAATCTATGTTAGTCTAACATTATATTATATTTAACATTCTCTTGATATTTTTATTTTTTTTAACTGACTGTATTATACAGATTTATAAAGAGTATAGATATCTTTATAAAGGTAGCCGCTACCCTTACAACTGATCAACAATCTTTTCTTCATAAATATATGTAGGATTTAACAGTATCACACTATTTTTTATCTGTTGTGAAGAAAGGATTGTAGGAATGAGTGGTAGAGTAATCTCATTCGTTCTCTCCCTGCGCTGAAGCCAATATAGTAAGACGTGTAAAATTTACGTGTGTATTTTAAATCGGAACAAAACAAGTTTCTTTAAAGTAAATCCGCTTTATTATGTAGACCCACTCCTACATATATTTACCGATTTTTCATTCTTTCTTTTTTTCTTATATGATCGAGATAAATAATGTAGATGTCAATATTAAAATTCTTCCATATTTTCTGATATTCCTCGTCATACACCCATGTCACCGCAGATACACATTTCACGGTTAAATATTGGATTTTATTGGTACATGGCAGGCGGTGACTGGTGGCCTATAAAACACTTATCCGTTACATCGATATCCGCAGCGTCAGCACCCTTAAACGTGTGGAGGAAACGCGACGACCCGAGCGACGCGGCTGTGAACCGAGCGGAGCGAAATCTGCACGATTTATCTTAAGAATAACAAATTCAAATTAACTCCTTCACATTGCCTCTAAAGGCCCCCCTTGGGCATGTGGAGAGGAAACGGAGTCAATGCAGCACCTACTGTGTGACTGCGACTCTCTGGCTAGGAAAAGAATGGGACTCCTGGGGTCGGCTTATCCGAGACCGGAGGACTTCAGGCTCTTCGCTCTTAAGGACGTGGCCAAACTTATGGCATCTATCTTTACAGAGGAAGAAGAGTGAAAGGACGGGGTTGCACAAAAGATCCCGATGGGTCGAAGTGCTACTGCAAGAGGGAAACCTCGGCAGGCCCCACTAAGATAAGATAAGATAAGGCCCCCCTTTTTTAACCGCCTCTTTAGTCTCTAGTGGTTAAGACCACCGGCTTAGGGCCAGAGGTCACGGGTTCGATTCCCAGTGGGTACGTATTTGTGTACTAGGTTTGGTTGGTGGTAGGGCTTGTTTGTCCGCCTGGCTAGCTACCACCATCTTATTTAAATATGTCGCCATATCATAATTTTTTGTAGCATTGTTGTGTTCCGGCAGCTAAAGATAAGATAGCCAGTGCTTCAGTAGTTGAAGATTTCGGGTGAAGTGCGCTTCGACCTTGGGCCTTATCATCACTTAACATCAAATGAGATTACGGCCAACTGCCTACCCGTAAATTTAAAAAAAATACATGCGCTCCGTTCGCGCAACTCCATCAATCCAAATTAGAGATGGATTTTGAAATGTTTGGAAATCCAACGCTCGGAGCGATGCCACACAATCCAAGTATGATTAAGGAGCGATGGAGTGAAGCGATGGAATGAAGTGCCCGTGAATATAGAGAGAGTTTATCCATAAGGATATGGATAAACTCTCTCTAGATCCGTATAAATAGAGAAAGATTTAGCTGTAAAGTTGGCGTAAAACAATAAGAGAGACGAAGCAGTTGTTTTCTCTTTCTAACGTTCTGATTGAACCACGTCACATTCCCGCAGGATAGAGAGCTTCTTGCAAGGTTGTTTTATGTCTAGTCTACTTCGTACTTTAGACTATAAGTCATCGCGCCCGTAAACACGTTCGACTTGTTACCCCCTCCTTTATCTCTCGAGCGCCGTCTCTCCGTTGCCGTTTATGGAAACAAGCAACAACAAATATCGCAGCTGCTAAAAGCGCAATCCTTCGCTACACACCTACTGAATTTTGTTATAAATCCGCTGTCTCTTCCTCTTATTTGCCCGCCGCCTCTCCAGCCGCGTCTGAACATCGCAGGCTTGAGTTGAGAGGCCTGCTCGCGCGAATGCCGCAGCTAAAAGCGCCCTCTAGCGGGAACGGGCTCACCACTTATTGTTCCATTGTGCGGTTCAATGTTCTAGAAAAATCTGTCGGCTTTTACAACACCGCCCCGGCGGTTTTCAAGCTTTTGTAACCTAGAAACAAAGAATTGAAAAGATTTTAGGTTTAAAAATAAAGTCTTTCGTTTCGTTAGGCAGCTAAAGAATGTAACAGAAATTAATCGAGCTGCTCGCTCTTATGCCGTAGGAGCGAGGAGCTCAATGGTGCAGTCTTGAAATTAAGTAACTTTCGCAAAGGCCGGGCATCGGATGGGTGATCTCAAGCTCCTCCGTGCTTCAGAAGGCAGTAAAAGCCGTTGGTCCCGGCTACGTCACAGACGTTAACAACCATCAATCCGCACTGGGCCCACGTGGTAATGTTTTCATCCATAGCAAGGCTGGTACCCCAGCAGTAGGAGGAACATAAAAATAAATATGGTGATGCTGAAAATAATTCACTAACCCGCATTGGGCCAGCGTGGTGGGTTATGTCCCGATCTCCCAATTTGCTGTTGTTCATGTTTTATGTTCTGACCCCAGCTTATCTTTATATATATATATCGTCAGTGCGTGTGTATGACATTGAACTCCTTCTAAACGGCTGGACCGATTTGGATGAAATTTTCTGTTTGTGTTCAAGTGGATTCGAGAATGGTTTAGATTTACAATTGGACCCGGTAGGTGGCGCTGCTATAGGGGTCCAACATGGGATACGAGTGTTCTTAAGCGGACGAATGATTTGTATGTTTTGTTGTCATGGAAACTGTCAAAGCGGTACGAAGGCCGCCGGTCAGCTAGTTATATACATAACAGATTATTAACATAAGCTGATGATTATGATAATCCTATAAAATACTAGCTGACCCGGCAAACGTCGTTTTGCCATAAAAAATTTAAAAAAAATTTAGGGGTGGACTACCCCTAACATTTAGGGGGATGAAAAATAGATGTTGGTCGATTCTCATAGATACCGGATGACCCGGCAAACGTTGTTTTGCCATAAAAAATTAAAAAAAAAATTAGGGGTGGACTACCCCTAACATTTAGGGGGATGAAAAATAGATGTTGGTCGATTCTCATAGATACCGGATAAGCACAAAAAATTTCATCAAAATCGGTCAAGCCGTTTCGGAGGAGTATGGCAACGAAAACTGTGACGCGAGAATTTTATATATTAGATTACCTTTATTGTAACCACAAATACTTTTTTCGTGAAATAATAATAAGTATTAATAAGTTTAGGAGTCTCGAATCTCTAGTCGTTAACTAAATAACTCAATTGCCTAACCCTGAAATATGTTGCGATATCTTGGAAACAATCTTAGGCCGTTATACTTGGCCGTTAAACCAAATAGGCTCTATTTCAGGGCATTAGGAGGCAAACAGGTAGAAGGCTGTAACCACACTTTGCTCGGAAATTATTAAGCTGTAGAAAACTTAATTATACGTCGTCATTAATTAAATCGTTTGCTGCATGTTTAAAGTGAAAAAAAATGCTATTTGCACCTGCCATATTATTTCTGCACCACACTATGGTTGACTGGTAGAGAATGCCTCGGGCATTAGTCCGCCATGTAATATATGTTGCAAAAATTTTAAATAAATAAATAAAAATAAATATTTACATACTTTTTAAACTTTACTTATGAAAATACTTACTAAAACTGTAAGCAACTTAAAGAAAATAGGTAGTTATAGTTACCTTAAGTTATTGTATAAAAAAAATTAACCTGGATTTTTGTATTTTTTGCTTTATGTTTTTATTATTTTTTCTTAATATATAATTAGCTTAGTAAACATTTAAACAGATTTAACTAAGATTAAACATAAAAACATTGTTACAGCATGTGTGTCATTAATAAAAATATTTAGCATATTTAATGATTATACCATATTACATTATGTACATTATAACACATTATATACAGGTCATTTTTAAACATCTTACATATTACTAGCTGTGCCCTGCGGTTTCACCCGCGTTAATTAGCGACTGTTCCACACCTATTAGTCATAGCGTGATGTAATATAGCCTATAGCCTTCCTCAATAAATAGACTAATCAACACAAAAAGATTTTTTCAATTCGAACCAGTAGTTCCTGAGATTAGCGCGTTCAAACAAACAAACAAACAAACAAACAAACAAACAAACAAACAAACAAACAAACAAACTCTTTAGCTTTATAATATTAGTATAGATTTTAAAAGAACTAGAACACGTCCTTACAATAATGTAGGTAAGTGACTTCTTGGAAATGAATAAAATACATACATCGAGGTTAAAGCTTTCACTCGCTAAATAACTTCTAAAGCACCTCTATTTGTGAACTACGGAATTTCACGCAAGAACTAAGGTATGTTATCGTACGGGAATTCTAGACGTAGGTACTGTGGCTAACGACATAATAATTTCAGGATTTATTTCCAAGCCTTGACCTTCCCTTTACGAAGGTTGAAAGTCACTTCACATTCGAACGGTAGGCAAAAATAATACTTATATTTATTGTTTCATGGACAGAAAAAGTCTATTTTAATATAGAGTTTTTCTTTAATTTTATACTTTTATAAAAGCAACTTTAGCTCGCTCAACATGCAATAGCTTATTTTCAAACTGAATGTTTAAAATGTAGTAATTAATAAAATATTGTTGTATTTTTGCCAAGTTAATAACACTATTGTATTCTACTTAATATGATACATATAGAAAATTATGATTCACATCATCACATCACGAGCCTTCCCATATGGATGGATATAACGGGCCATAAACCACCACGCGGGCCCAGTGCGGATTGGCGGTTGTTAACGACTGCTAATGCAGCTGGGACCAACGGCTTTACGTGCCTTCCGAAGCATGGAGGAGCTCGAGATGACAAATTTTTTGGTCACCCATCCGATGACCGGCCATTGTGAAAGTTGCTTAACCTTAGCAATCGCAGACCGGGCGCGTTAACCACTGCGCCATCGAGCTTAATTATTTAATTATGATTAATTATACAATATTAACTAAAACTATGTGCAGGATTTTTTTAAATATCCTTGATAGAAAAAAAAGTCGAAAGTTACCTTTAAACGATATTTATTTACATGATTATCCTGATGAAATTTAATTTAAAGGGAGTTTTATAAATTTATTTTACATGGAAGTCGCAAAGTATCTGCAAAATACTGTAAATATTAAATAAAAAGCTAAAAATATACAAGTGAAGCTATTGAAATTACATAGTAAACGATTAAGTTCCTTTTCCTTTAATAATCAAATAAGGGCACGTAATCCTTAAAGCCTTAATTTTTTTGCTACAATTTATTTTGTTCAGTGACACGCTTCACGCGTCAAGTTTATTTTGGTCAGCCATATTCGTTGGCCTGCTGGATAGTGCGGCGTACGTATATTAACCGGAAAAACAGAAATTGCTTCTGCGATTTATGGTCCTTGAACAAAGCCCCATTTGTTGGGGTTTCTCATTAACCAATAAGTATAAAACGCACAAGTACTTATACGTACCTATTTCTCACGTATATAAAGTTACTACCCACGGATATTGACTTTAGATATGCTTGTAGATTTATACACTGCGAGCACTGTCCAGTGCTCTAACTGGGGAGAAATTTGTTCCGTTATGGACTGACAGTATACTGCCGCAGTATCCTAGGGAAATATATAACGTCATAAACCGTCGCCATTTTTGTACTGTAAGCACTGGCATTTTCGAGGTAAGGTGCTCTCAGTGCTTTGATCACGTGATCAATAGCGTCCAGAAATGACATGGATGACAGCATGGATGACAGTATACTGGACTGCGTTCCGTTTTAAACAGTAACTAGTATAGCTAACTATAAAGGAACGGCTTCGCAGTATACTAAATTGATGTCACACCTTACAATGCTCGCAGTATGCATATCGGAACATACCCAATATCGGGGATGGAGACAGATGACAGACGTCAAAGGCTCACTATGCTCTCACTACTCGCTCGAACTACTGACTCAGGGATAATTTCATAAGGGTATAATTTAAACGCTCACCAGAAATATTTTTTAGACCCTAAGCCTAAATGCAGATCGCGCCAAACTTCTAGTCCCTTCTGAAGTTGGCGCGATTCGCGTCGCAGTAGTAAAAAATAGGCGTCAGTAGGACGAACGCGGGGACGAGCGGCAGGGCCTGACTGTGTACAGCTGCGCGAAGTATCTTCAGAGGGGACTAGAACTAGAAGGACTAGAACCAAATAAATTAAATGACTGTACAAATATTATTTTTGCTTCCCAAAATGGATAAATGCTCACAAATTTTTACACTATTATTCAAATGATTGAGGATACTAGCTGCCCTAATCCTGTAAGTCACGTGATAGGTTAGAAATTTAAGAAAATCGCGAAGCGCAGCGTAGCGATTGTCTTAGACTTCTTATTATTTTACCAAAACTCTTGCTTCCTGTGTTAAGAGGGGGTATAAAGGTAAATCACCAATCGTAGATTTGATTTTAACACTAGAAGATAAACCACGATTTACCCGAAAAAAATATCATAGATACTACAGCATACTTCAAAGGGACTGGCTTAAGCGAAAACATAATATATTAAAATTTTATCGATAAAATAAAATCACAAACTTACGTCTACTTTTCAACTAGAATCAATTTATTTTCAATTTGACGCATATTACTGAGCCAATATTTTAACACATAATATCAAATTATATTACCGAGCGACTGTATTAGCGATTTGAAAAAAAAATGTATATTTTACGAGTAAATAAACTAAAACTAATACGGCGCTTACGACATTCTTATTCCGTGCAGAACGCTCCAGTCTGTCGCACCTGACCCGAGGTAACAGGCATGTTTTGTTTCATCGATTAGTCGCGATCACTCTGTTGAGACGAGAGGATTGTGTTTCTGTGCTCAGGGCGCCGAGAAAATATTTCGTTAAAATAAGATATTATTATCATAATATTGTTATTATTTCTTTTCATTGGTGATGAGTAGTCTCACCTTGAAATATCGACCCTTACGCATTAACTTTAGAGCTCACTATACAATGTATTAGAAGCGCTGAAGCAATGACGGCGACGCGGGTACCGGGTATAGTATATGCAAAACAGAACGATGCTTTTGACCACTCGTATTGGTGGCAGTATGTATAGTAATTTTTTTTCACAGTACATACATAATTAAGTTGAATTAGCTATTCTGGAAGTATTGTATCATACTTCGTATATTACCGTACAAACTTGTGATTTACAATTATTTTGTATTTCAGAACTGCTGCAGCTCGTAAATGTCGTAATATCTCACAAGCCGATGAATGCTATCCGGTCAAACTCGTACGCAAAAATCTCTCATCAACTCTGTTAGTTCGTTACAGTTGTTTAATTTAAAGCTATTCGTATATTTATTTTTATAAAAACCATAGAATGTAAACATAATATTGATTTTTTTATATGTTAACACATGAAAAGTCTGTCGTTGCTGACTGTACAATCCAGCTCGAAGATCTCGTAGATCTCGAAGAGCTCGCAGATGAAATGCCTCGCGATACCTGAAAAATGAATGTAAAAGCTTATTTCTATAAAAATGAACTTGAATTTGGTCCAGAATTATCTTTTCAAATATTTTACTAAATGTGGGTAGCACAGAAATTGGTCTAAAGTTAGTGGGGTCAGATGTGCTACCTGATTTGTATAATGGAATTACTTTACTGTGCTTCATTAGGTCAGGAAAAACACCACAGTCAATACATTCGTTAAATATGCAAGCTAAAACTGGAGCTATTGTCTCAATAACGGATTTAGTGACGTCAACGGAATTACCCCACAAATCAGCAGTCTTTTTTTTATTAAGAGTGTTAAAAGTTTTAATTATATCTCAAAATCAATTTTTTGAAAACTAAAATGGTTTTCACTAGGTTTGACATTTTCCTTTAGAACCGCTTCAGCTACAGTGGGGGACGAGTCCAAAGTCTTTGTAGTTGAAACTGGAATATCAGTAAAAAACTTCTCAAATGCCGCAGCAACATCAGCATCAGAAGTTAAGATTTGATTTTCGAAGCTCAATTTGTACTCATTGTTACGACTTTTGACATTTCCAGTTTCACTATTTATAATATTCCATGTCATTTTTATTTTGTTATCACTTAGCTTAATCTTTGAACTCAGGAATTTTGCCTTTGCTAATCGACATACTGTTTTAAATAACTTAGAATATTTTTTGACATACAATTTGAAATCTTCACTGGTGTTATAGTTGCGTTCATCATATAGCTCATAAAGTCGCTTTCTACTTTTGTGGATACCAATTGTAACCCATTCACTAAAAGTAACAGTACCACTAACCGAGATCATCTTTGGAATAAAAGTTTTATTAAATTCTAAATAATATTTATAAAAGAAATCATTATAAAATTTATTTGGGTTATCATTATATTCTACACTAGCTGTGCCCTGCGGTTTCACCCGCGTTAATTAGCGACTGTTCCACTCCTATTAATCATAGCGTGATGTAATATAGCCTATAGCCTTCCTCAATAAATGGACTATTCAACACAAAAAGAATTTTTCAATTCGAACCAGTAGTTCCTGAGATTAGCGCGTTCAAACAAACAAACAAACAAACAAACAAACTCTTCAGCTTTATAATATTAGTATAGATAACATATATTATCATAGAGATTGTTTTGAAGCGTTCCAGACGACCTGCAGTTTTTGGTACAACAGTGATAATCTGTTTCTTCACTTGCTGACACTGATGTGGAAGGCTGACCATTTGGCCACAATGATCAGAGTCTAGTTTATTAATAATGAGTTTAGACAGAGGTACTAGATCAGTGCATATATTATCGATACAAGTGGCCGAAGTGGCAGTTATTCTAGTCGGCTTCAAAAATAAATTATTCAAATTATATGATTGAAATAAATTTTTAATTTTGATAGAACCTTTTCTAACAAATTAATATTAAAATCACCGCAAACAACTATCTTTTTACCTACATTGCGGATTTTATATAATGCTTCATCCATTACTTTTTCAAAATAATCATACAATGCTGACGGAGGCCTGTATACACTTAATACAACAAGTCGCTCCAGCTCCACACAAGCTATTTCTATTGTTTGCTCAACCGAGAGGCTCATTATGTCTTTTCTTTCCTTTAATTTTAACTTCTTATCAACTATAATTAAGGAGCCACCATGAATTGAATTTACTCGACTGAACGAACTACCTACCAAATGATTATTAAAATTGAACATGAACTGATGATCTTTAAGCCAGTGTTCAGTAATACACAGAATATCAACTTTATTATCGTTCATGAACAATGCAATCTCTGGATCTTTGCCCATCATTCCTTGAATGTTCTGGTGAACCGTACTGATTGACTGAACATTTTTAATAATTGTAGGTTGAGACGGGCTATTCTTAGAATTAATTACACATTTATTTAAAATATTACCAAACATTTAGCAAGAGAATTCCTCTTTTGTCTTATAATCATAAGACAAAAGAGGAATAATTTAAATAATTTAAAATAATTTAAAATCGTCATTAAAGAAAAGCTTTGTAAAAAAGCTTATTATAAAGTGTCTGATTACATTCAAGACAAAACAGCATGAGTTAAAAATGCTTCAATCACCCCAACAGGTATTTCTAATTTAAAATATTGTTAAGTAATTTTAAACTTGTATAACTTGATAACGGCATATAATTTTGTAAATGTCGTTACTTATATTAAAACTGTGGAGTTTCTTGCGCCCATTCTTCTCCACAACTAAAAAATAGACGTCCTGAATGGGTAGTAGGTAAAAAAATGTTTGGACGATTCAAAAGTACTTTTCTAAAGTTTATTTGAATACAAAATATTTGACACTTTGACTTTGACTTTGATTACAGAAAGTCTGTTTATCTTAAGTGTAAACAATATTTTAGTTTTTTTTACCATTAAAAAAACAATAAAATTTTTCATTAAATTTCAATAGTAAGTCCTATAAAGATTGTTACATTTTAAGACAAGTTAGAATGAACAGACCTTAAATACATAATTTAATGCAAAAATGTTTTTAACTTACCTTCTTTCTGTCTGTTCTTTGCAGTACAGGTACAAGCCAGGGAACGAATTCTGAAAAAAAAATGTAAACCTATGAATCTATGTAAATAAAACGATATTTTTGTAATAAAATTAGACTTCTTTTTTTACATTGTCGACACTCTTTGAAGAAGAGATATAACAGTAAGAGCACTTACACACGAGCAGCACTTTGGTATCAATAGAGGTAACTGTAGCGTCGGATGGTAGGCCTTTGACCTTTAACGTGTCGACAGCAACCGCTGACTGTTGCAGTTACTTCTGTCGATAGCAAAGTGCGACTGAAAGGGATAATATAATCTACATGATACAAAAAATAATCTACATAATACAAAAATGCTTAAAGATTTCATGGCACCTACGCCTTTATAAAATAAAACAATATTAAATATTTAAAGTAGCAATATATAATAAAAATATATGATATCATTACTTACCTTTGCGTATTATTTACCACCAGCAAAGAGTATTTTAGTGTTTCGAAGTACAGCTAGGTGATCCGACTCGCACTTAGCCGGTTTTTATCTGATTATTTTAGGTATACTGTGCGCGATTGCACTAAACACGAGTACACACGAGGGAGCGACCTGCCAATCTGTTGCGTTGGCCGCCACGCCGCACGCACGGACGAAAGCGGGGCGTGAAAGGGGCGCGGGTGGAATCTGTTTTTTTTCTAGGTTTATACGCCCTCAGAAGTAAACTCTTCGCCACTTCATATCGTTTCGTCATTTTAAAACATATAAGGTCAACCTTTTCCCTGCTGTGTTTTAAAAAGATGACACGACATTTAGTCTCTAAAGACATGCGACATAAACTATTGAAACCGTAAACGTGTCGTTGGAGGTTATTCACGGAGGCTTTATTAAAAACGCAGGCGGTGTCAATAATCGGCTGGGCCATTGACCCCAGGTTAGCCCATAATTGGATCCGCTGGAAAATGGAGCGATAATGCTGACACGCTTAACATACATGTTTAATGTTTTGCACCTACGTTACGCTTCGTTGAGGCTTTTTATTTAGTCAGCATAGAATTTGTCGAAGCAACGTAACTGGTCTAAAATCTGGAAATCTAACCTGAAACATATGCCGTATGGTTTTATATTGTTTTTGCCATCATGATAGAGATGCGTGAAAGGGTTTGGGAGAAGCCTTTTCTCAGCAGTGGGACCATCATCACTATAATATATATACTATAATAATTAATTCATTTATTCAGATAAGTGCACATCCAATTCAATCCATTATAACATTTGAAAAAACACAGAAACACATAATTAAAATCAAAATTTACAATATAAAATTCATAATTTAAATATTACTAGTGACCAGCGGGACATAAAAAGAAAACTTTTTTTTTTCTTCTTATCTCCCGCCGGAGGAACAATAATTGTGAGGCACTGGTGCATGCAAAGACATCCAGTGCCCCATGAAAGGGCCATCCACCCTACCCGCAATTAACCTCAGGAGGCTGTTGCCGCTGACCCGCGACCGCCGCGCCATGGAGGTGGCCCTATTACGCATGATGGTGTGGAAACCATCCAGGCGGGCTTCCGCGAACATACTAACCGCGAACTATCACTAGGTCATGAATGGATAGCGGATTGGTGGTTGTTAACGACTGCTAATGCAATCAGAACCAACAGCTCTACGAACCTTCCAAAGCACAGAGCTCAAAATGATACATTTTTGGTCACCCATCCGATGACCGGCCTTTGCAAAAGCTGCTTAACCTTAGCAAACCTTAGCACTGTGCCATTAGGCTCTCTCTTTTTAGACGTGAAATTCCGACGTCACTTCATATCACCATCATAAACCATCGAGAGCCTATGTAACAAAAGCTGCCATGTAATGCGATCCAAGATCAGGTGCGCTTTTAATATTTAAGCGAGCGCTGCTACGCTATGCCCACTGAAGGCCTCGCTCGGCTGTTAATTTGAGCGAAATGAGCGATGGAGTTTCGACGCTCGTTGGTAAAATGTAGTGCGGGGTTACTTGGGAACGTGACAGCTTGGTCGCAATTTGAAGGTGTTTTTTCTGCACTCTGTCCTTTTAAAGATAATTGAGTGCTGGAGAGACAATGTTTTTTTCGTAAAATTCACACAATGCCAGTTACTCAATGGATTCTTTTAGCGTTTCGTTACATGTTGCTGTATTTGTGGTATCACTATTGATTTTCGTAGTTGTTTATTTTTTTTATTGACTAAGTTGTTGCTGACTATGTTTCTACCTGTGATTATAGCATATCATCATCAACGTCATCATTTCAGCCCGTAAGCATCCACTGTCGGGTATAAGCCTCTCCTTTAACACGCCAACTTAACCGGTCCCGCGCACATACATAAAAAGCATAAAAAAGTACCGGTCTTTTAAAAAAAAATACTTTTACGTTAACTAACTATAAAAACTTTGGATACTCGTAAAACTTCTCATTAAAACATTAGCACCTACACTTGAATATTAATTGTTATACCAATGATAAATCTATGCATCCAAAATAAACAAACAAAGGAAGGTTGAAATAAAAGCTATCAATAAACCTGTACAGTGCAACCAGAACCCGCGGCAATTATTTAAAAATCATGCAAACATCGAGCTTCTAACTCGTAGCGGTAATCATTTTAGAATTAAGCCCTTGCCTTCGCTGGCGGGCCCCGCGCCGAATACAGGCGTGTACAAGCGTATAGAGGCGTATACAGGTGCGGGACGCGTATTACGCTAATACATTGATACGTGCGAGCGATTAGTGTGGCCCATGCATAAGCTGACAGCGGGCGGGTAGAGGCTGAACGGCAGGCGATCATCAACAGCTCATTTTATGTCCCCACTGCTGGGGCACTAGCCTTCCTTGTGGATGGAAAGGGAGAAGGGCCATAAACCACCACGCGGGCTTAATGCGGATTGGTGGTTGTTAACGATTGCTAATGCAGCCGGAACCATCGGTTTTACGTGCCTTCCGAAGCACGGAGGAGCTCGAGATAATAAATTTTTGGTCACCCATTCGATGACCGGCCCTTGCGAAAGTTGTTTAACCTCAGCACTCGCAGACCGGGCGCGTTAACCACTGCGCCATCGAGCTCTTCGAACGGCAGGCGATAGATGGGTTCTAAGTTTAATAAAAAACAATTATAAATAACATTTCGGAGATTGTACGTTTAGATACTTAGCACCTGGATGACCGAGTATTGCTCGATATTTTTTTTATAATGTATATAAAAATGAAACCTACCTAGATCGATTTATCGCCTCCGAAACCCCCTGCATACTAAATTTCATGAAAATCGTTGGAGCCGTTTCCGAGTTTCAGATTATATGTATATATAGGTATATATAAACAAGAATTGCTGGTTTAATGGTATTAGATAAACTAATTGAAAGTATGTATTTTTTATTTTATGTATAATTTTTGTTCCCTCAATAAACAATATAAAAAAACTTATAACCTAACCTAAATCATGGCTTCGTACTATCCTACGGTTGGAGACTGGGGACCAAAATGTAGCCGCTAGAAACTCGGTAAGGGATGTTTCTTCCTCCGGTTCTGAATAAGTCTAACATTTTGCATGCCAGCTCCTGGTAAAATGTGAGAAACCTTTATCTACATACCTTTTGTACCACATTTTATGCAAAGTAAATTTTATTTCATTTCATGTCATCAATCTTCGATTAGTGTGGTGGTATAAATCAAGGGGTATTCGTAAATTATAATATAAAACCCGGTCTCCTTATTTGAGAATGTTTATGTGGGAAGGCTTGAACCGAGAGTGAGACGTTTATAGACTGACAGTGATGACACCACAAAATAAACTTGAGTTAAAATGAGGAGCAGAAGAGTTGGAATACTTTTACCTGTCATACCATAAACAAACAATTTTACACTCTACTCTCTCATAACTTATACCACCTTCAAGCGAAGTGGATATAGGTTTTAATAGGTAAGATTTACGAGCCTCATCTGGTCAAGGGTTCGACGTCCGTCCGCGACGGGGTAATTTGTCCCGAAAAGGGGCACTCTTGTTTTGGTAAAGCAGTGTTGCCAAGGACAAAAAGATTCTCCTCTCCCTGCTTTTTGTGAAACGTACTGAATACGTGTCTGGTAATGCGATTAGGAAGCGCTCTTTACGTGTTATCTTGTTAGTGACGATGGAAAACTCGTTAAAAGTGTGTTAAAGTTCAAATGGTATTGTTAGATGCATTTGGTTTATACGTACAGTAAAAGATTGTACTTGAACTCTACTGTATACGGTATATGTGTAAGAGTAAACATCTTTTGGTTGTGATGATAACCAGTATAATAAACTGTTTTTAATAAATATATTCGTATGTATAAAATGTTGATACAATGAGAAGGGAGCTCGATGGCGCAGTGGTTAACGCGCCCGGTCTGCGAGAGCTGAGGTTAAGCAACTTTCGCAAAGGCCGGTCATCGGATGGGTGACCAAAAATATATCATCTCGAGCTCCTCCGTGCTTCGGAAGGCACGTAAAGCCGTTGGTCCCGGCTGCATTAGCAGTCGTTAACAACCGCCAACCCGCACTGGGCCCGCGTGGTGGTTTATGGCCCGTTCTCCCTATCCATCCATAGGGAAGGCTCGTGCCCCAGCAGTGGGCATCATTATCATCAGCTCATTTAAATGAGCTGATGATGATGATGATGATGATGACAATGAGTTCCAATAAGTTTAATCCTCTTACCGCTCGTCTAGTTTGACATAAAAATCAATAAAGTATTTATAATTAAAAAAACAACTGTTTAGTCCTTCAGGCTTCAGATTCTGGTTGCTGCAGCGCCACCAACAATAAACTTTGCACAATAATACCATTTCCAATAATAGAACGTTAACGCAACTTATATTTAGTATTTAGTTTAATAAATTAACATGAAATAGTTAACACTTTTCAGTCACAATTACTGCCATATACTAAATAACACAACGGTCGCACATAAAACCATCAAAATTTGAAACGAAGCCTCCGCCCCACGCGGTCGATAGCTTGCCGTGACCGGCAGCCGTAAAAACGCGGCCCGAAAAAAAAATACACATCGCACAGCGAGGAAAGAAAAAAAATACATTAAATTACAGTGTAATAAGCCGACGCCGAAAGTTCCGTGATCGAGCTTGGTAATAACAAATCCGTTTTCTAGATATTCCACGTGGGAAATCCGCGTGGAAAGGTTGAGCCTCTCTGGCGGAATTAATGGACGCATTGAAAAAATTCTCGGCGTCCACCAAGCCTGTTTGTTTTGGTGAGGTGCTTTGTTAATCACGGGATTGGGGTAATCGCAACTCGATATGTGGAAAATTGGACGATGAAAATTTCAATACCCCAATATAAATCAAACTGGTTTTTTAATTAGTTATATGCCATCGATCTTGGCTTTCGTCATACCTTTTAATTAGCGATGAGGTTGGACCACAATTACTGCAGAACTGGCTATTTTAACTGTCAACACCAACACAACAATGCTACAACAAAGATAACATGGGGTAGAACTTTAAAAGGCGGACTTAAAACAAGCTTAATGTGAAGATGGAAACACCAGTTACAACTCATAGTACAAATATTAAAATACGATGAAATATTATTACCAACAATTATTAAGCATATTTTTTCATTTTCAACTAAATCTTAATAAAACTTATTGAAACTGGATAACTTAATTATAAAATATTGCAAAAAAGAAAATGAAAATATGAAATTTAATAAACGGATTTCAATTTCCAATTCCTGATATTAAAAGAGCAAACTTCGCCGCGGCATTTCAAATTCTAATCTCAAACCTTTTATTGGTTGCCAGACGAAAAAATACAATGTAACATCTTCGACATTCCACTTTATACGGAGTTATTGGAAGAGAGTCCTTTCAGCGTGCCTGTGGAACCGGTTTCCATTTTCCAATGGAAATATTGCTGAAAATGTGGAGAAAATATCACATTTCACACTCTTGTTAACCGAAGGAATAGATTTACTTTTAATTATAAGAAAAGACGAAAAATACACATTATCTATTATTAATACGTGAAGCAATTTCTTCCCTTTTTAAGCAAATTACGCGCATGGAGGAGTATGAGATTTGGTATAGTTAAAGTTTATATGGAGTAAATCTCACGAACGTTAAAATATAAGGATTATACTAACTATAAGTGATAAGGTCTTACAAATACTTTAAAAATAAACATTGATTCATACATTTTTCAAAAATTTCAAAAATGGAAGGGGAGCGGCCGAAATTTGTCAATGCCAATCCAAACCATGATCCAAACTTAACTACAGCTTCATGATCTAAAATTCCAAACTCACATTCTATGGGATCAAAAATCGATTTTTACATAATCGATTATTTATCTCTCGTTAATAATCGATTTTTATAAAAATCGATTTTCTTCAATATTAATCGATTAAAAATCGATTTTTTTGGAATAAAATAAAAGATTAAAAATAAATGATTTCAGCCTTATTTATTAAATTTTTAAATGGTCACATTATTACCACCAGTTGCTAGGTAAAGAATTTAAAAACAAAAGTTTTGGCAATCTTTTACCCAAAATGCGACTTCTGGTTTTTCTCACCACATTTCCCGCTTTGGAGAAAAGCCTTTCTGCGGGAGCAGAAGATGCAGGAATCAAAAGGTGCTTGCAGGCCAACTCTGCAAGTTTTGGATAGGCTCCAGAATAACATTTCCAAACTTGTAATGGATCTTTTTGCAATTCTGCTAATGGCGCTGCAATGTATAAATCTAACTCAGATGTCCCAGACTCTTCACATCTACTCACAGTAGCTTTAAGCTTTTGATGAGCTTGCCATATATCACCATCATCGAAAGCGACAGACGACGACGTCGATGGTTCATTACATTCCGATTGACCAGGGGTTTCTTGATTTAAATATCTTTTGATATAGGTGATTGTTTTTGCCAATGCTACTCCATCGTCCAAATGAATCTTTTTGAACCTGGGATCTAGGAATGTAGCCACTGAAAACAAGTGGACTTTTTGTATGTTGTCAAATCTTTTTTTTATTTCATTCAATAGTGAATTTTTCAAATTAACTGCCAAATCATGTACTGGATCTATTGAATCTAAATACACTTTTAGGCATTTTATCATGGGTATGACCTTACTTACGCTGACGTATTTCTCACCGCTCATTTCATCGCTAACTTTTTCAAAGGGTTTAAGTATTTTTATCAACTCTTTTAGAACTATTATTTCGCTGGCTTGCAGAATAGGTGGCGCATTTGGGTGGTTAACTAAAATGGATCCGATAGTTGCACTCATCATCACAAATCTTTCAATCATGTGAAGCTGAGAATTCCAGCGAGTGGAAATATCACCTATTAATTTCTTTATTTTTCCTTCTGCTACATTTTGATCTCTTTGGGCTTTTCTCAACTCGTCAGCGCCTACACCACTTTGATGAAACCAAGTGACAATCCTACGAACTTTTTCCAGAAAGCATTTTAATTCTGTTGCAGAAACTGAATTTTCCACAACCAGATTCAACGTATGGGCGATGCATCGAATGTGTTTAGCTCGTCCATATGTGATTTCTATAGTTTTCACAATATTAGCTCCATTGTCTGTAGTGACACTAACAATTTTATCTTCAGTTATATCCCATTCACTGCAAATTTTCTTCAAAATGCTTGATAGATAGTCCGCTGTGTGGTTTTCAGTTAGTGGTTCGCATGCGATGTTGAATGCAACTACTTCAAAGTTTTCAACGAAGTGAATTGTGACACCTAAAAAGCTCCTCATCTGCAAGTCCTTCCATTCGTCCACAGTGAAACATAAGTGATTAACCGAATTTAATTTCTTTACAACAAGGGCTTTTTTCTCTTCATATTTGCTATCTATGATATCTGTCACTGTTTTTCGACATGGGACTTTATACAAGGGTGCAAGTAACTTCATCAGTTTTTTGAAACCTTCGCCTTCAACAATACTATATGGGAGACTATCACGACATATCATTTCTACAATAGTTTGTGTGATTTGCTTAGTTTTATTCCCGTCTGGGGCGTGTTCCAAAATTCTTGAAAAAGAGGCTTCTATACCCGTTTTGCAACGTTTCGGTGTGGAAGTCACGGGCTGACTTTCTGTTCCTGGCCTTTGTGGAGTTATAATATCCATCAAGGAATCTTCTGTGTCTTCCGTCAGTAAAACATTTTGGTCCTACAAAAAGGGAAAACAAATAATATAAAAGATACCGGTAACATAAGGCTTTCTTCGAAACGAAGTTGAATAGTTTGTTTATTGAATGAATCTATCATTCAATAAACATTGAGTTAGGCGTGTTTATATTTGGTAATTAGGACTAACTTTAAAATTTTCACTAATAAGTATCGATTCAAAAGTTATCGATTCATGACATAATGCCCCATCACTAAATGCAGACCTGCTACATTTTTGAAAGATCTTTCTTATCCAATGACATCCCACTACATGAGGTAGACGAGAAAATAAACCATCCATCCCCACATTACGTGTAGGGGAGGTACCCCAAAAAATATTTTAAGATAAAAGGGCTCTTGTATAAAAAAAAACTATAAGGGTTCCTTGTTGACTTTAAATAAAATGAAGTACCTACAAGTTTGTGCTTAATGTGCAATGTTAATTGTTGTAGTTTTGATACTTTTGATTGTAATTACGATAAACTAAAAATATTGTAATTAAGTAAGTAATTTTTGTTCATAAGTAAAGTAATTATAACTTGATACATCACTGAGAATGAGAATAAATCATTGTCGGCAAAAAAAGAATGGCCCAAATCCAAATATCATCATCGTTATCACGAAATAGTTTCATTATTTATTGAAAAGTAGGTAAATATAAATAAGCATTTTGATATCTTTGCTTTGTTACCTGATTAGCTATAATTATAGCAGAATGCTTTCGTTCCATATGCTGCTTTAAATTAGTAGTGTTACTGCACGTTTTTAACACTTTTGGGCAGTATTTACACTTGGCATTGCCACCACCTTGCATCTCGAAATACTGCCGCCAACAACTTTTTGGTTTCTTACTCGACATACTAATAACAAAATCCGAATTACGAAATTCACAAGTTAATATAAAGATCACTGATCACGACATTGACATCTAATAACTAACAAGAAAAACGTGAGTGAGGAGTAGGCAGGGAATTCCCGTAGCAGTGTTGCCTGTTGCCAAATAACCACAACACAACCAACAACGCATGCACGTCACGTAGACAGCAGTTGTCAAAATTGTTTTTCTCAAAATGTTAGGCAAAGATATAGGGTCATACAGCCAAGTAATGTCAAAACATTTAGGGCGCACAGTGCTGCCACTTTACGGGCACTAGGAATACATAATACTTCTATTCCATGCCGGAGCATGGATAGTTACCGACACTGCTCACACTACCTTACCTACTGTTGGCGAGTAACTATATTGTACAACACGATAATTGATGACAAAGTAATGTACGACACCGTATTTTACGGCTCGTATTTCGTGACATGAGCTTGCCTACAAGGACATGAAATCCGTGTCGTAAAATACGGGCCGTACGTTACTCTTACTTCTTTGTTTTGTTCGAAAAAAATCGATGACGTTAAATAAAAGGAAAATCGATTTTTAATCGATTATTTATAAATAATAATCGGCCAAAAATAATCGATTATTTTTCAAAAATAATCGATTAAAATAAAAATCGATTATTTTTTCACATCCCTAATTCTATCTTTTCTTATTTTTCATTGCTTAAGATACAATCCCTGCAGCCTTAATAAAATGTTGTTTCAAAAATGGAATCGGAGGAAATTAAGTAATACGGGTTAACGACAAACACTACTATAATGTTTGTTTTCTTATTTTCATATTGAAATTGGAGGTGCTGATGACATCTATATTTGGAGGTCCAAGAAGGCGGGGACTTATTTATTTTATTAGCTCTATCCTCGGAACAATATAGCTTTAATTATTATTCTGCGGCTCTATTCGTCTTTGAAAACTTAAAAAATTCACTATGGGTATCACTTTTTTGTGGGTGTGCAGATTGTAAAAATGACATCTGTTTCGAGATCCAAGATGGCGGACGTAATCTTTTTGAAAAAGTCAATTTGGGTATCGTTTTTGTAGTTTTCGTGGGTACCAATTATGAACATGACATCTATTTCGAGATCCAAGATGGCGACCGTGATTTTTTTTAAAGTCAATAAGTATGGGTATCGTTTTTAAGGTTTTCGTGGGTGCCAATTATGAATACATTATATTTACAAGTCGAGCGAGCTAAAAAAACACAATTTTTAACTAACGTGCTGTGGTCGAAAGGCGTTTGTTTAAAAGCGACGTTTATCCAGCACTGGGGTAATCATAGGCAGGTAAAGAAGATTCCTTAAAACAGTAAAAATTACAATACCTTCGTCTACTAACTATACATATAGATATATATCCTAAACATAAATAAAGAAAGATGCAACACAAAAATAAAGGAAAGGAAAATAAGAGATCATAACATAGCAGAAGCAGGTAAATGGCTGGAAACATAATGTACAATGGAGATATATAAAAAACGCCAGTAGATAAATAGATTTAAATAAGAAACAAAATTAGTCGAATCAATCCCATTTGGTTGGGTTGTTGACGGCTTATATATGTCACATTTTGAGGATAAATTCAACATATGTACATAAACTATTTTTATGAGAAAACCTTAAATTTTGATACGCTAGTTTTCAAGAAAAACGCCAAAAGACATTTCGATTAAAAAGAAAAATAAAGCACTTTCGGTAGTTTCAATTCAAAGGAGCCGAAACAGAGAGGCCGCAATGCCTTCATCGCTTGCACGTGCCCCTAGTTTCATTCAAAAGAGCCGACTGAGAGGCCGCTCTTAAAAATATTACAATTTAATAATTAATAATTTCTCTGATATACTTAGATGTTTTGTCAAAATATATGCAGTTGATAAATAGTGACCTTATATTAGGAGCAGCTACTAACGAATACTTCTCAAAGCGAGGCAGCAACAGATTAAATTAAATCTATTGATAGTTAAAACTCGATCTACCCTCTAATTGAAATTTGATGGCATCCGATTGATATCCCCACGCAATATACTTTAGTATATCTACTCTCATTAAGGTTCCTTGCGCCATAATCTCAAACAATAATTAAAAGAGGGATCCATTATATGGGAGGGATTGTGCTAAGAATAATCCCGGAGGCTTGTTGTGAAGATTTGCCTTTGTAGGATTGTATGCGTTAGAGAATTATAGATTAAAATTGCCAACGTTTTCTTGATGAACTGGTTCGTCTAAGATACAGTTTTAAATTACTTTATATTAACTTATTTTAATATATACTACTCAAAACAAAATAAGGGCCACGAGGTATTTTGTCTGTACCATGAAAATAATAAAACCAATATTAATTTTTTTGTCTCCATAACGAAAACTAATGTTGTTTTTACCGTGTAGACCAATAAATTTATTCCAATAATAATGATTAAAAAGTTTATTTGCTTTTGAAAGAAAAAACACATTTAAGGTTAAAAATAAAAACAATGTAAAGTTACTGAAAACAAAAGAAAATACTCCATGCTCATCTTTTAGTAACGGGTATGCCCCCCTCGTTTCGTTACGCACTCCTGAAGCCTGGAGTGCATGCTCTCAATCAAATGCCTGACATTTTCCATTGGAATCTCTTCCCAGGCTCTTTTAACAGCGTTGATGAGTTGCTGTTGGTTGTGGATTTCCTGATCACCGTCTCTAACTCTTCGTTTCAACTGATCCCACATGTGCTCTATTGGATTTAAGTCCGGACTGTTCGCCGGCCACGGCAAGACTTGAATTTGAGACGCTTCCAGTACAAACCGAGTCGCTTGAGCCGTGTGTGCACGAGCATTGTCTTGCATCAAGATGAATCCAGGACCCGCTCGCTGGGCAAATGGGATCACATGTGGTCTGACGACTTCCTCAATATACCGCTGAGCAGTAACAGTACCCTCATTTAAAATAGCGAGCTCAGTTTTGCCGTGTAAGCTTATCCCGCCCCAAATCATTACATTTGGACCACCAAAACGATCGACTTCATGGATGCAGGCTTCTGAAAATCTCTCGCCGCGTCTTCTCCATACTCTAATACGCCGATCGTCGTTAAAAAATTTAACTTTGCATTCGTCTGTGAAGAGCACCATGCCCCATTGGTTTATGTCCCAGTCCAAATGTTGACGGGAAAATCTTAAACGATTTGCACGATGATTTCTGGTTAATGGAATACGGACAACTCGCCTTCTTGATGCCTGCTGGTCTTCATGCAATCGATTACGAATAGTTTGGTCACTGACACGAGTACCCGTTGTGAGCCGTAAACGATTTTGCAGCTTGCGGGCCGTCGTTGTGCGATCTCGGCGCGCACTTAATCGAATGTGACGATCCTCTTGAGCTGTTGTAATGCGAACTCTGCCCGAACCAGGTCTTCTTCTAACACTGCCGGTCTCTTGGAAACGATTCCATAGATTTTGAATAGCTCTTCGAGAAAATCCCAATTGCAAACCCACAGATCGCTGCGAATGACCTTCTTCAATCATTGTAACGGCTCTGGTTGCTGTCAGCGAGTCCATATGACGCCTGCGTGCTTGTGGCATATTGCAAAAGATGTTTCTGACTCGAGATATCAATGAACTCTGATAATTTCTAATAAACCAAGAAGCTAAGGAAAGCAAAACGTCAAAGAAAATGCAATCAAAATTTTCAAAAATAATTTTAAATCAAATTTTATTTAAAATTGTTGCCAGCATTAGATGAATACTACAATATTAAAAAGTTTAGGTATCAAAGAGTTTGTATACTCAATATTTTACTACTTTCAATATGTAAATGTTTAATAATTTACACCAAAATGAAAAAATACCTCGTGGCCCTTATTTTGTTTTGAGTAGTATATATGGGCCGGGGAATCAAACCAGGAACTGTTTGAAATCGTATATTGAAGAAAATACTTAGTTTTTACAAAAAATATTGCGGAGCGCACACGCGTCGTTTCCAGCGGGTCTCATGAACAGGCGGCTCGCCATTCGTCCCCTCTCGCTTGCACGTCTTCTTTCTCATTCACTCACACTCGGATACACCATACTTACAAACTCGTTAAACCTTTCATACGTTCCGGTACATACCATTCCCACACATATATGTAGTTATTGGTGATTACATTCCCATCGATAAATCCGAAAAACCTTATGCCCAACCTGGGAATCGAACCCAAAGCCTTCATATGACGGGTGTTGAGTTTTTTGTTTGTCTCTATTAGTCTCTCAAGTGTATCAGAAGGTTGCTTTTAGGGTTGGTGAATAAAACGATGTAATTACGTAATAATTGTCTATTGCGTGTCACTACAATATATACGTACAAAACAAGTACACGTAACAAGACCGGTGGGTACGCGTGTAGGGATACGACTGGCGTCTGCGGCTACGGTGATAGCTACGCCGCTACGACTACGGGCTAAACTGCTGACCCAACGCTATGTCGCTACACACGTCCCCCCCTTTTTTTTAAAAAAAATTGAGTTAAAAAATTTATAACTACAAAAAAAAAAAATATATGTACTGACATAATTTTGACTATGGCATGAAATTATCAACCTACTCTCTTACTTTGCACTGTGGCATTACAATGATGTCATAATGTTCGCTTGGTTTCCGCTTTGAAACAATACAATGTTCGATAATAATAATGCTAAGTCAGAATACTCGCTAGTTGAAACTACGCTTGTAACTACTTAGGATTAAATTACAAAGTTCTCGACTGTTCTTTCTGTGAATGGAACGTGTGACATAAATACATTGTTATACTTTAATATAAATACCTATTTGATTACATATATCATTTTACACTAGGTTACATTAGGTAGTTACCTTGACTTTACAAACTGCGATCTTTGTTTAAAACATATGATTATTATTTGTTACCATACAACAAACTAAGTAAGTTCTGCCAGTTAACATTCGCTTAAAATTATTTAACTCTTTTAATATACATTAATTTATAAATCTTAATATTCATATGTTTTTTTAATATTGTAATAAATTTTGGATTTACATTATTTGGATGTTTTATTTATTCGTGATACCTATTTCCAATAATTTTTCATAATAATAACTCTGATTCTATATTTTACACAATTGTCATATAACATTAGATATAGATATAATATTTAGTGATAACATCATGTTTTTATTAAGTACTAAGTATACAAAATATATTATATAGCTTAAATATTTTGCGGTTTCCCTTTTGGGACCGACTTGAAAAATTTTCAGAAGGAAAATTACACAAAATGCTTTAATTAATGGTAGTTGCTAAGGTGACCCACTCTGCTATAAAAAATAAAAATATCCGTCCTTGAACTCTGCAGTGTCCACCTTAACAACGCCTGTGTACAGCTTAACACAAACATTACATAACAAAAATAATTGGACTGACTTTAAATAATAGAATGTAAAAGTTAAAATTCGTAATCTTCTTTGAAATCATGGTCTGTGACTTTGTTACGTACCGTATCTAAAAATTAGAACACTGTATTTTTCACTTTACATTTTAGGTATACTTTTGTTCTTCGCAGTGGGAATGCCAACTTGAAAACGTAAGTATTTACGATATTACCACTTTGGGTAAAGTCTGATGAGACTTAGGATTTTCCATGGTCGCAATCGTTCTTACACGTTTCAACAACACTTTGTTCACTTTTGCATTAAGTTTGTTCCAACAAAAATATAATATAAAAATCACTAATATCACTACCACTACTATAATAGCGATCGAAAAATAAAATAACTGCGATTCTAATCCTTTGGCGTTAACTATTGCACTTGCTGAAATAGTTTGCCCTTCGTGATTTTTACTGCTGTAGTTGCCCATCTTAACAATTGACATAGAATACTAAATTAAAGTTTATAGTTGTTCTTAATTTTATATAAAAATGTACGTGATAGTAATGTGATTAAACTAAAATAATAAATGCTAATTTACCATAAATCTTACTGGCGTTTTAATAACACGTCCAGTACGTGTTTGTCGCAATATTGAAGGTTTGCTTAACACGTTTCTCTCTAACTGTTCCGCATTTTCATTTTGGGAACAATTGCCTTCCGCGTTGTTTGAAATATTTAAATCGGTGTTTAAACTTAAGTCCGAACTATAGTCTTCGTCATTAATTAAAAAAGCTGGCTTTAACCTATCAATTGAAATGTTTGTTAATCTATCTGGTAATTGAACTTTAAATACTTTATCATTTCTTTTAATAACTCTATAGGGTCCTTCATATGGATTTTGCAATGCTTTCGTTGACCGATCCGTTCTAATAAATACGTGACTACAAACTTTTAATTCCGGATGTACGAAAATTGTTCTAGAATTTCTTTGTCTTAATGGCTTCGGCTTTAAGTTATTCACTACGTATTTTAATTGTTCAAAATAACTATATGGAGTTAATGATGAATACTTATTACTACTCGTTTCGTAAAAATCGCATGGAAGTCTTAAACTTTGTCCTATAGCTAACTGCGCTGCGCTAACTCCCGTATCACTTCTAGGAGCTGCTCTCAAACCTAGAAGTACTGTGGGAAGTTCATCTACCCAATTATTTGCATCTAATCGCGCTCGTAAACTTGCTTTCAAGGATCGGTGCCATCTTTCGATTGCACCGTTCGATTGTGGGTGATACGGAGTAGTACGTAGTTTCTCAACTCCTAAGTATTTCATTAATTGCAAAAAAATGTCACTTTCAAACTGTCTGCCCTGATCACTTGTTAGTTTAACAGGACAGCCAAATCTAGTAATCCAATTTTCATAAATGATTTTTGCAACCGTTGAGGCTGTAATATCTTGTACCGGTATTGCCTCCGGCCAACCAGTATATCTATCTATCATAGTAATACAGTAACGAAATCCTTCTTGTGAAATGGGTAAGGGACCAACGATATCAACGTGAACATGTTCGAATCGTTTGCATGGTGTGAAATTTCCTAGATCTGATATAGTATGGCGCTGTACCTTTGCTTTTTGACAAGCAATGCACGCCTTTGCCCAAATACCTATATCTCTATTCATATTAGGCCAATAAAATTTTTCTTTAATTATTTTACGCGTGGCTCTAATACCGGGGTGGCTAATATTATGTATTGCCTCGTATACTTTTCTACGAAACTTTTCGGGCAAATAAGGTCTGATACATTCCGTAGAAATTTCACAATACACTGGCTTAGTACAATTAGGTATGTTCATTTGTTTAAACATGATTTTATCGTTTGTATTATTCCTATGAAGCGTAATATAATCGTCATTGTTCTGTGCTTCTGCTAACTCGTTGTAATCGATCTGTGTTGGGCAATATATGGTCTCAATACGCGATAGTGAATCGGCAACTATGTTGTTATCGCCGCTTATGTGTTGAATATCCGTTGTGAATTCGCTTATGTAACACAATTGTCGCGTTCTTCTAGGTGTTTCGTTGTTCGTACCTACTTTACTAAATGCAAAACAAAGAGGTTTATGATCGGTAAAAATAGTAACTTGCTGACCTTCTATGATGTTCCGAAAATATTTTACTGACAAAAATATGGCTAAAAGTTCTCTATCGTACGTACTATATTTTAATTGGGGTTCTGTAAATTTTTTTGAAAAATACCCTAATGGTTTCCATATACCATTTACTTTTTGCTGTAATACTGATCCTGCCCCTATCTTCGAAGCGTCAGTCATAAGAGCTAATGGTAACTTCGGTAAAGGATGTGAAAGTGTAATCGCGTTTTGCAGATCTTTTTTACTGTTTTCAAATGATTCCTCAGCCTCCGGGGTCCAAATAATTTTCGTCTTATCCCTTTTTTTTGCATTGTGTAAATACTTATGTAATTCACCTTGGCGTTCCGCTGTGTTATGTATATGAGCTCTATAAAAATTGATCATTCCTAAAAAACGTCGGAGTTGTTCTACAGTTTCCGGTTTAGGATAATTACTGATAGCTTCTACTTTTTCTTTAAGAGGTTTTATACCTTCACTAGATATTTCGTATCCTAAATAACTAAGTTTCTCCTGTCCAAAACAACATTTATTTAAATTGATTGTAATACCAAATTTATCTAACCTTTTGAAAATTTCCTCTAAATGTTCTCTATGTTCGTGTTCTGACCTTGAACTTAATAACACGTCATCAATGAAACAGAATTGATAATCTAGACCTTGTAACACTGTATTTTGCATGAATCTCTGGAATGTTTGAGCTGCGTTTCGCAACCCAAATGTCATCCTTGGAAATTCATACAATCCAAAAGGTGTAGCAATAGCTGTTTTGCAAATATCCTCTGGAATTGTTAATATATTATGGTAAGCTCTATTTAAATCTAATCTTGAAAATATTTTCCTATCTGCCATGATATATGTGAAATCTTGTAGTCTAGGCACCGGGTATCTATCAGGTTTTGTGACTGCATTCAAAGCTCTATAATCGCCACAAGGACGGATGCCGCCATCCTTTTTCGCCACTACGTGTAACGGGCTAGACCATGGGCTCTTGGAAGGTCTACAAATGCCCATCTCTTGCATGACCCTAAATTCTTCTCTTACCTTTTCGTAACGCTCCGGTGGTAGAGGTCGTACTTTGGCATGCACCGGGGGTCCTGTGGTCTCGATGTGGTAATATACCGCATGCTGTGGGGTTTCCTTAAAAGAAACTTTTTTCGTAATGTTAGGATATTTCTTTAAAATGTCTAAGTAAGGATGATCATCGTTAACGGTCTTTATGGAGGGTTCATTATGTGAAACAATTTTTCCAAAAATATTCATATTCGTTAGCTTATCGATTAATTTATTTTCCTCTAAATCTACCATTAACTTATGGTGTTTTAAAAAATCGGCTCCTAAAATAGGTTGTTTTACGTCACAGACTATGAAATTCCAAGAAAATGGTCTACGTAATCTTAAGTTTAAAGTTAACCTTTTTTCTCCATAAGTTTTTATTACACTTCCATTAGCAGCGTATAAAGTATATTTCTGTTCCTTATTATCACTAGCGCTAACTAACCTTTTATTACGGGGTAATACGGAAACGTTGGCACCAGTGTCCACGAGGAAAGTAAGTCCGGAGTTGTCGTCTAAAACGGTTAATCGGTGGTTGTTAACTTCTTGTGTGCAGCTATCCACCGTTGTCGTCTGCACACCTCTTAGTTTTCCGACTTCTTAGTCCAGTTGCAGGGTTCCACACATTTGCTTGCTTTGTTGCCGTACCTAAAATGGTAAAAACAAAGCCAATCAGGGCTTGATGGTGTCCTTCTCTGGTTTGGCTTACGGGAGCCTGATGAGGATCTGTATCTGCGTTGATATCTGCTGGAACTGCGTTGCTTGTTGTAACTACCTCGCTCTCTTCCACGTGACCTCTCATTTTCCACTTGATTGAGTCTGACGTGTAACTTGGCTATCTCCGCTATTAACATCGACCTGTCATCGGGTTCGTTCTGCTGCTTGCTGCTTTGACCGACCTCATTGATGTGTAATTGTTTCGAATTCTCCAGTATCTTGTCTGCCATAAGTGATAATGTATCTAAGCACTTGGTATCGGATACTGCTAAAATTGCTCTGATGGCTACAGGTAAATTATTCTGCCATAAAATTAGCAATGTATCATCATTTATCTTATCTCGGGCTAAATCTCTCATGCGTCGCAGAAGTTGGCTTGGCTTTTGGTCACCCATCTCGATTTCTCCCATTAGTTTCTGTATTTTCCTGCTCTCTGATTCCTCAAAAATATCTAATAATCTCTTCTTTAGCGTTTCATATTTTTGCGTCTCAGGCGGTTTAATAAGAATGTCTGTTACCTGCTGGATTGCCTCTTTTCCCAGTTTCGATATGACTAACTGGTATTTCGCATCGTCGCCCAGTCGTTGTGGATGTAGCACAGCTTCCGTTTGCAAGAACCAAATTCTCGGCTGGTCTTGCCAAAAATCGGGTATCCTAGCTGCTACCGAAATTGCTGCCACGTCACCTTGTATAATTTTAGTTTCCGTTTCACTGGCCGTAGACATTTTATGCACTATTTTTGCTTTACTAAAGTTCGTAACGCTTAGCTCTATTTATAGCACTGCCCACGCGGTCTGTTAAAAAATTGGGTCGCTCCCTTAAATCACACGCGCATCACGTCGGGGTCACCACTGTTGAGTTTTTTGTTTGTCTCTATTAGTCTCTCAAGTGTATCAGAAGGTTGCTTTTAGGGTTGGTGAATAAAACGATGTAATTACGTAATAATTGTCTATTGCGTGTCACTACAATATATACGTACAAAACAAGTACACGTAACAAGACCGGTGGGTACGCGTGTAGGGATACGACTGGCGTCTGCGGCTACGGTGATAGCTACGCCGCTACGACTACGGGCTAAACTGCTGACCCAACGCTATGTCGCTACAACGGGCTTTCGATTTTCAACTTGGCTACCGAGGTGTTAAACAAATATGTATTATCTTTTTTAATCCTGTCGTTTTTGATCTAAAAATAAATTGCTTAAAATTATGTTTGCTGACCATAACCCGAAAATTCCGAGCTGAAATTACGCTTATTGTAAAACAGCTTACTGGACTTTAAAAAAACGTAAACATAAAAACACACGCACCATTTGTGACAGACAGACAGAAGCGAAACCGCTACCGGATGTCGCGCTAATGAAGTGCCGACGAACGTCGAGTGCACTTCCGGCGCGCCGTCTCCCTCTAACCGCAGCTAAGTGTATGTCTGTCCCGCTCTCTCACAAAATATGCAAATCCCCATAGAGATAGGTAATGCTCGGCGATCCGTCTGCGTAATGAAGTACTTTGAGATGATCGCGGCTTTTCTAAGAGGTAAATCCTCCGTAAAGCCTCAAAGTCGGCTTACCAATGTTGTCGTGGATCCGCTTAACTGGTTTGCTGTAAAATATAACCTCAAATATTTAAGTCACTTTTTTTTTATTTCATTGAGTTCCGTGATGATCTTGAGGGTTAAGTAACTTTCTCTCGGTTTCTAACGGTCATCAGATGGGTGATAAATTTAATACATATATTCTCCATGCTTTGACCGCCCCCTAATTCTGCTATTTATTTTGATCTGAAACGAATCTGAAACGCTATAGTTTCAACGTTTTCGCTATTCTGCTAAACACGAAATCAGCTTTATAGTTTAGTGTTAGCAGAATACGAAAATGTTGAAACTATAGCGTTCTCGTATTCTGCTAACTAGGAAATTAACTCTATAGTTTCGTAGTTAGCAGATAAGAAAACGTTGAAACTATAGCGTTCCAGATTCGTTTCAGATCAAAATAAATAGCAGAATTGGGGGGCAGATGCCGTTATGACAATTCACTTTCAGAAAGTTTTAAATATCAAGAAAATTTAATTTATTAGTCGATCATACAAATGAGATAATGTGACGGTTTTGTTAAGATTCAATTAGGAAGCACATAGCTGACACTGTATCATAAGCATTTCACCAGCCAGTTGGTCCCAAAAACGAAATTCTAGTTATTCAATTCAATCTCATAGTGAGTTGCTACGTATATTAATTCACGTTTATTAGATCTAGGTTGATTTCTAGTCCAGGTCTTGACCTTTGGACTTAGTGGAAACGTCCGCGTGACTTTTAAATTAAAAAGCAATGCACATTTGAACACAATTCTCATTTCAATCCAACTTTCTCTGTAACCGGCAGTTTTTGAAGTTCACACATTGTAAGAAGAGAGTCGCGTACAAAATTTACGTGCAGAGATCTTGTGAACCAAGTACGTGGCTCCAACACCGAAGTCTGTAATAGCACTAAATCGCTAAGTGAAACTGGTGCTGCGTCACAGTAAACATGACGACAGAACAGTACCTTCGTGCTTGTTTCTATGTTATGAATAAATTAATGTGAGATTTTTACTATGACACACTATAAAACGAATACAATTTATAGAATACAGTTATCAAGACACTAATAAAAGGAAAAAAAACAAGTAAAAACAAACCTAAACTAAGTGACATTTAAAAATTACACAAAAAATGAACTCTACTCAAGTCACTAAGCCGGCAAACGAGTGTGTCCTTGTTTCGAGTGAGTTCGAGTTGAAAATGTCTACAATCGTGTGTCGCCAACCTGTCGGATTCTGGGCTGATGATTGCGCTTACCATTACCACAGATTAGTTAATAGTTACTACGTCCATTACTGCCATTTACCATTATGGGAGACTGGGAGATAAAGGCAAAATGCAAAGTTTTAAACTCTTTTCTAGGCGAAGATTTTTTTAAACTGCTCAACTGAAATTACCAAATGTTGTAGGCACTTAAATGGTTTTTTCTTTTTGGTTAACTCCTTATATTTCCTAATGTCTTTTGTCTGTGTTAAAATAAATGTGTTTTCTTCTTCTTTTTCTTATTTAAATAGGAAAATTAATTTAAATACTTTTGAACTCAATACTGAACAAAAACATGAACAACAAAACGCCACTTAAAGTAATTATTTAAAAAGATTATTATTAATGCGCTGTTAGCAGATTAACCTGAATTTAACCCATTCGGGAATCTAATAGGCTTGTCTTAGGTTCACGTCAGTAGAGTACCGAAGTTATGGGGACTGAACCACGATTCTTTGCTTTCAACCCGAGCATCTGTCCGATCGGCTACCGACGACGACGCTCGAAAACTTCGATACCTACTGTGACCTTCAGTTGACTGTGCCCCACCTAAGTATTCCGACCGCGTGCCTCCCTCCAAGTCGACAGACTTACTAACAGCAGCTTCACTTACACGAACTGCCGAGGTAGTTATTAAAAAGTTGTCATAGCACGACATACATACTTGGTAGTTTTATGAACACCAGGATACCTATGCACATTATTATCACGCAACAGCACCATACAATGTTACTGAAAATATGTACTTACTATTTGAAAATAAAAGACAAAGTGTAAAAAAAAAGCCACGATAGCATAGTTGGCAGTGCACCTGACCCGGCATGTCATGGGGAGCGGGTTCGAATCCCGCTCGTGGATTTTTTTCAACTCTTTCCTTTTTCAAATTGTAATTTGTACGCAACAATATTTGCGTAAAATTATATGTAAATAATCATATTACTTACTCACTATTAATGAAAGCAAAGAAAGTATCATTGTCATCATTATCAGTCTTTATTTTAAAAACTCGATGGCGCAGTGAGTAACGCGCTCGGTCTGCAATTGCTAATGTTAAGTAACTTTCGGAAGAGCCGGTCATCGGATGAGTGACCAAAAGTTTATGATATAGATCGAGGTACTCCGTGCTTTAGAAGGCACGTATAGCCGTTGGTCCCGGCTGCATTAGCAATCGTTAACAACCGACCAATCCGCACTGGGGAAGGGTCGTGCCCCAGCAGTGGGGACATAAACTGACCTGGTGATGAAGAACACTTTAATTGCCATATTTGCCGGTGATTGTTTCTGATTTTGAGGGTATTAACAACAATGTTGGGGTTGTTGCAGGATGGAGGAGACTGTGCGGTCGCTGCTGCAGTACAAGAGTCGCGCGGAGACTCTGAAGCAGGAGAAGGCGTCCTTGTCCACGGCGCTGGAGGTGAGTTAATAAACATTTTTATTTTAAATTTTTAGGGGCTTACAAATAAACAAAGAATAAGCTCCGAATAGTTATTCCGTGTTTTGTCTCTTTTACTCTAATTTGAAATGACGTTTGCATGACAGGAACAAAACACGGAATAACTATTCGGACCTTATTCTTTGTTTTGACAATTAAGTCTTTTGCTGTCACTTTCTCTATGTATAGTGCTAAATAGAGAAGGAAAGACATTTAATTGTCTTAAAAACTTAATTTACGTCTCTGAGTACGGCAGTTAGTATTTAAGTAGGGAAATAACTCCGCCACTGATTGAGTAACAGTTACTCTCCGCTTCACCAGCGAAGACAGCTCCTGGACTAGAATTGTGCACCATTAGCTATCCGGACTTGCCGATCCGCAAGTTTCAACTTTCCAATTTCGATATCAAATATTACATTGAAATTTTTTTAATCTATTTAAAACAAAATTCAGTCAAATGAAAGCAATTTTGCGTTATTATAATGTTTCTAAACATCATTTTACGTCCCATGAGGTCACTTTTCTCTAACAAAATAAAGTTATAAAAAATATCTGAAATAAATTGCTTAACTAAAAGTATTTATAGGGACAAGATAAAATTTTACAAAAAAAAAAATAACCAGCCTCAGGAAGCTCGAGTGGTAATTGAACCCACGACCTTTGGGGTCTCGGTAGCTTAGTGGTCAGAGCATTGGAACCGATATCTATATCTATACTACGAGTATATGTATATATCATTGTGAATGATAAAATTCAAAATAATATAAATATTTATAGGTACTCTACCTACGTTACTACTACTGTTAATACATTTAGAAAAACAAACACACACTCGCCAAACATCCCAAATCTGTTTCGCCCAAAGTTGTCTGAAACTCATAACTTAACTGACCAACGTATCTTGATACACCTTCCGAGAAGCCATTATATTTAAACCTAAGAGCGTTAAAGCTCATTTTGAATTGGGCATCTGTATGTGTATAGAGATGGGATGAATCAAATGCAAATATTCAAAATATTTCATAATGAGGGGCCGCATTGTTCAGGCCCCCTGCTTTTCCCGCGTTTTACAACAAAAGTCGGCTGTCAGTGTAACGTTAGGCTTTTCGGTTTGCAAGTTATGTATAACTTCCGGTACGTTCCCGAATGGAATTTGCGTATTTCGCTTCGTTACAATGTCCGAAGCTCGCAGGTATTTTGCGCATACCTACCATTCATATTTAAAACAAACCTCTTTTGTTAAATGTTAGTCTTTTTTATTTTTCTATTTATTTGATCGCAATACAAACTCATGCATAATTCTAAAACATAAACTCATAAATCTATCTGTATTACATTCGTCATTGGTCATTTGTATATTCGTTTAGAAAACAAACAAAAAAGTATACAAGCTATACTTCACAACATACATACATTTAAATTAATTTAATTTAAATTTTACAAAATGTTTTGTAAGCATTCTTTCAAAATGAACATAATTCTACTACCATTGGTTTGAATTACAGTCTAATTAACTTATGTATTAAATTTCAATGTCATTCCAAGTGCAAAGGGTTTAGTAATGGGTAGGTACGTGGGATAGCTGCCATTGTTTTCTAAAGGGTTGATAAAAACCTTTGAAACTGTAACAATATGCGACAAAACGAAAAAGTCTTCCTAACTCGTCTCATTGCGTTCGGACATTGTGGTGAACTAAAAACGTGTTCCCCCTCTCTTCTGTCGACATGTTCTTATCTATAACATTGAATGGCGAATACGAATTTTGATATTTCCATTTCCCGGCACTTTGAATATCCGAACCTGAGCCTCCTATTGTGCGAGCCCCCTGTATTTAATATCCGCTGTTACATTTTTACAAAGTATTTTTCGGTTTAAAAATGAAAATGGAAGAATAGGGTAAAAGTTTGACTCGACTGAAGCATATTTTATGTATTATTATTTTTGATTTCTCAATCTTTTGAATTGACTTGAGCTATATATTTTTCTGGGGCAGTCACTTTTTCCAAGACGTTGTGATTTTTTTTAAAACAGGCCAAAAGATAGAAAATAATATTGAAGCGATTTAAATACACAAGAAAAATACATACACACACAAATAGGAAAAAAAACTAAAATCATCTTTAACTATATTAAAGAATAAGGGGTGGTTAGAAGAGGTATCTTCTACATAAAGCCTACTGTGTGTATATTCTTTAATTCCTTACGGATAAACAAACACTTGGCCGTTATCTCACCACCGAAGGTGGAAACTTTACCCGGAACCCTCAACTACTGAGACACTGGCTATCTTATCTATTGCTGCCGGAACACAACAATTCTGCTAATATTGAAGATGAGGCGATGTATTTAGATAAGATGGTGGTAGCTAGCCAGACGGACAAACAAGCCCTGCCATCAACCAAACCGTGTACACAAATATGTAACTCTCTGGGTTGTGACCCTTTGTGGTCTTGGTGTACTGACTGACTCTCAGGACTGTTGGTCTTAATCACACCACAGATACGGTTAATATAATTATATGACTTGTTTACAAGTATAACGTGTGTTTTCTATGTATAATACCAAGACTGCCACAACTTGGTAACAACGCTGATTTTTCGTTTAAAACAGGAAAGAGATCTAAGAACTCCACAGTAATAAACCTATACTAATATTATAAAGAGGAAACCTTTGTATTTTTGTATGAATGTATGTTTGCAACGAATAAACTCAAAAACAACTGGACCGATTTAAAAAATTCTTTCACCATTAGAATGCTACATTAGCGCTGAGTAACATAGGCTATATTCAAAACAAAAGACATGCGGTACGAAGTACGCCGGGTCAGCTAGTAACTAAATAAATGACTGACATACATAAAAACACATACACATATATTATACTTCACTGCACAATGTTAGTACCGAAATTGCGTTCCGTTCTGCTTAAGAATCTTTTATATTTTGTAAACATGAGTTGTTAATGAGTTTTGACCAAACCTTTTTGGCCAATTAACATAATATCTCATTACAATTTGGATGCAGCTTCCCTATTACGCAAAAACATTATCTTCCCCTTCAAACACACACCACTCCACCGTTCATAATCTCTCAAAGAACGTCCAGTTTCGCTCAGACCAGACAACGTGGAGCTTCCAACTGTTCTCCCGTTACCGATTTTTGTTTACGGGTCCAAAGTGACACAGATCAGGATATATCGGTCCGGGTGGTGGTGCTTTCATAAATTAATTCCTCTATCTACAGGGGCAGCCGTAATCGAAAAATGATCGCCTGTCCCCCTCACTCGATAAACGCTGTTTAATGCGTCTAAACGAGCGGACCAGTTGTGCGCCAAACCTAGGCTTTGCTTCAGCTACAGAAATGTGGAACTTGCATCTGACATCAGACCTACGTCTTAGAAAGTTATTAAACTAGACAATTTATAAATTTACAAAAAAAATATTTAGAGTGGTCCTATTTGAATAATTGTTTAACAAAAGTATAGAGATAGAATAGAGTCGATAGTGAAATTTACTGTTTGTACTTTGTACCAATAAATTGTTTTAATTATCCATTTTTATTGCATTTTTCTCTTGGTCAATGAAATTTCTGCTTGTTTTACATTGTGTGTTAGTGTATAAAAACACCATTATAGCATAAATAAATAAAAAATACGAATTCAGGAACCAAACAGATATCATACGCTTTACCTTCAATGTTTTGTCTAGTAAAACTAATTAACACTAAAATGTGCTTTGACGGTGACGTGTACAACTCTAGTCACAACACAAACCCGCAGAACAAGTTATGCATCATATATTTAGCAAACATAGCCCTGTCTCGAACAAGACAGGAACGGTAATGAGGATACTTAAGCGTGAAGTGCCGCCCTCACCCTCGTAATAACTCCTAAATGACGGACAGACAGCCGCACCAGATAGTTTGATAGCGGGTGCTGCGAGCCAGGGCCCATGATACTCGTATAACTATGTGTTCCGTCAATTGAATTTGTGCGAATGAATGTCATAATCATAACAAACTGATTACGTTGCCTGATAAACTTCTCCGCCATTTTGTTTTAACATATTTCTTTGTAGAAAAAGTCCCTTTCGTCAATTTACAGTTTGACTAGTCAAAAGAATGTTTAGTGAGTTTGGGTTAACACGTTTTTGTAACAGGTTTTTGTAAAATGCTATTTTGAATATTTATGTATATTCACATTGATTTAATAAACAAAATCATTATAAAGTCAATTACAGTTATTGGGAATTGGAATCACTTTGAGATTTTAAAACAATAAACGCTCTCGTTTGAAGTTTCAACAGTTTCACAGTGGATTTTTTCCATAAAATGTCAACTATGAAAAGCAGAGCCACTTGTGTTTCCCCCACCTGCTGCATGACAACAATACTAGGAACTGTAATAAAGGCTGTACTACGGTAACAACCACTCACACAGCTGCGACAGAAAAAACGCGTGCGGCGCAAACCACGAGACACTAGCAAAGTATTACCCAATGTGGTAGGCGGAAGGAGTGATGTTTTACATATTACTCGTATACACTGAACTTTTGTTGTCTATGACCATGATAATTTAATAAGTTAAAACAAGTGACAGTTAATGTTGATTTCATAAAAACAAGTGACAGTTAATGTTGATTTCATACAAATGTGGGTTTCTATTACTTATTTACCTATATTTAATATATATGCATTACTTTAAATGTTGGTTTTTCGGTTTCCGGGAAAAAATCTTCTTCCTTCTTCTTCTACTCTTCTTTTTTATTTATTGGTTTAAAATTGTTTTTAAAAACATGCTATTTTTTAACCATTTTAAATCTGTGGTAAAAGAGAGAAACAATGTTTACCTAAGTACTTTTTTGCCAACACTGTTAGACAAAAAACTCTTTGCTGATCTTTGCTCATAAATGCTGTATGTAATACATTATCGTAAACTTGATAAATGAGTTTATCTTCGCATGTAATCTGAGGATCGCTCGCTTCATCTTGTCCCTCGGCCCTTCACACACACACCAGACCAGTTACGGCTAAGAACATTAAAATGGCGGAAAGCGGGAAATCGGCTATGCACAATGGCTGGGGTTTCCCGGTTTAAAAGCCCCCCTGCCCTGCCCCTCTAAACAATAATTCAGCTTCACCCTTCCGAAGTGCAAGGGCGCAGTTAGGGGCAGACCTGTAGGGCCGCGGAGGAATCGATGATCGTATTTTTGGGATACTCACCTTTTTTGTACAGGTCATGGTTGTATTGGTTGTCTGTGGGATCAGTTTAAAAAAAGCATAATTGCTACGTCGTTCGACGCCTACACATCAGACTACAGAAACTGTCAAATTTCCTCAATCGACTTTGAACGTTATGTCAAAGTCAAAGTCAAAGTCAAAGATTTTTATTCAAATAAACTTACGAAAGGTGCTTTTGAATCGTCCATACATTTTTTACCTATCTATTTTTTAGCTGTGAAGAAGAATGGACGCAAGAAACTCCACAGCTTTAATAGAGTAACGACATTTACAAAAAAAAAAGAAAAGAGTATGTCGTTACCAAATCATGCAATATTTAATTTGAAGAAAGACTCAAGCGGGATTTGAACCCACACCCCATGACATGCCGGGTCAGGTGCACTGCCAGATGAGGGTTTAAATTCCGCTCGTGGAATTTTTTCAACACTTTGTCTTTTTTCAAATTGTAATTTAAAATATAATTTAAAATTATATGTAAATAATCGTAAACACAATATTTAATTAATGCATTTACGTATTATGTACGTATGTACATGGCATATGGTTGACAATTTACTGACGAAATCTGACAGTTTTGAATAAATTTATGTGCAAGCGTCTGTACTTGCGTCATTCAATGTTTGCCATAAAACTTCGTAAGCGTTAATAAACTTAAAGTCAGATTTCAACACCACTGACACGAATAGAATTTTTTTTTTATATATTTACGGGTAAGCGCTGTGCCTTGATCTCTCACCTGATGTTAAGTGTTGATAAGGCCATTTGGTGGAAACGCACTTCACCCGGGATCCTCAACTAGTGAGGCACTGGCTATCTTATCTCTAGCTGAATGAAAGAGAACTAATATAGAAATTGTATAAAAATTAAATTCTTAAAAACATCGCGGTCAGCGGCACAGTCATAGTTGAAGTACATACTGGTGGACACATTTTTGACGCTAGAATTACAAGCCGTATATGAACTATTATATAATTTACCTGCAACGGTGTAGACAGAAATAATTAAATTCTGGTGCAGATGTTGTTTCAATTTGTTCATAAAAATATATTTATGCTTGTACAAGTTATTTGTAATAATACTTCGTGGCGTATCTGTGTGTCCCATCACTATTGCCGGCCACGGCTGGGGTGCATCACTTTATAATCTGTGCCCCCGCGAGCACCGCACTAATTGTGTTTGCCTGTTTTTGGTATTCGTTGGGAAAAAATTGGTGAGTGTATCGTTTCGGTAACTAGGTAATCGTTTTTGCACAATATGTATGCAAAGATCGTAAATATTATGATTATTTTTTATTTTAACCACCTCCTACCAACTATCTATGTTTAAACTGAGCAATGCATGAACTTTGGCCTACAAGTTAACATACAAACAAACATACATTCATAACGCAGCTACAAATGTTTGTTCTAACTTTACCATTGCTTTTGCGATTTTTTTTAACAAGACCTAACTACTAAGTAGGCATATACTATCCTTTTATGACATTTCTAACATTTCCGCGTTACGGTACAAGTACCCGCGACCGTCGGTTGTTTGACAAGGTATTGTCAGGACCAAACCGTTAACCCAACGCCCCAACGCGGAATGAACTTTTTTTTTACATTAATACAAATAATCGGACTGTAACAGAGCTCATACGACCTCAGAAGATGAATACTTTTAAACCCATTGCTGGACTCTCTGCTTAAGATTCACAACTGTCTCTGACCAGTCTGGAATAAAAAATACTAAACCTAAGAAATACGTAAGAAAATATTCTATGATTTATGGTACCTATTACGGTAATGTCTTTTGTTTTTTTATGCATCAATAACATGTTATTCAGGCCAAGATGGCTGGCGTCACTTTGGCGCTAAACAACGTCTATGGCGTCTATGCCGCCGGGAACACGCCCGACAACTTAGGCAAAGGAATAAGAATTAGACAGCTTTGATATTTTTATCACAATTTTCTTTCTTATCTTTTTTGAGCGAAAACAAATGTTATAAATAAGTTTGCTTCTGTTCAGAGTAAGTAGCTAGAATCTCAATTCATATTTTTATAAGTATTTTTATACATAACAATGAGCCTTGGCCCTTCATCTCACATAATAGTAAGTGACGCTAAAGCCGAAGATCGAAGTGCTTTCTTCCTGTCGGAACACAAAAATGCTATCAAAATTGTTGTCATAGCGACGCAGATAAAAAGGTGATGGTAGCTAGTCAAGCGGTCTTAGCACAAAGCGCTAATCACCAACCAAACCGAGAACCATAATAGTACACCATGCTGAGAATTGAACCTTGGACCAATGCCACCAATTATTTGAACTTTACACCACAGAGACGGTTATATAATAATTATCATCATCATCATTTGATGATAAGTTGAGGAGCTCGATGTGTGGTTAACGCGCCCGGTCTGCGAGTGCTGAGGTTAAGCAACTTTCGAAAAGGCCGCTCATCGGATGGGTGATCAAAATGTATCATCTCGAGCTCTTCCGTGCTTCGGAAGTCACGTAAAGCCGTTAGTCCCGGCTGCATTAGCAGACGTTAACAACCACCAATCTATCCGGTCTATGGCCCGTTCTCACTATCCATACATAGAGAAGGCTCATGCCCCAGCAGTGGGGACATAAAATGAACTGATGATGATGATCATCATCATTTAATACCACCTTCACACTGAAGTTTGAAGAACAGTACATAAAACTTCCTTCGATCTCATGTAGTATCTTTTAACTGACGATAGTTATGCAATGCAACCGTTCTTTTACGATAGAGGTAGATAATACAATTGAACATTAAAACGATAAACACTGGATTCCATACATAAAAGGATGTAACACCAGCCAGACAGGTATGCAGTATTTTGTGCTGCTTCGAACAATTTAATTTAACGAAGCTCTCTCGCAGCCGCAAATCCATGCAAAATAACCGAAATGCGCCACATTTTAAAGTGCTAACTGGCAAGTTATTCATTGCGCTACCCCGTGTCTACGTAACTGCGCCCCCGCATACCTACTTGTAACGAAACCAATTAACGCGTTCCCATTGTCACACGTCGCCTTATAACTCGTACGGTTTTTCTTTTACGTCATTTGTTTACCGTTTTTTTACGTTAAACGTCTATTAACGTCTTATTGACTCTTTTCTAAGTTATTTGTGCTCAGGCTAGTGCTATCTGCTTATTTTTAATCTGGGAAAACATAAAGCAAGAGTCTTGCTAAGGGAAGAAAGAGAGAGAGAGATTTCTTAAAAGAAATACATGCGGGTGAATAAGCTGCAGTTAACTAAAAGAAGTAGGTTTATAAATAGTATGACGTATTTGGAAATAGACCCTGTGGTCTTTCGTAACAATTGTCTATACAACGTAAAGTGCTTGTTTAACTTTTACTAGTCGAATGGTCCTTACTCACTTCTTGATGACTTCAAGGGGCAATTAAAACAAATTGAGTAAAACATATTTAATAAAACGTATCTGATGTAACCATTTTAGTTTTCACTTTATTACCTAATTATTGCCTAATTGTTGCCTGAAAATAAACGAATTTATTTATTATTACAATATTTTGTCGTATATACGTCCATAGAATAGTCAGTAAACAAAATATTTAACTTCTTTAGGATTATTTAAACCTATTGCTAAATGATTGCATGCATTAGGAGAGGCATATGTACATCAATCGACTGATTACAATTATGTTTTTTTAATAAATCATATAATCGTAAGACAATGGAAACGCAGCAACACCAGCTGTATGGTTATTGCTATTCTCGATCCCAACTAACTGCAAGAGCCGTCGATTGTGTAAGATAATCCGACCGGATTCCCCAATTAGACGGCCTGGTCTCCGGCCCACCAGCCCCCCATTACCTGTTCTCGCTTCGATTGTCCTTGTCGATTAATGGGTTAATATCGTCACTAAGGCGCATATGGGGAGTCCTGTTCAATGGTTGCGTTCGGCTATTCCCTACCCACTTTTAAAGCCGATCAAGTTATAAAGAGGTAACGTGTTTCGTAAGATATTGAGGAACTAAGTTATTTTTCTACTATGTTTATAAAAAAAAACTTTCTGTGAATGGTTGTATCAACTTTACGTTTTGCACTTCTCAGTGCTCATTGTTAAACAAAGTATATATATATATGAAATGGTCATGAAAATCAAATTTTGAACCGCTTCTTAGCTTTGAACCAGAAATTTAAGTAGCTATTTCTTAAAAAAACACAAATGTTGATAAAATTTCCACGAGCAAGATTTGAACCTGCACCCTTCTGACATTCCGGGTCAGGTGCTCTTCCAATTGAGCTATCGTGGTTCTAAACAGCCCGCCGAAATTATTCAACACTTTTTACATTGAAAGCCAAAGGCGCCCATTCTATGTCAACAACTACCGTCACTAACTTCCGATCAATATATTTTATTTTAGCTATTTCTTCTCTAAGCGGCAGTGTCAGATTTATTACGACGTAGCTGTTCTATGGATAAGCATACAGTTTGATCGTCTGTATCTAAAAAACCAACCAATATGTTAGGCACTGTCAAACTTTGAAGCTTGTTTATTTATTTTTCTTTATTATTTATTCATTATTTCTTCTGTCTAAATCAAAACTTAGAAGTAGAACAAAAATTAATTACATGTAAAAATATATATACTATGTATAATAGTATATATGAATTGGTAGCTGTTGCCATAAGACTTCATTGACATTTTCTTTTTCCACTTTTTTTATTAGAATATGGTAAGGTTCTAAGCTAATGCTTAGACCGATACCATATTCTGATAAAGCTGAAGTGTGGCAATCCACACTTCAAAGAGAGCATTACGATGCTGGCTTATGTACGCATAAGCCATATAACATGTTACATAACAAACTTGCAACACAGCGCAAACGTAACTTCGAAATAATTGCAATTAAAAGCGATACACCCTCCGGGTCGGCACCGCACACAAAGACTCAGTTCGTTTTTCCAACCGCCAAATATCCGAAAAAATATCCGATACGTCACTACACCCTAACTCGCGACGCGTGACCGAACGTGACCGAACAAAGCTAATGATGTCTGGAAGCCATGATTAATGGTGTAACCGCATTTAATTCTAGTTATTGCGGCAATGTAATCAGCCCGCTGAAAGGCCAGTGTTGTCGTGTTCTAAACAATGACTGTTTTCGTACACGATCCAATTGAGAATTGCGATTGAACGTCATTAGTCTAGTGAGAAGGCACATTTCGGTGTTTAGATGTTAATTTATTCTGTATCATGTTTACGAGAACTTAGGGATTGATTTCTTTAGTTACGAGTAGTAACACTACAAGTTAGAAGCAGTTTATACGGATCTACTAATGTATGTTTTGTATTTGGTTTTAAGTTGACCTTTCGGACTCGTTACAGGGCTTTTAGTAAAAGAGACACCCTGTTACAAATACTAACTTTTTTTTGCAATACATCAATTCAAACTAATAGGTTCTAGGTTCCATTTTAATATTGCTTGCTCCGATGGGTTATTAAGTTCGGTGTAACAAATTTTAAATTAAATATTTTATGTACTTATTTAGTAATCATATAATTTGTTGTCTCTGAGTATGGCAGCAAGTCCTGTATGAAAAATCATGTCTTCAATTAGTCCTTTCCAAATAAAAAAAAAAAACAGTAATTATATTATTTTGAATTTAGTATTCACAATGATAATACAGGTGTTTGGTAATATGTATATGTTCCCGAAACGTACCCATGTTAACATGTCTATATAATACTATGCCAAGGTCAGAAAATGGAAATTGTAAAAAAAAAATTGGACTTTCTATACTAACTCGATCAGCTGATGGGTCATTTTGTATGGAGAGTGGATTTTTTTTTTTAATTTCCATTTTCTGACGTTGGAATAGTATTATAATATAGACATGTTAACATGATGGGTACATTTCGGGAATATATACATATTACCAAACATCCTGTATAGTTACAAGATAAAATTTTACTAGAAACCAGCGATCAACCAGCCTCAGGAAGCTCGAGTGGAAATCGAACCCTTCGATCGACCTTTGGATAACCGGTTCAATGCTGTGACCGCTGAGCTCGGTAGCTCAGTAAAATTAAAATTAGTAAAATGTTATCTTGTAAAAACAATAATTTTTTTATTTAAATACCGTTGTCTTTTTTTTTTTTTTTAATTTACGGGTAAGCACAGTGCCTTGATCTCACCTGATGTTAAGTGATGATAAGGCCATTTGGTGGAAGCGCACTTCACCCGGGATCCTCAACTAGTGAGGCACTGGCTATCTTGTCTCTAGCTGCCGGAACACAACAATGCTACAAACATTGTTGTTATGGCGACATATTTAGATAAGATGGTGGTAGCTAGCCAGGCGGACAAACAAGTCTTACCACCAACCAAACCGAGTACACAAAGATGTACCCCCGCTGGGAATCGAACCCGGGACCTCTGGGTCTAAACCGGTGGTCTTAACCACTAGACCACAGAGGCGGTCTAGAATGCTTTGGAAAACCTATCAACATTAAGACGCGACGCAAGACAGTTTCCCACTCGAGACGGATGCCACAAGTCTTCCGTTTGATGTGAAACCAATTGTACGAATTAATTGGCTCCATAAAAACATCTGCGGTCCCAATGCCAATTAGAAACATAAATTATATTAACTAAATCAACCGGTGACGTGGAAGGCAAAATGGCTGAGTGGCTGCGTTGTTCCTCATTCATAATTATTGTTTACGCGGAACCAACATCTCGCGAATGCGCCACTTCAATCGCAAACAAGTTAATTAAAAACGTTTGTGTAAATAAACAACATGTTTTTAATTAATTGACGGGGAACAGCGATGGCTTTCAGAGTTGGTGTAAAAGCTGTTTTTGTTGAGTCGAGTGAAAAAAGACACTGCTTTTTACTTGTCACTACAAGGTTTACTTCGTTAATCGAATTTTCATCATCAACAACAATAGCGGTCATTGACACGCGTAAATTACTAAAAATACTATTTTCTCACCTAAAATGTGTAGCTGATCGGTAAGAAGGCTGTTAAAAAGTCTGTTATGGTGTTTCTCGCAAATATGCAGCCGCAATATATACTCGGTTTACATTGAGTAGATAAATATCGAATCATACTTTAAAACCATAATAAAATGACGAAAATTCATGTACCGTAATTATTTTTAATATGTTTAACGTTTAATAACTAAAAACGCGAATTATACTAAGAATGCTGTCATTCAAACGATTGTAACAATAATTTTCTTTAAAAACCGGCCAAGTGCGAGTCGGACTCGCTCACGAAGGGTTCCGTACCATTATCTATAAAATATTTCAAGTTTCTATCTGTTATCGTTATTAAAACACGTTTGTTGTATGGGAGCCCCCCTTAAATATTTATTTTATTTTAATTTAATTATTTATTTTTAAAGTGAATGATATAACTCAATATTTTGTGAATATTTCAAGCCTCTTACTGTTGCCATTATCAATATCGAGCAAAAACCAGCAAAATAAATACACGTTTGTTGTATGGGAGCCCCCCTTAAATATTTGTTTTATTTTAAATTATATATTTATTTTTAAAGCGAATATATAGCTAAATATTCTGTGAATATTAGAAGCGTCTACCTGTTGCCGTTATCAATATCGAGCAAAAACGAGCAAAAAAAATCACGTTTGTTGTATGGGAGCCCCCTTAAATATTTATTTTCTTCTGTTTTTTAATATTTGTTGTTATAGCGGCAACAGAAATACATCATCTGTGAAAATTTCATTTGTCTAACTACCACAGTTCATGAGATACAGCCTGGTGACAGACGGACAGACAGACAGACAGACAGACGGACGGACGGCGGAGTCTTAGTAATAGGGTCCTGTTTCACCCTTTGGGTACGGAACCCTAAAAACGATAGTCAAATCTGCAGATATTTATTTAGTATTTACATTCATCTAAACCAGTCTTTCCCAAAGTGGGCGATAACGCCCCCTTGTGGGCGCTGGAGGCTTAGAGGGGGGCGGTAAGGGGCCCGGAAAAAATTGAGGAGCGGGCGATAGGTGATTTATAACTTTAGCTACTTCATATTTTAAAATTTACTAAAATTAAAATCCTCCTACTACACAACATCCATTTATTAATTCATATTTACATCCTATTATATTGTATAAATATAAACTAAAAATATATTAAATATTTACTATTTTTACGTTCACAGCGTTCACAACGCTATTTATATGTTAAGATATATGGTATAATAGGTATCAAATACTGAGAAATATTCGTGTTTAGAATATAGGTTAATTTAAACTCCAGGCGAGACTAATATGTTAATGAGGTTTTTAAGGTGAAAAAAGGTGGGGGGCGCTACAAAATAACAGATTTTCAAAGAAGGCGTTAGACGAATTAAGTTTGGGAACCTCTGATCTAAACAGACTAAGAAAAAATAGTCAAATTATAAACAATCATTGTCACCTAACAATAGCGTAAATTTGAGATTAATTTAATTTAATTTAATTTAATAAATCAGAAGCAAAATGGACAGCTCTTTTGAATACACGTTTAAAAGTGAGTGAAAGCTTTCCAAAAGCTCAAACCCATTTCACTTGTTTTTTATAAAATTAATTCAGAGTTGTACAGTACACTTTTATCGAAACGCATTCACGCCTCAGTCTTTCAAACGTGAATATGACGGTAGGTGGACAAAGGCTCTGTCAAAATTAAACGCAGTGCGGCTGCGAGGGCGACCCTTTGACGCCCTATCAACCGAGTGTTGTTCCAGACAGACAGACGGACAAACAGTCCTATTGTGCCGCGCCCTCACCACCTACTAATGAAAATTTCTCGGAAATTTCACACGAAAAAAGCTCTCGGCAAAAGCAATAAGACTCAAAACCGTTTGTTTCATCTGAAAATAACATTCATCATCATCAAATTTCAAGAGACCCCTAACTTTGTAACCATTTCTTCTTCCGCTGTATGGAATTATGCGTGATGCGTGGGGCGGAGTGGGTCAAGTTATTTTGGTTTGTTTATCTTTCGCGTTGACTGTGAGCTGCCGCTTAATTAAGAGTGCGAATGATAGGCCCTTTCCAGAGCTTTTTTAAGTATTTAAGCTTTTTTTAACTGCGATGCTGTTGACGTGGCGGGAGTGGCTCTTCAAATATTAGTAACAAACTTGTGTGCGGTGCGTGTTGAAGTCTTAATTTATTTTAGACTTCTTTACTTATATATAATATTCTAAACATTTTTCATAGCACTAATGAAAAGTAAAGAAAAGAAAAAACCTTAATTAGCCGCGAATCATTCTGCAATTGCGGTTTTTTCTTATATAAAGTAATTTACAAAAACATTAAATGATATTTGTATTGAATTACTTTATTGCGATAACTTGAAAGGAAACTTTCTTTTCAGGCATCCGCGGCTCACTATCAAAGCCAGCTGACCGCGCTTAGCGCTGAAAACGAGCGTCTCCGGGGCCAACTCACAGATCTATCGGCGGGGCTCGGCGCCGGCGAGCACGAGCGCAAACTCGACGATGTCGCGCAGCAGGTGGTGCGGGCGCTCCTGTCGCAGAAGGTACGCCGCTGGTTACTATAGCAACGGACTAACTTACAACGCTGGCGGCGAGGCTCGGCGCCGGCGAGCACAAGCGCGAACTCGACGATACAGGGCGCCCGCTTTTGAACTTGTGGAAGCTCACTTGGTGCTTTTGCAACAAAGGCCTTTGTGTTAGGCGTTTTTTTTATTATTTATAAGGATACATTACAGGCAACAGTTAAAAAAAGTAGCGCGATTTTTATGAACAGATTATACACTAAACTATCACCTAAAAACATGCATCCCTGACATGAGTATAATTTAATGGTTTTACTTATTGAGATATTACCTATATTGTTGCCATAAGACCGTGAATATTATATTATTATTTTATTATTTTAAAGTGTTAATATTAATTATGGGATGTAGGTACTTTTAGCCTTGGCCTAGCATTATTTTGATCTAATCCAAAGTCGGTTCATCTTTTGACAATCACTATATAGGTATGAAACAGGTAATTTTTTTACTAATTTTAGATCATAATAAGAAGCCATAGCAAAGCTGTACTGAAAATTGCCGTTAAAATACCTACATTAAAAATATTGAAATCCTTTAATCCGGTGAAGGCATTAAGATGCATCCAGGAAATTGTTTTCTCATAATTATAGTCATCCCGTTACAGCGCCCGCGGATTATGTGGTGCTACATTCGCACATAAATCGCACAAAATGGGACACTTCGGCGTACTCGCACCGTAATAATTTCAACGGAGCTCAGGACCACTATAATCTGGGCGTAATCTGGCTGATAACGCGACCGTTTGCTTTAAATCTGATCGAGCGCGGTGGCCATGTTGTTTTAGTTTTAGCGCCAACTTTTCAGATAAAGATGGCGCCTGCTTTCGACGGGTGCGTTTTGATTGTGCACAGAAATGACAAAACTGTTGGGTTTGCGACGGTTTTTACACTTTATTACGAATAGTTTCGCTTTCGGGTTGCAATTTGCAAGCTTAGCAACTTTCGGGATACCGCGTTACCTGATTGATGAGCAAATTAAAATATCTCGAGTTTCTTTGCGCTTCGAAAAACACGTCAAGCAGTTGGTTCAGGTTGTTATCGAAAGATGGCTACCAATACCAACCCGCATGAGGTCTGTTACGGACAGAAGTCTCTATTGTATAAGTTTAGTTAGCAAGTAAAACGGCATAGATGTAATACGGTTAACATATTTGCGTTAATTAAGTATTATTGTTATTGATAATAAATGATTTTTATTTTGTGCTTTTTATTGGTAAAAAGTAAAGATTTAAAGGTTTCTAAAGTTATAAGGGCCAGGTAAACGTGCCTAGAGGCCTAATGCCTCACTATGAAAAGTTTATTAAAATAAGTAATTAAGTTTTAGAAAATTATAAATATGTAGGGTATCCAGATTACGAGAGATACCGTAGGGTACATGTTAATACGTAAGGAAAAGAGAGGTCCGAGCGAAAGGGACAGCTGCATAAAATACGACGGCTCATGTGGGTAGTTGGTTTAGGTTGATTAGGTCAAAAATGTAAAGCTACCTACATGGGCCGGCAGCTGTACCACAACGTCGCTAGTTCCCAAACCTAATATGTGTTTAAGTCACGGCCGGTCAGAGCAGATTTTTGTGAGCTCTCCGGACCCCCAGCTATAAGAATAAAGAAGAAATAATCAAGAATCGAGTTTTAATACAGTCCACATCGAAGCACAACGGCCGACCTGTAGTGGCTACAAGCAGTCACGAACAGTATCTTTGATCCTCCGAGCCGGATTTGAAGAACTGAAGCTTTCGCCCATCAACATCAGTCTGAAGATCCACCAACGCATTGACCAACGTAACCACCAACGCATTGACTACATACCACATACTTGTGTTCTGTCACGAGTCTAACGCGGGTGGACCGTGGCTCAAAAACGTCTCACCACCTAACGGTGCCAAACGGTGGGCGTTCTGAGTAAACGCCGTTCAAGGCGGGACGACTTATCGGACAGGGTCGTCAGTTTGCCTTTTTCAAGGCGAGCTTAAGTCCGGCTACGCCAGTACGGTTTGTCGTGGAGCGGGGGTCCTTTCTGTAGGCACTGCCTAAGCTGTCGGACACTCCAACCGATACGCGAGCGCCCCGTTGTCTACGTCAACTCTCTGCTGGGTAGGTCCTACCTTTCCACTCCCGCACGAACTCCATCCTTGGACGGGCTCCCCACATAGCGTGCCCGTTTGAGATTGTTAGGAGTAGGGGCAGCAAGAAAGAAGATGCCGACCACCCGAAATCAACGCCAAGCCGAGAAGACAACGGGACTACGAACGCTTGACAGACCACCCGCATCACCCTCAAACAATGCCTCAACCGTGACGCCAATGGAACTGCTCCAAGAGACCGCTGAACGCGGAACCGCCACTACGGAAGTTAGACGCAACGACGACGCACCCCCACCCGACGCGCCCAGAGCGGGGCCGCCGTCGGTACGATCAACAACGAGCGTCGCCTCACGAATTAAACAAGCGCAATTTCTAGCGGAGGAGCGACTCGCCGAAGTACGCCGGCGAGAAATACAATTGGAAGCGGAAATGATTAATAAGAGACTTGCATACGAAATCGCCGTTATTGAAGAAGAAGGGGGTATAGAACCGGAGAGCTTACCCGCCGATGTAACCCAACTTAAAGTGGATGAATGGTTGGATCGGCGTCGGAACGCGCATGAACCCGATACGGATAAAGTCGGAAATGTGCGACAGAGACAAAAGGATGCGCGTGCAAGTGAGATGGACAGAGGTCGCCACCTCACTTATTCGCCATATATTGAAAACGTTCGTGAAAACGAAAACGCAGTGAAAGAGGCGATGCCCCGTGACCAAACGAACAATGACGACACGGGAATGGTTAAGCTCGCTCTGACACTAGAGAAAATGATGCATAATCGGCCGGTACCACGACAGGCGCTGGATTTGCCTACATTCAGCGGCTCGCCGGTCGAATGGTTGCCGTTCAAAGCGGCAATGCGCGATACGACTAGACAATTTAAATTTAGTAAAGCCGAGAACTTGGCACGATTAAGAAGCTGTCTTAAAGATGAAGCAAAGGAAGCGGTGTCCGCTCTTTTATATACGGCCGTGGACCCGGAAGTTGTGATGAAAACACTCGAGCAATGCTTCGGACGGCCAGAAGTGATAATCGATCGAGCGCTGGACGACATTAAAAGACTGCCGCGACCCGGCACGACGGCCAGTGAGTTGAACACGTTCGCGATCAAACTACAAAACATTGTGTGCATACTCGATAATATCGATAACAGAGGCTACTTACGAAACCCGATGTTAACGCGGGAAGTTATGGACAAGCTCGGACCGCACCTACGCTCAAGGTGGTGCGACTACGCAACTGATTACGGAAGCTATGCCGAGCCTGAGATCGTTACACTATCCCACTTTCTCATGAGAGAGGCCGACAGAGCCCTACAGTATGCATACGTAAGCTACAACCCTACGAGAAAGAACGTTATTACCGAGACGAGAGCGAACGTGAAGCAACGATTCGAGCGAAAGAAAAGCACAGCTGTATACGCAACGAATGATGACGTCATAAACAAAGAATGTCTATGTTGTGGAGGACGTCACGACGTGCCGCAATGTGATCGCTTTAAAACCATGACGGTTAAACAACGATGGGAATGGATAAAGAGAAGCGGAGTGTGTTTCCGTTGTGCAAATGGGAAACACCGTCGCCTACAATGCGATAAACGCGATCTGTGCGGCGTTGACGGTTGCCGCCACCCCCACCACGCCTTGCTACACGAACACCGCACCAGGCCGAACGAAACCGAGATGGTGGCGTCGGTTAATCACTCGACCGATGCTACTAAGGTGTTACTGAAAGTGTGTCCCGTTACCATCAAGGGACCGAAGGGGTCAGTCGACACATACGCCCTGCTCGACGAGGGGTCGACTGTCACACTGATCGATCAAGACCTGGCGGACCATGTAGGCGCGGACGGGCCGGCGAACGATTTGCAAATACGAAGCGTAAATACACAAACGACGTGCGAGACCAAGACGGTGAATATAAAGTTGATTGCTACTACGAATAAACAACGATTTAACATTAAAGCTAGAACGATGAAAGATTTATCACTCAACGGACAGACGGTGCACAACGATTGTTTGAAATACGCACATATGAGAGAGTTATCAAACAGCAACGTCTACTACGGACATGTCAAGCCTCAAATATTGATTGGGGCAGACAATTGGCATCTCATAGTCACACGAAGATTGCTACAGGGCAAGCGAGACGAACCGATCGCATCGCTCACGAAGCTGGGGTGGGTAATACACGGATCAGCGCCACGGTCAAGCGTGCTGATGGAGAGTAATACGGTTGCGGTGTTATACGTAAACACGCCGCAATGCGCGACGATCTCGCGCACTCTCTCACCCGACAACGAACTCCATGCTATGGTAAAGAAGCACTTCGAAATCGACTCACTGGGAATAACGAAGAAAGAGCGAGTGAGCCCGAGTGATGCTCGCGCCGTGGAGTTGTTTAATACGACGACAAGGAAAGTCAACGGAAAATACGAAGTTCGATTACCGTGGCGACGTGATGACGTCACGCTGCCGCCAAGTTACGAGTCAGCACTGAGACGATTGAAATCTATAGAACGAAAGATGGACAAGTCTGACGAGTTTAAGCGAGCTTACACGAATCAAATAGAGAATCTGTTTGATAAACGCTATGCCAAGGAAAGTAGCGAGAGCGATTTAATGAGCCCGCATTTATGGTACTTACCTCACTTCGGCGTAACGAATCCGAATAAACCCGGAAAGCTACGAGTTGTCTTTGACGCGGCCGCCGAAGCAAACGGAGTTTGTCTAAATGACGAGCTTTTGGAGGGTCCCGACTTACTACGCGACCTGGCGGGCCTGCTACTACGATTTCGCGAACGAGCTATCGCGATTACGGCCGACATACGAGAGATGTTTCTTCAAGTTAAGATATGTAAAGATGACCAACCCGCTCAGATGTTTCTGTGGAGGGGCGCCGATCGAACGAAGCCACCTACGCGCTACAAGATGACGTCAATGATATTCGGAGCGAAGAGTTCACCTTTCTTAGCGCACAGCGTGAGAGATTCGAACGCCGAAGCATACGCTGCCGAGTATCCACGAGCATACGAAGCGATTACGAAGAACCATTATATGGATGACTACGTCGACTGCTACGACACCGAACAAGAAGCGATTGATACAATAAAGGAGGTCGCGAAGGTTCACGCGCAGGCAGGATTCACGCTGGCCGGTTATAACTCTAACGGACCGTGCGTGTTGCGTGAGCTGCCAGTAGAAAGCCGTGACACAGCACCCCGACAGCTCGGCGCTAGTTATCATCAATGGGGAAGAACGCTCGGCTTACTATGGGACGCTGCTACAGACGAGTTGGCGTTTAATACCGAGATGGTTCGCGTACACGACGATGTGAAGCAAATGAGGCGCGCTCCTACTAAACGAGAGGCGTTGAGCGCGGTCATGTCAATATTTGACCCGCTCGGATTGTTGAGTTATTATACTATACGAGCAAAGATCATCTTACAAGGCATATGGCGGTTAAAAATAGAATGGGACGAGGCCTTACCCGATTACGAGGCCGGCGAGTTCCATGAATGGTTGAACGGATTGAGGGCATTACGTAGTCTGCGTCTACCCCGGCTTCTACATACGGGGGGAGTGACGGGAAAGCAGCTACATGTTTTCTGTGACGCCAGCGAGGTCGCTTACGGCGTTGCAGTATACTGGAGAATGAAGGGTGAAAATGGCAAAATACGAGTCGCACTCGCCGCTGCTAAGGCCAGAGTGGCACCGATAAAGCAACAAAGTATTCCGAGAATGGAGTTGCAAGCGGCGTTGATAGCTACGCGACTAGCGAGTTCAGTATTGAATGAACAAAGATGGCAACCTGAGAGAATCATATATTGGACCGATTCACAAACAGTGTTGAAATGGATTAATAACGACACGGTGCGTTACACCCCCTATGTAGCGCATCGCTTAACTGAGATAACAGAAACGACGATGCCGTCACAATGGCGATGGGTCCCTACGGCTCACAATGTCGCGGACGACGTAACGCGCGGCAATGAGATTACGAAAACGAAAAATGATCGGTGGTTTGTCGGACCGGCATTTTTATACGAAAACGAAACGGAATGGCCCACGAGTGACGTCATCAATAACGAACACAGCGCGGAGAGTGAACACTGCGTAACGCACACGCATATGTGGCAGAGTGCTAGTAGAGTAGTGCCCGATGCTAAACGCTTCTCCTCCTACGAGCGTTTAGTGAGAACGATGGCGAACGTGCTACTATTCACTCAGAGATGCCGCCGCCGCGCTAGTAAGATGACGATTGAACATATCAACGAGGCCGAGCGCCTACTAATCATTGAATCGCAACGAGAGAGCTTCGCAGACGACATCGACCGCCTCAAAGCGTCCCGCAAACTACGTGCGGGCAGCAGACTACGACGACTCGACGTGTTCATCGACGAAGACGGAGTATTACGAGCGAGAGGGCGAATAAGGGCAGCGGGTGTGTCTGCCCCCGCTACTACGCCCGTAATACTGGACGGCAGCCACCCGTATGCGCGGTTGCTACTAGAACGTGAGCACCGTCGCGCCCACCACTCGCACAACGAGCGCGTCGTCAACGAAATAAGACAACGATATTGGGTTCTACGCCTGAGGCCGGCTGTGAGATCTGTGGCGTTCAATTGTGCATTTTGTAAAGTGAGAAAGACGCTACCTACGACGCCGGTGCACGGTGACCTACCGAAAGCACGTATGGAAGCCTTTGTACGGCCATTTACGAACTGTGGCCTCGATTACTTTGGCCCGATGACTGTGACTATCGGCCGGCGTCATGAGAAACGGTGGGGGGCGCTATTCACATGTCTCACTACTCGAGCTGTGCATATTGAACTTGCGGCGAGCTTATCTACAGACTCTGCGATTATGGCTCTAAGACGAATGGCGGCCAGGAGGGGATGGCCCCAGATTATATATAGTGACAACGCAACAAATTTTAAAGGCGCGGACCGAGAGTTAAAGGCCGCATACGAACAATGGGGGCCAGCGCTACGAGAATACGCGCTAACGCAACGCACAGAGTGGCGTTTCATTTCGCCAGGTGCGCCGCACCAAGGCGGCGCATGGGAACGGCTGGTGAGAACGGTGAAGACGGCGCTGCGCGTTACGCTCAACGAAAAGTCTCCGCGTGAAGAAGTACTTATGACGCTACTGGCTGAAGCCGAGCACACTGTCAACGCTCGGCCTCTAACACACGTCCCTGTGAACATCGACGACCCGGAAGCGCTGACACCCAATCACTTCCTTTTGGGTAGCTCAAGCGGCCTGCCCACCACTGGGCCGCGCGAGCGCGCCGACCGAAACACATGGCGGGCGGCGCAGGCGCTGGCGGACGAGTACTGGCGACGATGGCTGCGCGAGTATCTACCACTACTTATACCGCGCGGCGGCACGCGCGACTCCGAGCGACGCAACGTACAAGAAGGCGACGTGGTCATAATTGTGGATAACACACTACCCCGCAATGTATGGCCCAGAGGCGTCGTTACGAAGATATTTCCTGGACCTGACAACGAAGTACGCAACGCAGAGGTGCGCACCAAGGGCGGCACGTTCCGACGACCGACGACGAGACTGGCTGTCCTGACGATGGAGTGAAGAGGCTACGCGGATGCTGCGCCGGGGGGAGCCTGTTACGGACAGAAGTCTCTATTGTATAAGTTTAGTTAGCAAGTAAAACGGCATAGATGTAATACGGTTAACATATTTGCGTTAATTAAGTATTATTGTTATTGATAATAAATGATTTTTATTTTGTGCTTTTTATTGGTAAAAAGTAAAGATTTAAAGGTTTCTAAAGTTATAAGGGCCAGGTAAACGTGCCTAGAGGCCTAATGCCTCACTATGAAAAGTTTATTAAAATAAGTAATTAAGTTTTAGAAAATTATAAATATGTAGGGTATCCAGATTACGAGAGATACCGTAGGGTACATGTTAATACGTAAGGAAAAGAGAGGTCCGAGCGAAAGGGACAGCTGCATAAAATACGACGGCTCATGTGGGTAGTTGGTTTAGGTTGATTAGGTCAAAAATGTAAAGCTACCTACATGGGCCGGCAGCTGTACCACAACGTCGCTAGTTCCCAAACCTAATATGTGTTTAAGTCACGGCCGGTCAGAGCAGATTTTTGTGAGCTCTCCGGACCCCCAGCTATAAGAATAAAGAAGAAATAATCAAGAATCGAGTTTTAATACAGTCCACATCGAAGCACAACGGCCGACCTGTAGTGGCTACAAGCAGTCACGAACAGTATCAGCGTAGTGAGTTATGATGTGACCCTAGTTTTGCCATGTGCTATTTTTAATTTCGAAAGGCCTGAGCCCAGAAGTAGGACGTCTATAGGCTACTTCATAAAATGCACATTCAAGTGTTTTAACGTTCTAAAATTGAGTATACCTACACCGATATTTAATTGTGTTAACATCGTAGTTTTTTCGTCAGCCTTTTTAATGAATCAACAAAAACGATGATCCAATAATCTATCCCGCTATGTTCTCTCGTCGCGTCTGAGACTCCCCACAGCGTCTATAATTACGTCGTCAGCTAATTTCTCGGGACACATATGGTTGGTTATGACGTGAAAATTCACGAGTCAACTTTGAAGGGTCGCGTTTGCGGTGGCAGTGTAGCGCATCCATCAAACATAATGCTTTTGGTGACGTTAATTGCTTTAAAATACTTCCGTAGCATCATTTCAATCAAGTAAGTGGATGCCGTAACATCCGCAATGATGAGAATTTTAAACCGAAGTGGCTAATGTTATGCATATTCAATCATGATAGTCTAAAATGGAAATAAGAAAATGGAAGAACGGTTTAAGGCAATTGTAAAAAATGTTTATGAGGAACAATATGAAGATGATGATGGGAAGAAGAAGAAAAACAAGAAGCTTTAGAGGAAATTTCGGGTAGAAACATTGAAAGTTCAACTTTGAAATGAAAGAAAGAGAATAGCGGGCAGATTCAGTAGTATTTCTAAAACAAACAATAGATAATAGTCGTAATAACAAGGAGGTTATAAATGTAAACTTTAAAACTATTCCATGGAATAAACCAGTCACGTAACTCGTGAAATAATTCAACTGTTCAATCTAGGAACACTACAACGGAGTGGCTGATAAATAGCTATTGGCGCACCGCTCTTCAAAATTCAATATACATTTAATTCTATCAACCATAAAACAGTTGCTTAAATGTGTATTCTCTTTTCTTTAATATAATTCATGAAAAGCTATTTCAAGGACAAAAATCTGTCTGTCGGAAAAATTACTTGTTTTTGTAATTACAGTTTGACAAAGCTGCTAGTATTGCAGCTAGCTAGCTAGCTTGCTAGTATTTTTTAATTTATTTTTTATTTATTTCTTACCATAATAACACATGTATAATAACAATTATGTTTTAAATCGCATTGTTAAGCAACTAAGTTAATATTAGGCCTAGAAATGAGCGAGCCCGTGAAAGTGAATTATGAATTTCTAAACCTCATTTATCGGGAAGTGGGTGATGCGGTATATTAAATAAATAAGGAACTTCCGCATAATGAGGATGAGTCATCCTCATCAACCCTCATCGTAATTAAGAACTCCTCAACTCAAATCTCTTTAAGATAATAAACTTGTTGTAAAGAAATTCAATTTCCCGACAATTTTAATAAACTTACTAAGTACTTACTTAAACTGCCCTAACTTCAACAAATATGCAAAAATTATGCGATCTCCATTAATTTTGTTTACTCATAATTAAATTAGAAAGTCGAGAGTGTTTTGATATCTCTTAATAAACATCTGAGTTGTCCCAAAACGCGGGTATATTCGCTCTAAATTCGGGAACGTCTCAACTTGGCAACATTGAAAGCAAATCCTTGCCATCTCCTATCTCTTATTTTCCATCCCCCCTTGTAATTACCCGCTGTCAATTACTTGAATTTAATTAAACTAATGAAGCATAATTAATATATACACATTTATTTTCAAGACAACTGACGAGGAAGGGATGCGCAACACAACTTTTACGGTGATTTAACTCCGAAACTCGAAACTAGAAAGTTTTCGCCTTGAAATTGTAAATGCAGGTTTCCGACAAGATAATTTCAAATAATTTTCGTAGCTTGCAACGGGGATTAGTCATTCAATATGGGTAGGGTATATTGATTTTTATGGGCGGTAAAACCAGAATTAGTAATGCATTACTTAATGCCGCAAATTCGCAGTGAAAATGATAAATTGGCAGGTCGTTATTTTTTATACTTTTGCTATACTTTTGTTATAATATATAGTATAATTCATTGATGGCAGTTCTGATCACAATTTTGTATGCATTTTGTATGTACGGGAACGTACAAAGCGTTAGAGTACACATAAAAGTGAAGGGAAGCCTGTGGTAGATTGGATGCCACACTGAGGAAGGCCAAAGGGAAGATCTTCCTCCGAGCTGGGTGGTATAGCTCGGGGACCGAGGTCCGACGGATGTTAGTTGGAGGTGCTATGTATAGCGAAGGAGACGGTGAAACTTCGCTACCGCGATGCAGGCTTCCCATACTATTTTATTGTCGTAGTATGAGCAACGTCGTGGGTATGCGTTTGTGGCGCCATCTGTTGACACGGTTGAGAAGGTGTTTCTACGTGTTGAGTAATGTGCGGCGTATGCGGTAGGTGACGCCGCCACAAAAGTATAATAAAATTGTAACCTATGTAAAAAACAAATTTATTATAATTGTCTATCTACTTATGGCTCAGGAGATCCAAAGCCTGCCTGCAAGATTTAGTTAATATTACTCAAAATTCTGCGTTTCTATATTCATATTGTTGACATTGTCCAAAAATTTATTAAATTATTATAGTTACAAATCCAAGATTCGTGTAAAAACACTGTACTATATTAAAAGACTTCAAAATAACCAATTCCCTCTTGTCATTCCAGAGCGTCCGAGAGGAGTTGGGATGCGCACGCGCACGGGTCCGCGAGCTCGAGGCACAGAACCGGGCGCTAAGCTCGCTGCTAGTGCGGCAGCTGCGGCCGCTGCCACGGCCCTCGCCCGCCACGCCTCTCACGCCGCACACGCCACGTGACCTCCAAGGTAAGACCTGCAGCCTGAGACAGAACCGGGCACCGGCCGCTGTCTCGATTTGCGTCCATCGTGCCGCTTATGACGCGTGACTTTTAGGGTAAGACTTGCTTAAGTCACGCACTAGCTTGCTGCAGTACTAGGCAATGAGCATGCTCCTCGTACGGCAACTGCGGCTGCTGCCCCTTCGCTCGTCACGCCGCTGACGCCGCACACGCCGCGTGACCTCCAAGGTAAGGTCTGCTTGGTCCTTCACAATAGCTAGAGATACTGCAATCTTGGCCCCGGCAGCGGTGCATGATAAACTTAGGGACATTGCAAAGCTTATCTTTTCTTTATCGAGTGATGGTTCACTACACGAGGTTAACCTAGTTTCCTGCCACCTGCCTCCTGCTCATTCTCGATATCGTCAGAAATAGCATGGCGAAAAGCTTACTAAGCTGAGGAAACTTAAGAACACTTATTGATTACTCTTCCGGGTACTACGGCGTCCAAGGTAACTTAACTTTAGTGATTGTGAAAAAAGCATAAACTCTTTAACAGTCTACAAAAATCGTTTAACCCGTTAATTAATGACACATTTTATAATACTTAGCCATAAGTCACACGTCCTTGCTTGACTACTGCCATACTAACTTTTTGATCACTCTTTCTCGTATCCAGTACACCTGATCGACGTGGGTTCCTGTGGGTCGCTAGTGTCGTTCCGGGACTCGCCGCCGCCCGCGCCGCCCACCCCGCAGCCGCACCCCCTCAACCACGACGACAAGCGCCGCCACCAGATCCTCGCAGACATCTGGACTGAGCTCAAGGTTCTCAACTCCTCAATTCCTTAAAATTAACATAATATATTTTTAGTTCAAAGGACTGATAATTATGATCGACTAGTCAAGAAAAGTGCACTGATTATTTTACCACAAAATTTACTCTACGAAACGGCAAATCAAGTCGAGGCTTTAGACTAGCCAATGAAGCACCTGATGGGCTTTTTCTAGCTTAAAGAGCTCTAAAGAATCTAGTAAGGTTACAAAAGACTTTCCACATAAGTGGTAACACCTTTTAGAAACCTCCAAAGCATTCATCTTCTAGCTCTTCAAAGCTTGAAGAGCTTGAAGATATAAGGGTTGGTGACGCTTACATTGAGTACATACGGCATCCCTGGTACCTAACTAAAATTCAGAAAAAGTGTTAGAAAACATTTCCACTGCATTTTCCAACTAACCAGGTCACAGTCAGGAATCCTGACGTGATTTGTAAATAGCATGCTTAACCTCAGTACTGGTTGACCTCTCTTCAGGGTCTTGAGGTGACGCCGGCAAACCTGGCGCGCGCGTTGTCGGCCGTGGACCCGACGCTGTGGGTGCCGCCCGCGCGGCCCGACACTCTGAGCCTCAACATGCCCCAACCCTGCACCGCTTCCATCACTGGTGAGTTCACTTGCTTCACTTTATAGCGGAACAACAGAAGTACTTTCGGTGAACTATTAACAACCGTACTGCCATGATAATTGGTAACAACTCTGAAAAACACGCAGGAAAACTTGCAATTTTAAATGTAATCTAAAATTTAGCCTGTTTGAAAATCAAACTTTCCCGTATACATTATATTCTTAATATACAAAATGTATTAAGGCAATGTTTAAATGTGCATAAAACCATGTTAACAACGAAAATCTTGTATCTCTTATTCCAGGTACATGCGGAGAGAAACATACAGAGGAAGACAACGGCGAAGCGTGTGAAGCTGTAGAGTCTCCAGAGAGCGGGGCCAAGGACGAAGGCTACTCCACCATGTCGAGCGATGTGCAGGCCGACGCGTCGCGGCAGAGCGACCACGCGGCCGACCGCGCGCTACCCGACCTCAACGAGGCCTCCGACGAAACCGACAATCAGACCATCGTCTCCATCAACCCCCGCGAGCGGCGCCGCCTCGACGCCGACTACATCTACTTCCCTATAGGAGTCGCCTTCGCCGGCGTCCGAGGCAGCTACCCACCTTCCCGCCCCGTCCTACCCTTCCAACACGTCGTCAGAAGTTTCTCAGACTCACATCTCTGCTTAAAGCTACTCGCCGGAACAACCTGCCCGACCAGTTGTCTAGATAGTCCCACTCCGAGCTCCGGAGTTTTAGTGTTAGATTTAAAACCGGCGCCAGAAAGGCCGTTGAGACGACCAGCAATCGCATCAACGACCAGCTCAGAAAGAGTTTCCTGGGGCAGCACGGTCGATGAGAGAGCTGATTGCTCGGTATACGACGCCGATTATGTACAACATTGGCTGGAGTTAGACGATGCTAGATCAGCGCTCCAACAGCGACATAGAGACATAGCGGACCTAGAGTATGATAGAGCTGAATTAGAAGACTGGAGTCTTTCGTTGTCTTGCGAAGATCTCAGAGATAGGCAATCTCCGTTCGCTGAAATAACGACACCCGGTCAGATTTCTTTGTCGACGTTGCCGAGCATACGGGAGGATGACGCGTTGGAGCTAGAGGAAGATGTCGGAGATTGTTTGTGGAATGACTGTGGATTTGCTACTATAGAAATTGATGAATGCAGAATAGGAGATGACCCGGATAGTACGGATAAAAGATGGGAGTGTGGCGGAACACATTCACCCGGTGGATCTTGGTCGAGCACATCCGACGCACCCGACAAGAGGTCGAGCACGGCTTTGAGCGAGGACGGCGACTGTGCGAACGTGGGTCTCGATTTCACACGTGATTTTTATCGCCTCGTAAAGTATGAGAGCACTAAAAGCCTAGCATCGAATTCTTCACGCGGTTTGCCGGCACCTGAAGTCAGTAGCCATTTAAGAGTACACGAAGTGCAGGCGGTAGCGTTGCAGGATCGCGAGCTAGCGCTTCAAAACGTGCTTCACTTTATAGCAGAACAACAAAAATACTGTCGGGATAGAGAAGAGTCTGACTCAATGTCGTCACGGCCAGTGTCGGAGATAAGAGAGCTGCCGCCGCCTTACGCAGCGGCAGACTTCGATGACGACTCAGTCGGCCCACGCAGCGAAGTATCCGAGGACAGGCAGAGGCCCGACTCTTTTGGCAGTTTTTCCGAGAACGACTCCTGTGATGTTATTCTTGGCGAACATCCTAAGGTCCCATATTGTGATAACGTTTCCGAGCCAAGATCGACCCCGAGGTTTATCGAGCGAGAGGACCCTTACGCGGAGTCAGAAGGCTACTTCAATGAATTCTCACAAACAGAAAACGCTGAAAACGAAATAGATGAACACCACCTTCTCAAAGTTCAAAGAAAGAATGAAATAAACAAGAGCATCGACATCATAAATACGGCGGAAGAAGAGCCGGCCCTAGGTCAAGTAATCGAGAAAAGTGATATAGAATCTAGTCGAAACCTAGGCCAGTCAGCGTTGAAGGAGAATACAGTGAACATTAAGTTAAATAAACCTGTGAGCGATAGAGAAACTGACACAGCGGAGATCTGTATGATAAAGTCAGCCAGTTTCTCGTTTACTAGCCTAGAACCGGAGACTTCTTTCGTCGAAGAAGTGTTAAGTGCTTGCAGACGCAGCACAGGAGCTTTAGTTACCGTCCCGGAGGAGGAGGAAGGCTCTTCGCCAGAAACCAGCTCTCCACAAATGACTGAATCGAATACGACAAGCACTTCTACTGCTGAAACTGTGATAGTAAGTAATAAGAATGAAGTGATTTTTAAGGAGATCAAGCCGCGGAATGACAAGAGCCGGATTCCTACGCTGATGGGTGGGAAGAGACCCCCGTCATCTCCGAGCAGAACCAGGTCCAAGATCCCTGTGGCGGAGAAGAGTAAGCCTTCAGCGACGCCCGCGCTGTTCGCTGAGCCGATTATAGTTAAGCAGGAGCACACGCTTAGTTTTCATGAAGCCGCCACATCAAAGGATGTCATTGAAGAACTGAATAGGTGAGATTTTTAACCAAGTTGACCCATTATTGTGATTATATAAGTTAAAAGGCTACTTTCACCACTTCTTAACATGACTGGCCTATTCATAGTTTTTCTCATGTATTTTGATACAAATATGATAGATAAGTTATCCGGACTTTGAAACTTTATATACCTAATTTCCAGGATGATCCGTCAAAGCGAATCAACGACTCCGGGTGAAGCGAAAGCCGAAGAGCGCGGGGAGAAGTCCCACGCGCACAAGGACGGCGCGCTGTGGGCGCCCACCGGATGGGTCCACGTCGAGAGGGACATCGACTTCAGCGACCCTAAGGTAGAGTCTACTGGCCAATGTGTGGCCTAGTTTAGGTCTACTTAGAATCCCTATCCAACTAGTGAAGGTTGACAATCAACTCTACTCGTATATAATTCTGAGCCGGCATACTTGCATATGGCCTCCCTGACGTAAAACAGCCATAGCAGCCTAAACCGCTTGCAACACGAAGGTTATCACGCATGCTTTTCCGAACCTGAAGCTTTAGTTCTTATGCCTCTATGGCCTGTAATACAAAACAATGCTACTCAACAGCAGAAAATGATAAAAGAAAGGTCGGTCGCCATCCTGATCTGGATGAAATTTTACCACAAAATTAAGTTTACACTTGGACTAAGGTATACCAGGGCTAAGGCACACCAGAGCTAAGGTAAACCAGGGCGCACTTGGGCTTAGCCATGGTAGGGCTTGACACCAAAACTAAGGCATAGTAGGGCTAAGACACCGGAGCTAAAGCTAAAAAACACGAAGGCTAAGATACACCAGAGATTGGTGATAGTATCTCCCAGGGTACACCCAACCAGTCTTATTTGGCTAAGGTCCACAAGTGCTAAGGCTACCCTTAACCTTGGTGATAGTATTCCTACCAGTCTTATTTGGCTAAAGCACACCAATGCCAAGGAACCCTTCACCCTGGTGATAGTATTCCTCCCAGGGTACACCCAATAAGTACTGTTTGGCTAAGGTACACCTGCTAAGGTGTAAGGTGCTAAGGCTTATGGTGCTTCTTTCACCATCAGTGCTAAGGTGCCCTTAACCTTGGTGATAGTATCCCAAGTCCATCCAACGAGCCATATCTGTGTTCCAGGCGCGCGCGAACCTGTTAGACGTGATGCTGGCGTCGTCCGACTCGTCGCCGTCGTCGTGCGGCTCGTCGCCGGCCGAGCCGCCGCCGTACTCCCGGCTGCACCGCCTGCACCGCTCCCGCAGGCAGAAGACCGGTAAGACCAGGACGGATGCGCGTAAGCGGCGGGGTTATGAGCAGTTCTCTTAAGATAACAATATCATCTAAAACAATTTCAGTAAAACTTTCTATACTTAAGGAAAATACAGATTTTTAAATAGTAACTAGAAGAAAATTAGAAAAACGATTACTTTACTAAAGAATGTAATTTGAAGTTCAATATGGAAAGTTTTTAGTCACATTGGGCAAATTTTTCAATCCTTGGATGAGTTTTATCCGGCGAGTGGTATTGTCATTGTGACATATTTTCTAAAGGGACTCTGTCATTGTGTCAGGGCTATTCGATGGATGAATTTTAGTTGGCGATTGAGAAATCAGCCCTTGATGTGGGGAGCGTTCGCATTAACATCGGTACTATTATCATCGTGCAGCTTGTATAAAATATATACAAATACCTAATCTCTGCCGCCGATGTTGGTGAGAGGGCTCCGTCAGATGTGAGCATGTGTGTGTTTTTTGTTTCATTTTGTTTTTTTTATAATGTCGAGTGTAAACGAACTCTCCAAGGCATACAAACCCACGGGGTTTTGCTAAGGATGGATGTTTAGGTATAAGATAAAAATGTAAATTCTTTTGAAAAAAAAAATACATAAATTCAGTTCAGTTGAATGTTTGTTGGTTGTTGTTGATCGTTTTTCAAAATGTTTTCTACTATAGTAGTGGCACCAGTGCTTGATGGAACCAGAGATCGACAGTTTTTTTCCTTAATTGTTAAAAACGTGAGGCAGTAACAGATTTTATACTCTTGCAACAATTAAATAAAGAGCACCGCTTCCTATCTTATCTTATCTTATCTTAGTGGGGCCTGCTGAGGTTTCCCTCTCGCAGTAACACTTCGACCCATCGAGATCTTTTATACAACCCCTCCTTTCACTCTTCTTCCTCTGTAAAGATAGATGCCATAAGTTTGGCAATGTCCTTAAGAGCGAAGAGCCTGAAGTCCTCCGATTTCGGATAGACTGACCCCAGGAGTCCCCTTATTTTTCTAGCCAGAGAGTCGCAGTCACACAGTAAGTGCTGCATTGACTCCGTTTCCTCTCCACATGCCCTACACAAGCTATTTGTTGATAGATGCATTCTATGGAGCATTTGTTTTGTGGCATAGTGCCCAGTCTAGACTGATGGTTAATCGGGCCTGCCTTCTACTGCCTCCGCATATGAACTTACTCCGTCCTAAGGCGTTTTCGCCTAACCTGCTTCCTAGCTATCATCTAGTAAAATTTCAATTTAACTCTTCTATAATATTTTTGACGATGAAAACAAGTGTCGAACTATGGGTAACTATATCGATAACTAGTGCCAGTACTATAACTATTTATTTTCCACAAGTTGGAAGTTGAAGTTTCTGGGTAAAATGCTCTTCCATCTTCGGCTTTATTGTCACAGGCATAAGGTGAGATTGAAGATAAATTAATGTTCGGTCACAATTTTGTATTTTTTGTTAATAAGACCGCATCAACCATTAATACCATACTCCATTTTTTTTTCATTACAGCTAACCATTTATCCATTTATTTTAATGGCAGGTGTTTGGGCGGACTTGTTTGTACAGTGTACTGTCGGCAACATAAATCGATGAACACTTTTGTACCTACTTACGATGATTTATGCGACTTGAGACTATAAGGAAAAATTACGATGTATAAAAATGTCTACTGGTCTTATTTCGTCCCAGTATAATATTAACATGGTATACGTATGTCGATGTATAAAAATGTCGCTTTGATAATTGGTGAAAAATATAACTGACATTGAGTAAAATTGTCGAAGTATAAAAATTACTACTTTAGTAATTAATAAGATTTTTTAACCGACTTCTAAAAAGGTTAAGATTCTACACTCGATACATAATACATTCTTATCCAGGATGTATACCGTATACCTATGCTTTAGACCGGTCATGGTGGCGTCCTTTGGAATGCAATCCGTCTGTTGTTTTGGCCCTTTGTGAAGTGTAAAGTAGACATTTGTATAGATACGTTGTCATTTTTCATTCTAGACCAAACTTCCTGTAATTGTAGACATTTTTGTACTGTGATAGTAGACATTTTTATACATTGGTTTTATTAGACTAAGACGTTTGTATAACTTGGCTTTATAATACTCAGACGAATTTATTTTTAGAAAGTAGACATTTTTATACATCGTTATTTTTCCTTATAGTCTCAAGTCGCATAAATCCTTACGATATCAATACAAGCTTTTAAATATATGATAGAACTTGTCGAAAGCCTTTCAAGTTTTTGTCGGTAAATTAAGTAATAATGTGCTTAGCGAATTTTGTTGCCGACTCTGAACTCTGATCACTTTACTACTTTGTCAAAGCAAGTAATGTATCGATCAGGCACTTGTCAACCACTGGTGATGTTACTATGACACGGTACTAAAGTGTTCAGCTGTTTTTGTTACCGACTGTATCTATGTTAATGTTAACAATTTGGTCAGAAGATACTGTGTAAAGCACATTAATGCTTCAATTGGTACTGTAGATTTTACTCCAAAACTATAGATAATATCTATTCTTACGATGCTAAGCAACTAAATAATATACAACTAAATATAAAAATTATTGTCTAAATTGCAAAGATAATCAAGCCGTAATAGCTCGCTCAAAATTGTTGTTTCATTAATTTGCACTTGGTGTCTAAATAGCGTTTTCTGTTCTTAATGGATTCATTTCTTTGTACCTAGAATTGATTTTTCCAATACTTATCACAAATTAATAGCTAAATATCTACTGCAATTAAATTTTAACTTCTGTATTATTTTATTATCTTTCAAATGTAATCTGAAAGTTATTGCGTAATGGAATAAACCTTTTTTACCTATGTTACTGGAAGAATTAATATAAACTGTATTCTAACCTAATTCTGTGTGCTATTATAGACTGTGTGGATAAAGACATTCTTATCAACCATCAAAGGATTTTTTAATTGTAAATTTTTAACAAAAGTTATTGACACTATAATTTCTATTGGTACAAAACGCCTGCACGAACTCAAATTTCCTCAATAGACTTTGAATT
>OY720030.1:18364145-18522634 GCA_963082485.1 Eudonia mercurella | reverse complement strand
TGATACGAAATAACTAATGACTAAGTAAATGAAAGCTGCGGCCTCGAAGTAATGTGATATTTTTGTATATACTGTAAGTCCCACTTATTTTCATATACATTTAAATGGATTCCTTTATAACCGAACGAAGCGATGTTGGTTAATGTGTGAAATAGTTCTGTTTTTTCAGAGTCTGTACACTTATTGTAACGGCTGAGTCGTGCGAGATGGGACGATTCGTTTCTCTCTCTCTTTCATAATTTAGACTAAAGAAGGGGGATTCCTATTCTTCGCACGACTGTAGTCTTATTCATAATACGTAGGTACTTATGTAAATATTGATTACGATTTACTTATCGAGCTAGTAACTACTATTAATTATGAAGAATAGTCAACTAAAACAATCGATTAACATTATGAATCCATTAAATCGAAGGGTACTAAAGTATGTTAGGTGTATATAGATATTATGACGTCATTGAATGCTATTTATTGATTTGTATCAGTTGCGAAGTGTCGGTCATTTGTGTATACTTAGGTACATATCATGAAGTTGTATTATTTCTTAAGGCAACGATCCTGTAGTTGTTAAGATGTCGATGATTGTGACAAAATGGTGATTTACTGATTTATTCCTACTTTTTTTAATTGTTTGCATATTGGATGTTATATATTTCTTATGGAAGGTAGGTACCTACACTGAACAGAGCAGGTAACTTTCTATACAAGTTATTATTACACAAAAGTACTTTGAAATTGTATTATCTTTAGACTCAAGACAATAAGAGAAAACATGGAGTACTTGTGACGCCCAGTTTGTCCGACTACCCTCATTATTTGTCACATTGATCGACAACCACTTTTCGTTGTACCTACTTTTAAAATATTCTTTAAGACACGTTTAGATACTATTGCGAGATCGTTCACGTGGATCTTTATTGTATGTAGTTACTAAATGGCGCAACCAAAGCGATTTACACAAAAAAAATTGCCACCACTCGTTACACTGCGACACTTTCTTTATTTAAGTTTGAGAATATAATTTTATCCCCGCTTGTTTGAAATGGTAAAGATTGAAGACAATAAAGGAAGATTTATAACCTATTTATTAATGTATCGAGGTGACGACTCGATAGATATCTAAAATATAAACGTAGAGTAAGATCATAGAGGCGATGTCGTCGTCTGTCCGAAGTAATTAACGTCTCCTCGTTTGGTTATATACTCTTGTGGAATAGAAATTACACATTTTTTGGAGTAATCGTATAAAGCTAAGGCCTTTATCTCGACAAACTAAACAGTTTATTAAAGAAGAACATTTTCAAGAGGCATGGTTTAAGATGATTTAGCGACATCTGGTCTGTAACATAATCAAAACTAATTATCTCTATGGTTAACCTAAAACGCGAAACTACAATAACACAGGCAGTTGATTATTAAATCCGGCTAGGTGAAGGCAAGGATATATTATTAGTCCATGGTCTTTATCATCAACGCCAACCACCACCAAATATCACCTTAATTCAATTCTTAATTCATTTCTTAATTCAATGTCAATTATTTAGAGTGACCTTTGTCACACTAAATAATTACTACTGTGACATTATCTTCATCGAATTCATAATATTCATTAAGGTTGGTACAAAAACAGTTTTACAGTGTATATCTGTTTTATCTATGAGGGCGTTTTCGAATTTCAAATTCAATATTGAAAAATAGTTTTACAAAACCCTTTGCTTTTCTCTAAAGAACTTTTAAGTAAAGGTTCGGCGTTATTTCTAAAACGTCTACTTTATGAAACTTGTGAGGCTAATATATACATATAATATTATTATTATTATTATTATTATTAGCCCTCGCTGTCCCACTGCAGGTAACTGATAATATAATAACATATAATATATATTAGATTTATGTTTATTTTTTGAGTAGGGTCTTCCTCAGTTAAGACAGCTAATATTTTTCTTTATGTCTGCTAACTTGACAAAAACTTTTCTTATGTATCTAGGGTATAGTTTATCCGTCCAAAAATGAAGAGTTGTTTTTTTTTACCGCACCGACATTCTAGTTTGTCTCTGATACGTACAAGCAATTCTATTCCAAAGAGTATTTACCCGAACGCAAGAAAGTGTATCTATCTATGATTAATGTAACGTCTAGTTACTCCAAATAAACCCTTGGATTATATAATTTCCACAATATTTAACATTGTATACTTGAATATTTTTTCAAACCTGTTATTAATAAATTTTAATATTATCTCTAATAATAATAATAGTGGATTGTTGTATAGCCTCACAAAATTTGGTATATCATTAAATTCATTGAAACATTTAAAGAAACCATTGTGTTGGTAATTGGTGAATACCAATGATTTTGGAGCACAGATTTGGTGGAAAACAAAATTGTCAAAATAATCATATTCCTCGGTATTGGGTGCATTTGTTAGTACATACGTTCGACCGTAAGAGATATAGTTACTTGAAATAGGTAGGTACTGTGAACAGTACAAAATGTGTAGAGTAACAGTATAATTTAATTATCTACTATCACAGATGGGTTCAATAAACGATTCCGTTCCCAAATAACGTGTTGTTTCATTATTTTATCCTTCCTTCTATAACTCATCATAATATCATCAGCTTATATCATGTCCGCACTGCTGAGACACAAGCCTTCCCTATAGCTAAGCCACCACGCGATTAGCGTGACGCGGGCCTATTGCTAATTGGTGGAATGCAGTCGGGAGCGCGGAAGAGCTCAGGATGATAACTGTTTGGTCACCCATCCGATGACCGGCCTTTGCGAAATTGCTTAACTCCAGCAATCGCAAACTGAACGCGATAACCGCTGCGCCATGGAGCTCTTCCCAAGATTTTTCATAATTATTATCATTATATTAACGTCCCACTCCTGGGCTCAGACCTTTCCACATAAGCAAAAGCACTTGGGGAGACTGGGCCATAATCCGCTACGCTGGTCCAATGCGGGTTAGTTGGTTTTAACGATTATCATCTTCACCACTAGGACTGTGGGGAACAACGTCTCAACAAGCTTTCCAACATACAAAAAGCTTTACACCTATAGACAAGGAGATAATTCAGTTTTTTTTTTACTTTTCAACATTACAAAAGTTGCTTCAAGTTATCGTAATTTTTGACGATCACTTATTTGTAAAAAGTATTATGATTTTATTATAACGATTCTTAAAACTAGTTTGATGTAAAGCAAGATTGGTACCTACCCGAACGTGCTAGCCGCTGCGCCATCGAGCTTCTCAGGATACCGAACGAAATACGGCCCAAATACTATACAGCATTGGGTACTTTAAAGTATCGTGAAAAAATATCATCAATCAATCAATCAATCATCATTCATCACCGAAACATTTAATGCTCCACTACTGGGGCACGGGCCTTCCCTATGGATGGAAACCACTAGGAGAACGGGCCATAAACCAACACGCGGGCCCAGTGCCGATTGGTGGTTGTTAACGACTGCTAATGCAGCCGGGACCAACGGCTTTACGTGCCTCCCGAAGCACATAGAAGCTCGAAATGACAAATATTAGTCACCCATCCGATGACCGGCATCTGCGAAAGTTGCTTAGCTTCAGCAATCACAAACCGGGCGCGTTTACCACTGCGCCATCGAGCTCCTTTTCCATCGAGTTGTTTTGTCACTATGTCATTATCTCTCTATCTGTATTCTCGCTCTGTCATAATACAATACAGTTCGGATTATTGCGCCTGCGCCGCTCACAGCATTTGTAACAGACACCACTTCCAATGTAACATTACCTAGCCTATCATTGTGGGTAAGTACCTGATAAATCAGCTACATACGAAAAAATACGTGAACAAAACGGCTAGAGCGCGGTGACAGCCGAAAATGGACCTTATTGCGACGCTGAAAACTTTAAAAGAGCACGTACGTTATTATAATGAGTACGACACAATACCCGCATGTTTTGTTTTTAAACGCTGATATAAGTTAAGCGGTGGGTAGGGTTGCCAACTAGACTGTTAAAAACAGTAGTATACTCTTATTCACTAAGTACACTATACTTACTGTTGAACAAAAAAAAAATACTTTCAACGTCTTTGGTATGCATGGATTAAAATGACACTAAATTTATAAGCTGTACGAGAAGCGAGAGAAAATACTTTTCTATTTTTTATTTTTATTTTTCGGAGAGAGTTTGCTGATAGCCTCAGACGGCATTTTCAGCTTCACCGGGCTTTTTTGAGGGCGGCGAGGAACGTAAAGGGTCCCTCAAGCCGTGTGAAACGAATCACCTTCGGAGGTTTTCTAGAGGGAACGGCATCGCGCACTAGTGCGCGTCCCCGTGCCCTACTAGATTCTCCAAAGGGTTCGGTTCGGATATATTTTTTGTAAAAATAAAGTTGGCAGCCCTAGCGATGGGAGCGCGCAGCCTTGTGTGTTATCTGCACATAATGTGGACATAGTCACATAGGCTTCGGTTTCTAAGCGGGAGTTTGTATCGCGTCTGGTAAGAACGGGGGGCGTAGCCTCACGCTCCAGTGTTCCGTCCACTGAACAACAATGTTGTTGCAATGTTGTTGTGGCCCAGCAACTTGCACAACAACAAGTAGGGTACTGGCAACAGTGTTCCACAAGAAAACTGTTTTCATTTACAATTTGAAAAAAAAAACAAAAGTGCTGAAAAAATTTCACCAGCGGGATTCAAACCCCATGACATGCCGGGTCAGGTGGCTTAATCCAACTCACCGAAATTAATCAACACTATCTACTCTTACTCTGTAAGCCAAAGGAGCCCTATTCAATGTCGACAACTACGTCATCAACCATTCCTTTAATCATTAAAAATAGAGGTCAGCAACTGATTTTTGACTATAGCAACCACCTGCTGTCATTCAGTAAGATTACAAAACTGGTATTGAACACTGGGATAGTGTATCGAACACTGGCGCCATTTTGATACTAAGTACACAACATACAACACAATCATTTATCATCATCATCATCATCATCATCATCATCATCATCAGCTCATTTATGTCCCCACTGCTGGGGCACGAGCCTTCCCTATGGATGGATAGGGAGAACGGGCCATAAACCACCACGCGAGCCCATTGCGGATTGGTGGTTGTTAACGACTGCTAATACAGCCGGGACCTACGGCTTAACATGCCTTCCGAAGCACGGAGGAGCTCGAGATGATACATTTTTGATTACCCATCCGATAACCGGCCTTTGCGAAAGTTGCTTAATCTCAGCACTCATAGACCGGGCGCGTTAACCACTGCGCCATCGAGCTCCTTATTTTTTCACTATAACTTAGCACTAGTAAACGGTCCGGCACCAACAGCTATTAGTAATAAATAATCAGTTAAAAAGTACACACTGAGAAGAGTTTAGCTAAATATTTATCAATTACATCAACAAAAATACATTTAAAACAAGCTCGTTGTAGCGACATGTTTCTAAGTGGATGGATCTCTACCTTCAGCATTATCATTACATAACATCAGGTGACATGTCAAGGCCAAGACGTGCTTACCCGTAACTAACACGAAAAATTTAAAACGTTAGGTGTGCCTGCGTGAAATTTGGTCAGACAGGAAAAAGCAAGAGCTAACTTCGCGCTACTGCGTTCTGTTCCCGAGATAAAACTATATTATACCTATATGTTAATCTAAAACTAATTGAACCAAATGCTCCAAATGTTATTAAAATCCTTTTGAAAAACAAACGCATCGATTCGTTTTCTTTTTACCACAATTGCATGTTCAATGTTTAGAATTGAATATCGGATACTCAGACAACAAAAAAAAACAGCTACAATACCACTACCATGTTCATAGTTGTATATTATTAGAAAATAGCAATAAACCGTTAGGTAATAAATAATACTTATTTTTAGTATTTTTCACTATAATTTGACTTTGTTTTTCTTAAACAATTTTTGACTTCTACGATAGTACTGTAGTGGTACTGTATGACATTGTGGAAATTGTAACTTTTACCTGATGTAAATTTGTTAGCGTAGATTTTTTATTTTGTGTTTATTTTTTTTTACATGTTGTGGTTGTCTTCTATATTTTTGTGTTTATTGTAATGGAAAGTGTCCTGCTATGATAGGGCATTTTCCAATATTTTTGACGCTGTAAGGGAGAAAAGAGCTGGACACTTGCTGAGTTTCTTGCCGGTTCTTCTCAGTACAAGATCTCCCGCCCAGAGTAGACTTACGAACCGATGGCATAGTGACATTCATAAGAGCTACTTGTAGCCTAAACTGAATAAATGATTTTGAATTTTGAATTTTGAATTTTGAATTTTACTAGTGGTCGTCCAGTGGTCGAAATTCAACCGTAATTTTATTAAGGCTGCACGGGTTGTATCCTAAGATTCCTAAGCAATAAAAAATTAAAAAATATAGAATGTGAGTTTGGATTTAACCTGTCATCTGCCGCGATCACTGATCAGTGCCATAAACAATTAAAATTCTATTGTCTGTATTCACGGTAGTATTAGGTAGATGACAGATTAAAGACAAACAATACGTGTGTGTCAAATACATGGTAGTGTGTGTAATGTTGTTTTTGTTGATTGTATTTTTATACAAAATTTAAATAATATATTAATATTTGGATAACCTTCTCTATATAAACTATAAGTGTGCGAAATTTCATTCTCCTCCGTCCGCGCAATTTTCGTAAAAACGGTTACAAAGTTTTTTCTTCACGTATTAATTAAATATATTAAATGTAACCATTGTGTTCTGTCAATTGTTTTCTGTCAATTGTTTGAAGTTGAAAGAGTGTAGAGGTAAGTGTGTTTTAGAGCGTTACAAAACCTGGTTAAACGAATCTTAAATACCTAAGCCGAACTATTGTATTGACACCTGTGTTCGACACCAGTTTTCGTCGCCAAAGATCTTCTATATATTAATACGTGAAGCGAAAAAAATTTGTACCCCTAGTACGAAAATTACGCGAACGGCGGAGTATGAAATTTCGCACACTTATAGTTTATATACAGAAGGAAATACAGAATGCTATTTTTTTTTTAATTATACATAAAAAACACATTAAATTAAATAAACATTGTTTCATACATTTTTCAAAAATTTCAAAAATGGAAGATGAGCGGTCGAAATCTGTCAATGCCAATCCAAACTCACATTCTATCTTTTTAAATTTTTCATTGCTTAGAATACAATCCGTGCAGCCTTAATAAAATATTGTTTCAAAAATGGAATCGGAGGAAAATTACGGTCGAATTTCGACCACTGGACGACCTATAGTTAACATAGAATCGCATTTACTGAATGGCAGCCATTGGTAAATGGTCTGTATTAAATTTTTGCTAAGTCAAAAATCAGTTATTGACCCTTATTTTTAATGATTAAAGCCTCTTGAGCGTCGATCGACCAGCAGGTGGCCTTATAACAATTAAAATTCTATTGTGTCTGGTATTCGCGCGCTCGAGCTCACAGGAAAAAAGTGTCAATAACTGGTTCTTGTCGAACACTGGCGCCATTACCCTTTTTTTTCAAGTTAAAAACACTCGTTAGGTTAATCATTATGATCACTGATCATCAGCATGTTCCTTATGAACAATAAATAGCGCATGCCAAATCATTTTTACAAATGTTCTTCAGCATTATTTAGGTAAAACAACGATATTAATGATTTATCACAAAACAATATCTAAAATAAATGCTGTCAAAACCCAATATTGAGTGTTCTTTCAATATTTTTGGTTAGATTTTAATAAAAATATAAGTATAGTAAATACTTATTTTTATTGTAAAAAGGTGGCGACGACGACATAAATCTAACTAAAGTAATAAAATGGAGTAGGTAGAGTTTTTCATAGTAAATAATTCATACCAAATTATAATATAAATAAGCTTCCAAAATCTCTTTCCAGAATCTTCATGATCCATTGCTTTGAATTAATGTTTTATTTGCAGACTTTCAACATAACAAAAGCATGTGAAAAAACTCTACCTAAAACTTTTTATGGATATTACTACTAAACGAGGATAAAGACTAGAATGTTTACAATGGAAAAAGTTAAACAATTGTTTCCAAGCAAAACCAATACGAACCAAGGAAATATTCTAACACCCATACCTACGCGCCGACCTTCATGTAACTCTTACGGCGCACACCACAAACGACGGCTTATCTTCCAACATCCTGAAATAATTAAAAAGACATTGAAGCCGATCTTAAGAATTCGTGTTAATTAAGTTTAAATCGACGAGCTCGATGACGCAGTGGTTAACGCGCCCGGTCTGCGAGTGCTGAGGTTAAGCAACATTCGCAAAGGCCGGTCATCGGATGGGTGATCAAAAGTTTATCATCTCAAGCTCCTCCGTGCTTCGGAAGGCACGTAAAGTCGGTGGTCCCGGCTGCATTAGCAGTCGTTAACAACCACCAATCCGCACTGGGCCCGCGTGGTGGTTTATGTCCCGTTCTCCCTATCCATCCATAGGGAAGGCTCGTGCCCCAGCAGTGGGGACATAAAATGAGCTGATGATGATGATGATGAAGTTTAAATTTATTAAATAAATTATGTCTATTGTTGCAATGCCCTTGCATTGCAGGGTCATGTTTGGGACTTAATACTGTTTTTATAAAATCTTTGTACAACGTGATGCAATAAATATCTATGACTATGATGATTATGAAGAGAGTCCGCTTATCAATGGAGTGCTATAAGCCCAAAACGTTGGGGAATACCTTAATAACATTGCGTTATCTTATGCACGTTTGCAATGAGACTATATTAACCTTATCTCGTATGAAAAAAATGTTTATCAATAAATCGCGTAAAACGAATAACTGTCGTATGCCCCCAAACATGTAGCAGTAAACAGAATTTAGGTACTCACTACTACCTACTCCTTAAAAAACTTTAGTCTGTTAGTTTTTAATCTTGTGATCACTTTAGACCAACCTTGACCACGGCTGATGCAACTTGCTGAAACGTCTGGTACTTTAAATAAAAGACATACAAGTATACTACGGTCTAGGCTAGGATACCTATACTTTGGAGGTTGCGTAAAAAATAATTTATCACTTTCCAAAAAAAAGTCAATGTCTAAATAAAGCTATAGGGTTTGCCTATCTAAGGGGATCTACGATGACGGTACCGACGACGCTTCCATCCTTTGATTATCAAAGCTATCATCTGTAAGTTTAGTTGTCATTTCATCAACATCAGGCTATTTCGGCATACCATCATAATACCGTTTGACTCATCTAATATGCTATAACGACTTGATTGATGAATTGTTGTGTAACTCACAATAACATAACACTTTTGAACTTTCGCGTCATCATTATAGCTACACCGTTAAAACGAGGTTTATCGCAAACTCTACGTATCCTATTCCAACGTTTCGCAATAACCGTCGTTAAATAATATTATCACAATACATACAGGGTGTGGTTTTGTAAAACAACGCCCATCTCAGGGAGACGACACTGATGCCAAAAAAATACCTTAAATTTTCATGGAAATATCCATGAAATAAGGAAATTATGGTACTATTACGCGGGCGAGGTATCGGTCATTCCCCACGTTCTCTCGGGGCGGCGCGGCCGCATGTACTCGGTGGTGTAGCGGGGTATGCGGGGGTGGTGCGGACGGTAACATGCGCCGGCGCCAGTCTGCCTGCCTGTCGTTTTTTACTAATAAAGTAATAGTTAAATATTTATTTATATTTTTCTAGTAATTACTTTCATGTGTACTATCACCCCTGAGTCGGGCGTTGCTGTTCAAAACTACACCCTGTATTTGAGGAACGGCACCTCTACTAGAGACCAGCCATTTTCTTTATTATTTTAGAATTGACCTTTGAAAACGTCTGTTTTACTTTACGACTAAACTTCAATGACACAAACATAAGTTTTTTCTAATAATAATTTATGATAATTTATTTAGACTTTCATTCAGTGATGAATGTAGGCTTGATTTGCAAGTGTTGTACAGTCACTTGCACAATTGTGTAATTTACTGTTTGTACCTCTTTTACCGAGGCAGGCAGGCCAAGAGAACATGGCGTGGCGTGACCACCTGGATACATTCCAGAGTACTTGGTGATACTTTGAGGCTTTTGCCTGGGCAAAAACTAGGCTGGGTAAATTTGTATTCATATAGGTTGAATAAAAACGCTATTATATGATTGTATTAAGAGTTACAAACTTGTAAGTGGATGTGTCATCTATTGGCGGGGTAGGTAAGCCACAAGTCCAATTTAAACTTTACGTGTCAAGCTCGGTTTGCGTTTGAGTAGAAAAAGCATTATCCCTACATGTTCCCTATGTACTCACGGGTAAGACAGGAGCTATGGGGGTCGAAGACGCTAGACATAGAGGACCTGAAGGATCTGAAGGTGGAGCAGATAGCAAGATTTACTAAAGAGATAAAAAGATTCGACGGGGCGCCGTGACGGCTGGATCAACCTTAACTCCCTTGAAGGGGAGAACGGAGAAAGGACGAAATGGCCCGCAGGAAACGCGGGTGGATCGTCCGTTCGGCTGGCGACATCCCCACAAGAAATAATAATAATCCCTACATGTTTTATCAAAATGTTTATTCTACCTTTTCATATCTAAGGTATACCTACGATATGCTTTATGGTATTAATCAAATATTTTTTATCGTAAACGAAGGATTCGTTTAATAGCGATTATAACGTTTTTTGTTAATTCATCATCAGCTCATTTTTTGTCCCCACTGCTGCTGGGGCACGAGCCTTCTCTAAGGATGGATAGGGAGAACGGGCCATAAACCACCACGCGGGCCCGAATTGGTAGTTGTTAACGACTGCTAATGCAGCCGGGACCAACGGCTTTACGTGCCTTCCGAAGCACGGAGGAGCTCGAGATGATACATTTTTGGTCACCCATCCGATGACCGGCCTTTGCAAAAGTTGCTTAACCTCAGCACTCGCAGACCGGGCATGTTATAGACTCGAAAAATATAAAGGAATTGTTATTTCACACTTCACTCACTCAAAAACAGGTACCCCTTTACCAAACCATCGCCACACTGATTAAAACACAGTAAATAAGTAAAAGTAAAACATTTATTTTAATAAAATTGCTATTTATAAATAATTTTGTCATGACAGGCGTTTGGTAACACCTCGAATAATCACAGAGTTATTTTTAATATTTACAACAAGTAAATTTCTAAATTCTATCAAAATCCCTAAAGATCAATAAATTAGATAAAGGACAGTCGTGTATAACAATAAATTAACGATTTAGAACTTTGTCACTGTGTGTTATTATTGGTTGTCAATTTTCATGAAACAATTAACCGACAAAATACTAAGTAAATTTTACTTTTTATTTTTAAGTGCTAATTGCCGCACTGAAGCTGAATTAAATATTTATAAAATATTTATAAAACACAGTGAAAAAATTAAACGCCCACCCAACCCAGCCAGGAATCGAACCTGGGTCTTCCGCAATCCGGGCGGCTGCATTGACCGCTATGCTACCGGGGAGGCTGACGTAAGCGCTGAATTTTGTCACTGCTTTTTATTATTATTATTTTTAATGCTTTTATAGCAGCAGAGTGCCATCTATCTAACGGTCATTGCAACCGATGGCCATGTAGATGTAATTTGTGGTATTTCATCTGTACAGATGAATCCTTATAAATTCACGGTATTTTATAAATATTTTATAAATATTTAAAATACTAAGTGCTCAAATATTATACAAGTTGACTGTACAGAAATACCTTCAAGTAACTCATGCTTATTTTAACAATAATTTCTTTATACCATCACGTCAAACGATGTTACTTTTGAATCGAGTGTAACAATGATTATATATTGATTACTTCTCCTATTCTTTGAGGTTTTACCCAAAACTGTCAAATTTCTACAATCAATTTTGAACTTTAATGTTTGGTTATAAGGATCAATATTCATTGGAGAAATTTGGTAGGTTTGGGTAGGTTGAACTGCCGCCGTCTGTACAGTCGAGTCCAATAATATACATAGTGTTTGGTAATAGATGTACAATCCCGCAACATAGCCACGCAACCAAGTAAAAATGACACCGTGTATTATCCAAAATCATATTTACGTAGATTTACTTTTCCAAATTAAATCTCAAATTTATTTATTATGGTTCAACTTCTGTTTTTTTTTTTTACTATGAGGTTATCGACCAAGAACAATGTATCAGCTGGATCTAGAGTTATTACCTACTTTGCAATTTTCCTTTGTAACGAGCAACATCAATATCTCGTCCAAATGGTGCTTTTCAGGCATGTTCACCATTTTCTGGAGCTTTACCCTATCTTACATGTTCGGGAAAATACATTTATTACAAAACATTTTGTATAAGCACTTTTGTACCTTGTCAAAGGTAAAAGACTTTTGTCAACTTATTCCATGGCGACCATTATGACAATAGATTATGAGATATTATTGAACTTGATTGAAAGCTACCTACGGTATATTTATAGTTACACTAGGGACGTTTAGAGCGCTAAAATAACCCTTATAAGCACCTAATTAAGGAGCTTTAATCAGATACACGTGATTCAAAAGTAATAGCTAGTTGTTACTGCTAACAGTCAATTATAAACCGATTTTATTTTCTTGTTTCCGATTCGATAAGCGTTGCCATAAACAAATCGGTATGTAAACGGAAAAACGAAACTATTATCTACAATTTTCTTTACTACCTGAAACGTTTTAAACTCTTACTTTTCTCTTTATTTCAATAAGCCTCTTTTCACGCACGAATTCATCAAATAAATTTTTTTTTTAATTTTATTTTTAAGTGTTAATTGCTACACTTAAGCTGAATTAAATATTTATATAAAATACAGTGAAAAAAAAACGCCTACCCGACCCAGCCAGGAAGGTTTCCTGGCTGGGTCGGGTGGGCGTTCAATTTTTTCACTGTATTTTTTATATAAATCATCAAATAATATTAAGAACTTTAGATTAAATTAAGAACTTTACCAGAATATGGATTTTGTTTAAGTTATAAATATATCAGACAGTGGAATTTCTTGTTGTGTAACTGTGTTTATAGCGCTTATATATATATATTTTTTTGTTAGGAACTAAAAACAATATATCTAAAAACGGGTCGATAAAAACAGAGAAGTTAATTTTCTTTAAATAAATTAAATTGAGTATTTTAAACAAAACTTTGTACAAGTAATTATGATTGACATGAGTAGGATAGTACATAAATAATGAGCTATAATATTTAACAGAGACCTTGGCTAAGTATAGTGACACTCTGTTTTCTTATTTATGAGATCTTTTATACTGACCATACAATTTGCTTAATTAGTTGGTGATCGAAGCAACATAAATGGTTAATACAATACAATTAGAGAAAAGTTTAAAAGAAAAAATTACGAAAAAAAATAACCAGTTTATTTTTAATTGAGGTTTTTTCAATCAATTTAAAGCTTACTGTACAGCCAGCAATAAATTAGTAGTCAACGCAACTTGGGCTTTACTATTATTCTACCATCGGAGTTTACATTTAGTTATACTACTCGTTTTATATTATTAAGTAATAAGCAATTAAAAAAAAACAATTGAGTAAATGGCGCCTCACGCCTTTTATAGTTTACTTCGACTCGACAGTCTATATATTTTCTATACCAAATTTTAGTTACACAGTTTAGAAAACTGACTCTAAATACGTTAATAAAAAAATACTTAAACAGGAACCAGGCCAGAAGAAAGAGTTTGTGACCACTTTGTTGTAATACTTAAGTTTTACATTTTGTGACATTATGAAAAAATATAGTTTTAAACGGGTGAAAAGTAGGTTAGGAAGACAAAACAGTTCTTATACGAATTATCGTACCAAAACATTGAATGCATTCACACATGTATAAAATCGCTTGTACCGATAATAATTACTGATTAAATTAACAGGCTACCTTGGAATGTTGCCAACGGCTTGTGGATATAACTCGATAATCGGTTACAATACAAAGCACTAAACACATTGACAATCATATCACATTAATAAACTAAATCACAAAATCTTTAAAAAGAAGTAAAAATAAATTTAAAATAAAAATCTATACAAATCAAAACAACGCCTCTCTAACGGACTCGAGCAGTCTCGCTATTGTCGTGATTATAAAATCTTTCGTCATAAAAGTACAATGCCGAACTATAATATACAAAATGGAGCAATATATTTCAATTTCATTCAAACCCGAACATATAAAACCAGCATTAAGTTGAAGAAAGGAACAAGAGCTAAAAGAAATCCATACAACTATCTTTATTCTCTTTGACAACCTATGATGATGTTACTGGTAAATTCGTTAAAAGTCACTGATGAATTCCCGTAAATCACATGTAAAATATAGTTACTATTTATCTTATAGCTAAACTAACAGCAACAGAGTAAAATTGAACATTATTATACAATTTAATCGTAGAATGACGTATCGAAGAGCCTTGCGAAAAGATTAAAATTTAAAACAAGTAAGTATTATGTTCAGCTGGGCTAACATTACACAATGCGTTTTGTTCAATATAAATAAAAGATTTTAAACAAACACATTACCATCGCCAGTCTGTAAAAGCTCCATAAATGGGCTTTTCAATTTCCATATTGACAAATCAGTCAGTCGCATGGACAAATCAGTCAGTCACGCTGGACTAATGCGGGTTACAGTGTTAAGGACAACCGGAACTAACAATTGAACGGTTTCACCGATGCATCGAGGAAACAACAACAACATTTGGTCACCCATCCACTGATCTGGCCTTGCGAAGTTGCCTTATTTCCACGATTGCATCCCGACGTAAATCGGGTCAGGAATGAAAAATGGTGAACTTTATGGCAATTATTAAACCTTTTACATAATGTTTAGAAATATTTTTTTATACTAACAAATGCCAAAAGAGGAAGAATCAATATATGAACAAAGTTCAATTTTACTTAGTCGGTATAATTAACTACTGAAATTAAGCTCAAATCGACAATTCACTGGATATCAATACTTAAATATTGTGATGATTTCCAACATTTACATAAATATATTATTTGTACATCTAAACAATAGTATATCTGAGAACCACATTGTATGTTAACCTTGACTGTGCTTTATATTTAGGTTTTGAGTACTTAAAATTAATGTTTAACAACAATTAAGACATCTTCGAAACAATATTAAGCAAAATAAATATATTATCTGCAATTCGTATTTTTCAGCGTTGCAAACAAGTAACAAACTGTCAGGATTCCGATTAACTAGGTACACACGTCCTTACTATCACAAACCGTCTTTGCTCAATAGACTTTAAACCTTATGTATGAGGCATATAATTGACTAGCTGTGCCCTGCGGTTTCACCCGCGTTAATTAGCGACTGTTCCACTCCTATTAGTCATAGCGTGATGTAATATAGCCTATAGCCTTCCTCAATAAATGTACTATTCAACACAAAAAGAATTTTTCAATTCGAACCAGTAGTTCCTGAGATTAGCGCGTTCAAACAAACAAACAAACAAACAAACTCTTCAGCTTTATAATATTAGTATAGATTGTTTATTTAAGAAATTTGACAATTTTCGACCTATGTTTAGGCGTCTGTACTTTTTATTATCAATTAATGGTTTATTAGTTAAAAAATACCGAATGGCACTACGGCCACAGAATATATAATAGCTAATGCTACTGACACAGTAATAAACCTTCAAATTTTAACAATACTGTAGTACCTCAAACATACTATCGATTATACACGCTAAACTGTGGTCACTTCTAATAATACGTATACATGATTTGTGACTCTTATTGTAAAGCAAATAAAGCTTATTAACGTATACATAGTATTAGATATGACCATTTTACAATGTTGACACAACTTGGTTGTCTAACTGCCTAAACTCGGTTTGGAACCCCCCGATGTGCACTGCTCCTTCTTGACGGTGAGTTTGTTACCAACCGTGTTGTCTTGTACGCCGAACGCATTTCTCCTCGGGCTCTCATTGTGACTGCTGTAGGGAAATTACAATTTAGAGTAAAATTACAAAGAAATTAGAGTGCAACGCGCTGTTGTTGCTGTGAAGAAATGACAACTTAGAGTAAAATTACCAACAATTGCCAACTTAGAGTAAAATTACCAAGAAATTAGAATGCAACGCGCTGTTGTTGCTGTAGAGAAATAAGAACTTAGAGTAAAATTACCAAGAAATGAGAGTGCAATGTGCTGTTGCTGCTGTAGAGAAATTACCATTTAGAATAACATGACCAAAAAGTTGAGAGTGAAATATGCTGTTGCGGCTGTAAATAAATAATAACTTAGAGTAATATGACCAAGATGTTTAGAGTGCAATGTGGTGATGCGCGTGCATGATATAAAAGGTTAAAAATGCTTAAGAAGTAAATAAAAGGCATAAATTAAAAAATAACGCGCCTTCTGAAGCACGAAGAGTTCGTGATACTTTAATTTGGTAACCCAACAGATATCCCGGCATTAAGAAAGTTGTTTAAGATAAGATAAGATTAAAAAGTAATAATAAATTGCCTTTATACTGTCCTGTCCTATCAAATGTTATGCTAATTAACTTGCAAAATCACCTACTAAACAGGATAACCACCGCGCCATAGTTTCTCCCGAAAAGCGAATGAGAAAGAGTTATTGTAATAACTAACAATATAACTCTCAAATTGCATTCATTAACTGTTATCAAACAAAGGTAGGTAAGCGTTGATTATCGCGTCCATAAAACTCGATATGGCCACTTAATTTGACGTAAAGTTTCCGCTCTCATGACAAAATTTAATTCTTGTAAGTCCGAAATAAAAAGCAATCAACGCTACAACTGGTCCCGTTTCATATGCTAAGCTAACAATTGACCGATTATTGAGTACATGCACAATCTATTTCAGAATAATCCGGGCGACAGCTCTTACTAATTATGCTAGCGTGTTTTCAGTTTCAAGATAAATTTAAAACATTTTTATGCATGCAATAAATATTTATAAAAATACTTATTTTGGAATTTCAGTGTGGAGTGAAAGACATAAATATTGATGAAGCAACACTGACCAACATATTACGAGCATTTTCACATTCCGGCATCCCATACAAACGTCAAAGCTCCAATCCTTTCAAACCAATAAGCCAATTTTAATGAAACTTTCTACGCTTCTAAGGGAAATTATGAGATGTTAATAGTTAATATAGAAAACATTAAAAAACGTCTGTATAACCGAATGCGATTTAAGGAAGGCCTTTGATTGTATTCCTAAATGTGAAATGGTATAATTGTTTCTCGATTACCATTTGCTTCGAACCCATACAAACTGTAGTTAACTCTTAACTAGATCGAGTAATGCAAAAAACTTACTAACTACAGATATTAATCTATTTTTTTTTAAAGAGATTTTGTTGATTTTCACTTGTTATTTTCAGCTTCACTGGGCTTTTTTTTGGGGCGACGAGAAAATTACGGGGTTCCTCAAGCCGTGTGAAACGAAGCAACTTCAGAGGTTTTCTAGAAGGAAGGGCATCACGCACTAGTGCGTGCCCCCGTGCCCTACTAGATTCGGTAGTTCGGATTGGATCGGGGATTTAATCTTCATCATCATCATCATCATCATCGGCCTATCTTAGTCCACTGCTGGACATAGGCCTCCCCTAATGAGCGCCATTTATTTATTTATTGCTCTCAAAATACTAAGAGGGAAGGTGAGTGGAAAATTAAACAAATCATTTCGTTACGCTTGCATCACTTTACTACACAAATAGTCATATATAGACAACTATAATCTGGTGGTGATTCATTTACACATGACGTAGACCGGCCGGCGACGTGACGAGGTTGAACGTATACCTTTTGAATATATAGTGAATAGGCAAATTATAGTATTTTAACCTGGCGTCTGCAGTAAATACAGACACAATAGAATTTTAATTGTTTGGCGCAGTGGATTCTTTACAAGGTTTATAAAAGGTTAAAGAACAATCCATTGCAAATTAAGCGACACGTCATCATGTCTGTATACTACGTCCTATAAACGTCCTACTTCTGAGCTGGGCTCAGATTTATGAACCGGCAGGCTTATTAACGAAAAAGCAACCAGTTGTTAATTGTACAATTGCAACGCGACTGCTCTAGTTGCGGTTGATAAATTGGTATACGGACCAAATCGCTCAATGATCGCTCGCTTAATGCATTTGCGATTAAAATATATGTAATAGTTTACATACATTGAGCGTAATTACGATTGCCTTTCCTCACTCTTATTCAGTCACTGTTATGAAATTTTTGGGGCTGTAAATTCTAGAACGGTATGTATTTATCGGGGGGTAAGGGGTGGCATTACATCAAACCGTCCAAGTCAACCTCACCTGCCCCCTGCTGTCTGACGATCGAGGCAATGACGAAGACTCGCCAAGACGCACTGGCCAGCGTGGCGTTTCATGGCCAAAACCCCTAGTTTAGTATTGACTACTGTCAATACTAAAGGGCCCTCAGTCCCCAGCAGCCCTACTATTCCAGGTTTTGGTAATGGTGGGGCAGAGGGTGCGAAGAATCTCTGGAAGAGTTCCAGTCACCAACCTCAAATGACCGTGAACCTGGCGTGTTTCAACGCCAGGACGCTCCGCACGGACGAGAGACTCCTCGAAATGGAGCAAGAAACACTTAACATAAAGTGGGACCTTATAGGACTTTCTGAGGTCCGCAGAAAAGGCGAAGAACTCCTAACATCCGGAAATATGTTCTACTACAAAGGCTACGAAGACTCATCATACGGGGGTCGGATTCCTTATACATAAGTGAATAGTTTCGATTATCCAAAAATATCTGAACATTTCTACCCGTGTCTGCTTTGTTGTTTTGAAACTCAATCAGCGCTATTCGCTCAAGGTGATCCAGATTTACGCACCAGCATCTGCGCACAGCGATGAAGAAGTGGAACAATTTTATGAAGATTTGCTCCAAACCGTCAATGATAAAAATGTTATTAAACGAGTATAATCGGCGACTACAATGCCAGAATTGGGGCAAAGCTCAGTAATGAAAAATCTGTTGGCAAATTCTGTCTAGGCAGCCGAAATCGAAGGGGACAGTCTCTGGTCGACTTTCTGGAAAGAAATGGGCTTTTTGCCATGAACACATTTTTCAGCAAACGACCTTCTAGAAAGTGGACCTGGGCGAGCCCTGACGGTTTAACTAAGAACAAGTTGGATTATGTTATTGCATCGCGGAAGTCTATGGTAATAGACATCTACCCTAAATTGATATATATATATATATATAATATATACATAGCCGCTCATACCGGCAGGAAATCGACTTCATACAAAAACAGTTCGAATCAGACCTGGAAAATCAATTTAGCGAACTGGATAGGTTGAATCTGGGTGCTGACAACCTAAATAAGAGATTGTCTGAGGCTTTACTTAACACATTTATATATTTATAGAGTGGCGTTGTAATTTAGACATGAACGATAGCAATATAAAGTACCTAAGTAGAGTAAGTAACCGCAATAAAGAATTGCATCTTACCAATAACGGTTAGTAAAGAAAAGTGTTACTTTGACTACTTTTAGTAACTCCCGCATGTTATCAGTTGCCAATTACTCAGCTTGACGAATGTTCAATAAACCTTAATTTCATGCAATATACCGATATAAGTATAATTTTTTGTTAGATAATAAAGCTGAAGTTTGTTTTTTTTTTGTTTGAACGCGCAAATCACTAGAAATACTAATCGGATTGAAAAATTATTTTTGCTTTTGTTAGCCCAATTTTTACGGAAGGCTTTAGGCTATTTAACATCACGCTATGACACTTAAGAGCCGAGCAAAAAAAACGCTAAGCGAATACGAAGTAGGCGACGCGATGTGTTAGTTTTAGATAAAATTCCAAAATATCTTATTAAATTTAGGCTACAATTTGAGCGTTTATGACAGACAGTACGCCATGTGGTTGTTAGTCCACAGCTGTGAAGGCTGAGTATACCAGTGCCGCTTCATCCCAATCATCATCATAAACTTGTAAACTTGGGTTCTGAACACACTTGGAGCATAGCACACAGCCCGTGGGGAGATCAGACCATAACTCACTTCAGTAACGACATTGACTTGCCTTCGTTCGGGGGCACGGAAAAGCTTGTGTAATAATGTAATCAGGAATTATACGCGTAGGTTATATAAACTTACTATGTCCCTTATATGTAGGTATGTGCTCTTGGTATAATGGAATCAGAAATTAGATGGAGCATAAACTTACTAGGTAGGTATGTCTGTAACTAGGTAGGTATATATCGCGTACCTACGTCACGTGCAGCGACTATTTTTAAAATACTGCAACTCCATTTTTTTACAATACTAACATTGTGTGCATATTTTACATACATTTTAAAATAATTGGTAATTTCCGTCCTGCATCTAAACAACAATATTTTGATGATGATGATACTTTTCGACATCATTCAGATAGTTACTTAGATAAATTGTAATACAATTACTGTACTTAATTGCTTTCATACGTTATAAAGATTATTAACTTAATTGTTTATAACTTATTTATTATTATTGTATAAAATAGGTATATATGTAGGTACTAATGATCTGAATCTTTGACTCGCCTTAGCCTAACATAATTACGCAAGACACAATCAGTTAATCGTTTGATTACCAAGGTCGATTTACGTGCAGAAATACACAGACTATATTTGTTTACGACGACGCGACGTATTTAATGAATCTACAAAGCCGCCAAAATTCTGACGTGGACCAATATGACTTCCTCGTCATGAGATTTAGACAGCTGTTTAGTTTTAATTTAGTAAAATACCTCGGTACATTCAGTATCTTTTAGACTTTTTATTTGCATCTACGTAAAAATGTTCAGGCTTTTCTATGTACACCATGGAGAGATTGGGGCATTACCCACCAGTATGGCTCAATTGGTGAGTTCTACGACTGCGATCTCTCAACAAATCACCGAGGCCAACTGCTTCATATACCTACCTACTATTATGATGGGCAAGGTGGAAGTAAACAAACGCGTCGGGCGTAGAAAGAAATCGTGGCTGCATAACATCCGTGAGAGGACCGGCATTACCTCCGTACTATTAGTTATTCTGTGCCTCTGTCTTACAAATTTTCTATCTGGTAGGCTACTCTTGACGCAAACTCAATCTCAATACAATTCCAATGGGATTAATATCTATCGATATTTGCATAAGTTTCGCAATTTCGGAACGCCCCATCTCGATAATAATTTGTTTACTCAATTTCCACGCAATTTAATTCCAATGTAGCGCTATTACCGCTTTTAAAAGTGTCATTTGAATTGTTTAGATTTGGGATTGGAATTGTATTGAGATTGAGTTTGCGTCAAGAGTAGCCTACCTGGCTATGGGCAAGAGAAAGAGTTAATTATACGAAACTGACGGCCAATCCTCGGGATTGAAGAGGCACAAAAAAAACAATTGAATGACCTGGCAAAACTCATTAAATTTTTTATCTGTGCAGTTGATTGCTGTGCAGTTCCTTGCGCCTATTCTTCTCCAAAGCTAAAATATGTTCTTATTGGGTAGTAGGTAAGTGAGGTAAACACTAAAAATATACCTATTGGGAAGATTCATAAGTGCTTACCTATAGATAGTAATATAGATTAAGTTTATTTTATTTTAATAAAGATATTTTGACTTTGAATTTAAAAGTTGCTTTACTTGCAAGATCGCCACCAGACCGCGGTAGAGCCGTTGCGGGCGCCATCGAGTTTCTTAAAAGTTCACATTTGAAATTGACTACTTACCTACCTATTATTTTTCAATATAAGTATTAATTTTACAGTAAGTACTCAGAAGATAAATAACTCTGTGAGTTGTGTCTTATTTTTGACAAAACATTTTTATTTAAATGCTCAATAGACTTTTAAAGTACCTATAAAAAAAGATGGATAAAAGCAGTGCTAAATGTGTAAAGTTCATAATATATTTTTAGGAAACTTCTTAATGCTAGTTTTTAGTTTTTATTTTAATTCAAATAGGTATGTTGTTAAAAACAAGGAAAGCAGTGGAAAAATAAGCATAAGCATTGTTCTACAACCAGCCATGTGTGAGTTGCTACTACCACCAGGCATCTAACAATGGGCATACATTGCAAAGAAAACAGGAACCAATTGTTGACAACATCTACAATGTGTATCATTAACATAGTGGCAAATAGAAACTTTACTTTCTTTTTTTCTTTGAGTAACAAAACTGTGACTTTAACTGACAAAAGAGATGTCTTGTTTCTTTACAATATTAGCCAAATTAGCTTAGCACCAACAAACCAGCAAACAAAACAGAACTATTGCCAAGGCAATTCTTATTTCTCAATTCTTTTCAACTAAATTAATTAAATATATTATGTAGGATCTCCTGGAAACAATAGTTTTGTTTTTATTCTAAGGAAGTTACAAAACAACATTGTGTCATCTCACCTGAGTAATATCCTGAAATTCTCCAACTCTCTTATGCTATTTGATAATCTTGCAAACGCATTAAACAGTGCTACTATCTCAGTTCTCTGTAGTCGCTGGACTCTATGTCTCAATGGAAGAATGCTCTGGTCAGGGTCACCTTCAGGACCATCCCACCTACCAGAAAATAGGATTTTCAGAGCTGTACCTAACCCTTGTGTCTGCAGCTTGCCCCATAGTTTACATTTGTCGCAGCCAACACAGTCCATAATTCTAGATATGTTTCGGAAGTGTTCTCGGAACTCCACTTTCAATGTAGCAGCCTGGCCTCCACCACTAAACATTGACGACTCATTGAAATGGTCAGGGAAGCTGTAAATCACACCAAGCATGTTACGTATCGCTTCTCGAGTCTCCTTGTCTTCTATAGGATTGCCAGTAAAGTACTCTTCATGCTCCAAGTATGGTCCAGCTTTGGCTAAAGCTCTCATTTCTAATAAGTAAACGAAATATATGTTTTTCAACCAATTGGGACCTTCTCCTAATGTTTGAGAGGGGTCAAACCGTCTTTGGAACTCTTCAACATTAGGGCCCCATTCTCCTTCCGGTGGTGCGGCAAATCCAATACTTTTTTCAGATAAAAGATATTTAGAGCACAAATGTATGTTGATACTGGTGTGCATACCTGATACTGCTCTGTAAAATACTCTTTTTTCCAAACACATATTACTCAGGTCTGAGCTTAAAACGTAAGGGAATGAGTCATATGGATTGAGTTTAGGGCGGAAGCAGTTTTCTTGGTATATGCTCCTCCAAATCCTGTGCGCAGAGGGACCTTTATAGCCAGTATACCTTTCAGGGTTCAGTGAAAGATCAACATAATCTGCATCAGCATTTCTGTCATCATTTTCACAGAAATTCTCTAAAGCATCATCATGAGCTTTCCATTTTGCAATCTCGTACTGGCTGGCTGCACTGATAGTCATGTTTAGGTACCCCAAGTCGGGATCGTGATCAGGGTCACTGCTGCAGTCAGACTGACTTTCTTTAGAATACTTCCTCACCGGAATCTCATCGTAATGATCGTTCTCGTAACCATTGGCGTAACCAGGAACGTTTTCCTTGGAGCATGTTTTTATATGGCAGTATTTCATTGCGCATCTACTATCGTCAGCCCAAAATGGGCATTCCTTCTTCAGATTAACTTTGTAGAAGCGAAAATAATCTTTACTCACGAGGCTCTGGATACGTGGGAAGATTTTTACATTGTTGAAGTAGTCAATCGTATCAACGTTGCAGGAACAGTCTCCGAGGGCGCCGTGGAGTGCTTCGAAGCACACATTATTATCGCAAGGTGATGTTTCATACAGTTCGGTGTCGTAACCAACAGCTTGTACTATCGCAAGAGCAAAAATTATAAACACAACACAGTAATTTTTGAAAGCCATTTCGGATTTTGACGTAGCCATGGCATCGATTAAATTATTGATAGAGCAGCCGATATAATTTCATTAAGAAACTTTTGCAATCATCTCTAGCTGAGATTCACTAATAAGTGAAAGTTAGCCTCAAATTCACTAAAAATCAAATATGAAAGCGACGTGCGTGCTCAACGGAACGTATGTCCACACACAATAAAAAACTGTCAATCAAGTGTCAAGTCAATGTCACATTGCTTTTTTTTTTTTTTTTTAATAGTTTGTTCTCTGAGGAACCGGCTAAGGTCATAGACCATGCTGCCATGTCATTAGTTTCTTAATTTCATTAGTATTATAATCCTAAAGATGATGATGAATGATAATGGAAATGATGATGATGAATGATAATGGAAATGAGAAGTGAGAAATGATATACCCCCAACCCCTCGAGTATCTCAGTAAAGATGTGGGGCTTTACTAAGTCCTCAAGCGGACTTCTTGAGAGAATTTGATTAGTGACGTTGCACTGTTTTGTTTCATTTGCCAACACTCATGCACACTCACGAACACTTAACGGTTAATAATCCACCATTATTTCACATTAATATTCGACTTAACACAAATTTTAGAAAATAAAACAAAACCGCAGACATGACTCTTCACTTTCCCGCCAAGAAGTCCTGTCACATTGCTTTTTTTTTTTTTTTTTTTATAGTTTGTTCTCTGAGGAACCGGCTAAGGTCATAGACCATGCTGCCATGTCATTAGTTTCTTAATTTCATTAGTATTATAATCCTAAAGATGATGATGAATGATAATGGAAATGATGATGATGAATGATAATGGAAATGAGAAGTGAGAAATGATATACCCCCAACCCCTCGAGTATCTCAGTAAAGATGTGGGGCTTTACTAAGTCCTCAAGCGGACTTCTTGAGAGAATTTGATTAGTGACGTTGCACTGTTTTGTTTCATTTGCCAACACTCATGCACACTCACGAACACTTAACGGTTAATAATCCACCATTATTTCACATTAATATTCGACTTAACACAAATTTTAGAAAATAAAACAAAACCGCAGACATGACTCTTCACTTTCCCGCCAAGAAGTCCTGTCACATTGCTTTTTTGAAAGTATATTTTTTTAAGTGTAGTTCGTTCCCTGAGGAGCCGGCTAAGGTCGTAAACTATGCTGCCATGTCATTAGTTTCTTAATTTTATTAGTATTATAATCCAGCCTTCTATGATGATGAATGATAATATAAATGAGAAATGAAAAATGATATACCCTCCAACCCTTCGAGTATCTCAGTAAAGATGTGGGGCTTTTCTAAGTCCTCGGGCGGACTTCTTGAAAGAATTTGAAAAGTGATGTTGCACTGTTTTGTTTCATTTGCCAATACTCATGCACACTCACGATCACTTAACGGTTAATAATCCACCACTATTTCACACTAATATTCGACATAACACAAATTTTAGAAAATAAAACAAAACCGCAGACATGACTCTTTACTTTCCCGCCAAGTTTTCCGTCCACTTTCCCGTCAAATTGACAGAAATCGTTCAAAAACTTAAGGTCAAAGACAAATAAAAAGGCAAAACTTCTTTTCTCCTGTCTGGGACAAAACGAAGGAATTTTACCTATACAGCCTGGTTATCAGATTTTATATTGCATTGACCGTATCCTTTCAAAAAATTATAAGTTCTTTTTTATAAAATTAAACAAAATAACATAAAATATCTCAATAAAAAACGAAGTTCGTAAGTTATAGTAATAGTTATAGCGTGTCGCCGTACAATGTTATCATGATTCGGAACGGATATTAGTTCCGTAAGTTTCCGTACGCGCATCAAGCGCCAGTTCGCTGAGAGACCGCGAAGAACAAGGTAGGCGTGTCCCGAGCTCCCGCGCCTGCGCAGAATATACTTGTAGTTTTACCAAAGTGTTTTACCAAACCCGAGTAAAAAATAAAATTTAAAAAAATTAATTAATAATTTTTAAATTTTATAAACCTTTTTGTCAGCCACCGTCGTTTCCTTGTTAGAACCCCCATAGTGAGCGTTCCCCCGCTTATATAGTTGACTTTTTCTTTTAATCCGGACTTTTTCGGCTTTTCGAACTGAAAGTTAAGTACTTTTTTATTATTCTACACAACGGGAAAGCTCTTGGCTTTTATCTCGAATCCTATGAAGATAAGCCTAGTGTGAAGTGGATTGTTTTTTCAATTTATTTTCAAATTCAGATGTTTGCTTCAAAAATATTATCTGACAAACTGCATAGCCTATGCAAACATCTAGGTAATAAAATAAGACTTCGCCTAAACCCGTCACTCATTTAAAAAACTAGCTTTCTCATTTTAGATTATAAGTCCATGTCATTACGGGAAGGTGGGGCACAGTGTAACTAAAAAGATATAAACACTCATTGTATTCAAATTATTTATTATATGGCACTTTTAAAGTCTCTCAATATAATTTCAATCCTTAGTCTTTAATTTGGAATCTAAATATCACGTTATTTAACCTTACAAACTATCTGAATAATCGTTTTAAAAAAAACATTATTTTGTTACATTGAACCCCAGGGTAGGGGCTCATTGTAACATACCCTGGGGTACTATATAACAGTACTGCAAAATTTGTGTAGAAAAACATTTATAATCTTAAAAATAACATAGAAATTGTAAAAAATCAACAAAAATTATCAAAATAAGGAATTATCAAAATTAACATAGAAATTCTAAAAAATTAACAAAGATTATTAAAATAAGAAATTATTCAAATAAACAATAAGTATTTCAAATTTAACATAGAAATTCTAAATATCAACAAATTAAAAAAAGGAACAAAGAATATTATTAAATTTCTTACAAAATGCTTTATTCTAAATTAATTTTCTTAAAATTTTATGAGGATGTAATTTACATTATTTCTTTTTTTTCCGCCGCTATTCTTAAGCTTTTTTTTACCTGTGCTACGGCCTTTCTCATATCCTCTTTATTGTGGAATCCTATATCAGTCTTCCTCTTCCGGTTTCGCACCATTTTTTCCTTGAAGCCTACTATAAAAACAAAAAGATATTACAAAAGGGGCACACTATAACATGTTACACTGTACCCCGTTACACTGTACCCCATGGTATCAAAGTTTAATAACAAACATGCTCAAAATTTATAAGTTATAATTTCAGCCAAAATATCTAGTATTAAAACGAGTCATAATATAGCGGTACAATATAAAATAAACTTACTCACCAAAGCTGCAATAATGTAGGATAAAACACAAATATACTATAGCTATTTTAAAGTTTCAAAATACAGAAAAAATAATAGTCGTTTATTTTGACGTACCCAGAGACAACTGCCAAAAATGATAACTGGCCTAAGGTAGCGACAGGTGTGTTTGACAATTCAGTTCAGAAACGCTAGTAAAATATTAGGAAGCCACACAGTAATAGCCACTGTTATACTGTGCCCCTTGTTACACTGAGCCCCACCTTCCCCTACTAACTATCGGACGCAATAATGCTACTAGCATTTATACAATAGTGAGTAGCGAGCGACGTACTTTGATAAGATACCTTACCTTACCTTACAACCATAGAACTTAAAACATTCCACTAACCAAACCCAGCACAATAGCCAGTAGAAAGGAACTGCTAAAGCGCCAAAAATCATTGGTGGAAAATAATTTTTAACGTTTAGGTAAGTACATTAACTTTCAAATTCATAATCCACGAACGCCATTTTGGTGCTAAGCAGTTTCCCTTTTCATCGACAAATGTACTCCTCTCTGGAAATCGAACCCGATACCTGTGTTGTAGCCCGGTAGTTTAATTGATGTGATGATGATTTTAATTTCTCTACTTTTAATACTCTTAGCCCCGGAACGTCCATAATTCTTGTCCGGGACTCTTTACGGAGGATTTCGGTCGTACGTACCAGGTCCAGTGAGCGACACAGCAGGAATTTTATTGGTTTTTTCTAATTTTGCTCTCTTTTTGCGAATTAAAACGGTTGCCGTTAGAAGTGGACTGTCCGCTTACTTAGCCGCTATTTCACTTTAAGGAACAATTATGCGAGGTGCGAGTCCCGACATCATAGCTGGAAATCTTCATGAAGGAGGATTTCTGGCCGAAGGGTGTAGTCTACAGGCGCTTTCATGGAAAGTTGCCTGTTGCTACCAAGTTGGCACAGTAGGTGCCAATCAAATAATACTGACATAGATATTACATTGTTTGTTGCCTGAAATAAATAATTTGGTTTTATAAGAAATATATAAAAAGTAAAATAGGTATAACAAAATATCATACAAAAATACAACTTTTATTAAAACCTAAACCTAGAACGCCCCGCCAGCAGCGGAGCAAACAAGCTACCGGCGATTAAGGCTGTAGAGAAAGAAACCTCCTGACAATGCGTGCCGTGTCCAGGAGTGTTGCCTTCTGTATCTGACCCTTGATCCAGCCATCCAGCGAGAGCCTCTTAAGATGTTGGTCGAGACTCTTCGCTATAAGGCCGTTTGAATAAGACTATGGCGACAATAATCGTCGAATCCACATCCCACATAGCGGTCACCTCATGAGCCAAGTCAAGGTACTTATTATTATTCTGATAGATAGAATGGGGATGGGGCACAGACCATATAGCCCGGTCTGTGGGGTGTGGCAATAGTTCAAACTGCAGTTCATGCAGTGTCGAGTACTGCGGTGAATTAAAAGTTATTTAACTTTGAATGATACAACTTTTACGGATCTACTCGCGTTTATTTTACACATTACATTTTAATGTTTATCCTGACTGGCCCGGCATGTAGCTAAAATTCTTTCACGACTTACGAGGTAACACAACAGCTTATGTGAAGGATTCCTACCAATTTGTCAACGATATCAAAGACCTACATCTCGCTGACAATTAAACTATGGTTAGTTTTGATGTGCAGTCCTTATTTACATGCCTAGCAGTACAGGATTACATTAAAATTACCAAAAAACGACTTGCAGAACAAGATATGCCTGATGGATGAATATGCAATAGGTACTATTATAGCATTGTCTAACATCTGGCACCCTTTGGTGGAATGACATTTACTACCTGCAAGTAGAGGGTGTCGCCATGGGGTCCCCTGTTTCGCCCGTCGTCGCCGATATCTTTATGGTAGACTTCGAGGAGAGGGCCCTGAGCACAGCCCCGGTAACCCCTAGGTTCTACAAGCGGTAGGTACGTAGATGATACTTTCACTATCCTACCAACTGATAAAGTATCTGCTTTTCTAGATCACCTGCTCCAAACTCCAAACATCCAAAAATACAATTCACAATAGAGTTAGAGGCAAGATAGTAAGCTAGCTTTCTTGGATAGGTACTTTAATCATCAGGAATCCGGACTATAGTTTAAGTCACACTGTGTATCGTAAAGTAACCCATACAGATAGGTATCTCAATGGTGATTCTCACCACCATCTTAGACAGTTGGCTACTGTAAGGAAATCTTTATTTCAGAGAGCCCGTGGCATCTGTGACACCCAACACCTGGCTGCTGAGTTTCAGCATATCAAGCACGCTAATAAATTGAAAGTACCACAGCTTCGTCACAGAATACGCAATAAACCAACCACAGTCGAGTTACCCCCATATATGAAAGGTGTCACTGACAAGATTGGACATATCTTAAAGCGAGCTTCAATCAACACTTACTTCAAGCCGCCGAAAAAGATCAACCAATTTTTACGACCTATCAAGTGCAACATACCCCTTCAAGATGCAGGCACGGTAATAATTACCGTGATGCAGGCGTGTACAAACTGGATTGCGACTTTAGGCTCTCTTACATCGGGCAAACAAAGAGAAGTGTAGGAATCCGCGTTAAAGAACATATTGCCGACGTCAAGTATAGGCGCGAAAACAAGTCTGCAGTATGCGAACAAGCTAGATGCAAATCTGATCTAATGGTTGGGCCATTACATCATATTTGATAAACCACAAATATTCGCTAGAGAACAACGATTCATCTCTAGGATGATACGCGAGAAATTAAAAAACATCCTAATTTCAATAGAGAAGATGGTTTGAATCTACCACTAGCCTGGGATCCCATCATACAAAATATTAAATCCCAGCCCCAACACCATACTGCCAGACCAAAAGATACTGTAAGCTCTTTCTGCGTAAAACGGAACATACCTGATAAAATTTAAATGAAGGTATACAAGCTACTAACTAATTATGAGACGATCAGTCTCAGCCTCAGTCTCCCTGTGACCACAAAGTACTTTTTTATATCCTGTGACCACGGACCCTGCAAAGGGTTCGAAACGTCAGGATAAACATTAAAATGTAATGTATAAAATAAACGCGAGTAAATCCGTAAAAGTTGTTTCATTCAAAAACTTTAGAAAACAATATTATTTATCTTTCCTCATGTCTTTGCGTCAAGGTACTTTGCAAATATATAACATTGATGTTCCAGATAATAGTTGCTATTTCACTTTGCAACCGATAATTTCATCTACCGTTACCGTAGATGAAATTATGTGGTGTGGTGAGCACTTTAGTGGTGAGCACTAAAGTGCTCACCACTTTTGCTCCACTGTTTATATGGCTTCTCGGTCTCTGGTGTAGCGCCCCGTAGCCGAATTTTCCACAGGCAAAGTCGCGGGCGGAAGCTAGTAATAATATATTATCACCAGCTTATTTTGTATGCCTCTACTACTCGTGCCTTCCCTATGGACGGATAGGGAGGACGAGTCACCACGCAAGTCCAGCGCGAATTGGTGGTTGCTAACGACTGCTTTAATTCAGCCGTACGTGACCAACGACTTTACATACCTTCTTAAGCACGGAAGAAACCCATTCGACGACCGGCCATTGCGAAAGTGGCTTAAACCTTAGTAACCGCAGACCGGGCGCGTTAACAAGGCGCCATAGAGCTCCTCTATACATTAATCATTAACGTCATTCATAGTATTAAATATTTATTTTATATTTTTCTAGTGGCTTTAGCCACAGAACACAGATACGCTTTAGCAATGTCTTCCTACTGGGCCTTCCCGAAGACTCATAAAACTAATGGCAATGTTTCAGTTGCTCAATGTAGGTTTCGAATTTATCAACAGGATTAATTGTACCTTAACAGTTTAAACAGAAAATAACATGGTTAAATAGTAGTAATAGTAATAGGTAGTAGTTTAATATTGAAGCGGCGCGTCAGCCGTCAGTTACCGATATGAAAACCCTGTGCCCTTTATTATTATGACGTAAGAAAAACTCGGCAATTGTAGTAGAAAATTTATTAAACGATGTACAACATCCACATGAAGCAGAACCATCGAAAATGCACAAGAGATTCAAAAATAAAATAAACAATAATTTGCTCCCAACATAGGTTAGTGTCAATAACTATTTACATGATTTATTCAAGAGAAAACACCTAATAAAATCACATTCATAGAAATGCATTTTTTTTTAAAATATGTAGTTATAATAAGGTACAGGTAAAATGGACGTATAATTCATTACAAACATTATTTATGCAAGAGTCTAAAAATCTGTTTTGGATCAATTCATTCATACTGATACTTAACTAACTTAACAAAACCTTATTTTAGATTAAAACATGACGTAAATTAACAAAAAAAAAGTAAGTTTCATAATAATAATATCTAAATGGTAGGTTCAGCGCATCGTTACCTACAGCTTGAATCTGCATTATTATTGATACCTCGTAGATAATAATAATAACGTAACAGAAATTTAACAATTACTTTGCAAATTTACATGCAACATACAAAAGCTATATGGCAGACAAATTAAAGGCACATTACTTATGTACCTACTTAAAATCACCTAAATTGAAATGTTATTTACGACACTGTAATATACAAAAGTACAGTTCGCTTCCCGTTGATAAAACATAAATTTAATCTGATTCGTAAGTTCGTCGTTAATGTAACATTTGGTGGGCGAGCGCAAGGTCAAACTAACTTACAAACTGTACGCCTTAAAATATTTTTATATTATATATCATCATATAAATATATGACAACTATATATTTTTTAAGGTCTTGTTCGTTATCCTGGAGGTGTCACTGCTTATACATATCTGAAATGAATAAAGTTACATCAGAACATATTTATATGGATAAGTAAATAATATATTAAATTTGATTCTGAACACTGGTACCGTGACATCTTAATCACAATTATTAAGTTATGTAGTAGAAGTTTCAATAGAACCTAGAGACCACACATGCCCAAAATAGAATAAGTATATGGAAAATTCTACTACATTTATGCACCACACAATAAATTAAAAACAAAGACTCCATGCAAAGTTAGTAATGTGACGTTATATACAAAAATGCATTTTTGTACTTACGTGGAACATGCCAAGCTTATTTGTGGCGTAAGGTGAAAAATTTTTTAAGGAAAGTATCCCAATATTATCATCCATTAGTATCTAAATGAAACAATCATTAACAACAAATAAAATAACATAATTTGTTATACACATCTTTATTGAGTAGGTACATTAATATTTTAACGACATATACCGTAACGGACAATTTCGAAATCAAAATAATACGGTGCCTTGTACCTTGAGATGAGCTTGGTAATCTATTTGGCACTTTAATTTTTACTGGCATCAATCTAGTACAAAACTACGCGTACACAACTTGTGCATTCAGTTAACAATTACTATTTAAATAAAGTACATTCATCAAAAACATCTAAATAGACAAATGGACTGATACGAGTAATAAGTTAGCACTTATAAGATTAAATCTGAGAATTTATAATTTATACACTTATCTAACACTAATTTATTAGTCAATCAAATCTCAGTATCACAATAGTAAGGGTTTCATATAAAAATAGTTTAGCAAGTTTAAGGCGGTTACAGCAGTTATCTAAAAAATGGTTTGAAAAATAATGCTATGGAGATTTCTTTCATCTAAAAGTTAAACAGAATATTGATTTCTAATTTATATAATCTTTAGTCTAACAATTAAATATGAGGCACTACAATTTGGTAGGTTTAGAGATTCAAGTCAAGAAGAAGAAGACTGAGTAATTTTTTTTAGAAAACATTATATTGAGGACTTAAATAAATATATTAAGATATTAAAAAGACAATATAAGTTAGACATTCGTTAATATTTTATTATTTTTATCATTTTAGGTATATAATATAATCAATACAAAAATTAAGACACCGTTAACGATTCATAAAGTCTGACCAACTGACACTAGTAAGTCCTAATTAGACAAAAATTTATATTATTTTTTTCACTTTAGAACCACCCTTAGTTTAGTGTTTAAACTAGATCACACATTTAAAATTTAATTGTTTCAAAAAAAGGCAGTTATTGTTATTTTGTCAATAATGATTAGACCCTGCTATCAGTGCAACGATTTGGTGGCATTCAACGAATCAGCATTATTTAATTTGCACTAAATCATGTCGCGACTCAAGTTATTTTGTATAAAGTTTGTTTTGTATGAGAAATTATACTCGAAATAATATGCACAAACAAAACTGCATGTGTAACATTTTCGCCGTAAATAAAAAATGTTACCATTTAGCATGTAAACTGTTTATATTAATAAGGAGGATAGTGTAGATGTTTATTATTTGTATTAGTTATTCATAAATTATTTTTTGTTGTAATACTTAGTTTAATTTATGGTATTTTATTGATTGGTCCAGTTAGTATGACGAATGCGATTTGGTCATTTTGTATTGTTAATGATGATGTTTATTCACAGACCAAATATCTAAATGGATATGTGTGTTTAATGGCAATTGTGCGTAGAGACAAATGCGAGGACTTCGTAGGTCAATTTTACAAGTTATTACAGAAACAGTGGCAACCCTTACAACTTATTGGCACCAAATCGCAGTACTGATAACGGGGTCTAATAATTATTAATTAAAGAGACTCCTTTATCCTTTATAATTATAATTAAAAGTTAATCACATTTAAGCGTTAGTATATATAAAAATCAAGCACTATAAAAATCACCTTTATTAATATTAAGCAATGGACATATTTCAGGTATAATTTTTATAATTATATATTTAAACACAGAATTAAGTTATGTTCCTTAAAAACAACAACAGAAAGTCAAAAAGCGGATACATAAATATTACATTACTACCATAGCATTTGATTAATTTTTATATTCGTGAAATATGTCCAAGTACAACATTGAAAGCATTAAAAGTTATGTTATTTGAACCACATTTTCAATAATTCTGAAGTTCTATTTATATGTTATGGATAATATAAAATTATTAAAGGTTCGATGAAACACATCACAATCACTGTCAAATACTTGTTATAATAAAATTAAAACAACATAAATTGGAACTTCAGCATTTTACTTCAATATAATTGTCGGCACCCGTTAGCCAGATCCCTCATCTTAGTTCTGAAAGGTTTGTGAAGCCAAACAGTTAATTTTGCAATAAAAACAATAGGGTGCCAGGTGTGTCTTAAACCAATACCAAAACTGGTTACAGCTGTGTTCGTTGAAGCTATTCGTTTCGAATTTCACTTGACTATTAAAATAAAAAAGTAATCTCGAGTATAAGTAAAAACGTCTAGCCGCTCAAGTTTTTGGACCGGTAAAGTGTGAAAAGCGCTGGTGGTTTGCGTCGCAGCGCGCTCTCTGTGTTCATTGTGTTCTTTCTAATGCTGTCGACTAAGAATATTGTTGTATAATGCGCAATGAACTGATAGCCACGTCGCAAGACGCTAGTGCTCGTGCCGACGCCTTATGATAAGAGATTGTCTTAATATATTAACGTATGTTCCACGGGTAAGGTGTAAATTGCTCGTTGCCGACCTTGAGAATTTAGTGATAATGCTTGTCTACCTATTTTACAGGTCATTTAAACCGAAACACAGAGCTGCAGGTTACCGCTGCTTCTTAGATATGAAGATGATAGTCATCCAGACCAGAAAAAAATATAGAAATACGTGAGTCAAAAAAGCTCCTGTTACTCTTATTTTCATAATATGATTTTAATATTAGGAACCATATTAAATACCATTCGTAAAATGATTTATATTGGGATTGCCACACGGCAATTTATAATATGGTCGCGGGAAGCCCGGTCGTTGTGGAGATCCTTGGAGGAGGCCTTTGTCCAGCAGTGGACGTCTTTTGGCTGAGTTGATGATGATGATTTATTATAATATTGAATTGAATTTGATTTGAATTATAATAGGAAAAAAATAATTCAACTATCCAATATGGTGCTTTCAGTTCAACCAAATCGATTGTAATATTAATCAAGTGAAATTCTCATACGTAGCGCGCCCCGCAACAGCTCATCCAACCATGCAGTGAGCAAACTCACTTGTTAGTAAGTAAGTACCAAAAAAAAAGTGTTCATAGGTACCAGTTTTAGTGTACAAAATATTAGTAGTGTGACCTTCTGTCCATGTTTCTTATGGAATTGGCCAGGCACAGCGCGAACAGGGCTCCGACCACCTGGAACAAATAAAGTAACACTTATCAGAAATATGTTATCGAATTATTAGAAATTAGGTAGGGTGCTGGCGCCAGTGTTGGACTGGAGCCAATGATCAACACTTTTTTCTTCAATCAATAAAATTAAAATTTCTTGAAATTAAAAATAATTTACTGTTTTACTTTTGATGCAACCCTAAAAATTTAAACAATATTTTACTACATAGTACTTTTGATATACTGTGGTTTTACGCAAACTCCTATGTATAGGTATCCTATACATAGCGACGCGACGATACGACACGACGACGACGACGACGACCGAGTTGCACCGGCCGTGTTTACGGGCCGACTCAAACAGTCTAACGGTATGCCTAAGATGCCATACAATCTGAATTGAACCCACGACCTCTGGATTAGGGCTCAGCGTTGTTACCACTCTGCCACCGAGGCGTCATTAATTTACATGAATGAACAATTTGTATATTATAATAATACAAATTGGATTACAATTTGTATTATTATAATATACAAATTGTATTATTAAAATCGGGATCATGAAAAATATATTATAGGTAAATTTTCTGTTCTAGCAAAACTTATCAATTACAGGAAAATTTGGACCAATCACTGGAAAAAAACACACAATATTAACTATACTCCCGGACTCCTAAACCGAGCCACCTAGCATATTGAGATTGTATCGTCCATAACTTTAAAAAAATTATGAATGACCAAAAAATTCAGAACAACAGCACATGAGCCTAATGTTAAATATGCCAGCTACAAAACTGCATAAAAACTTTTTGGTTATTCCTACATTTTTTTATAGTTATGGACGATACAAACTCATTATGCTAGGTGGCCTGATTTAAGAGTCCAGGAGTGTATATGAATTAATGTGGTTATTATCGTTTTTTGTCATTACAGTTTTCATCCACACATTAAACAGCAGATAAATCAAAGAATCCCTTCGCGCAATAAATCTAAACTAGTGGCCGTGTGTGTGTGCTAGGTACGAGTTGCATTCGCCATTCGGACGACACATCGGTAGTAACTATTAACTAATCTGTGACATCGGTTCGTGATCATACTATAATAACATACCCGACGATTGAGACCGCTTAGAAATGAACCGGAGTCTTAAAATATTTTTAAAACATTATTGGTTTTAGATATTAAAATATGCAGCTACTAAATTACGAATATTGATGTTATCAATGTATTTGAGTGGTTTCCAAGCATATGAATTATGTAATTTCGTTGTAATTTCAACAATAGTGATTTTTTAGAGGTAGTCAAAATTATACAATCGTGTATTTGAGCTAGCGAATTCGAGATAAAGACTTGAATTTACCTATATCAACATTTCAGTTTTGTATGGCAAAATTTTAACTCTCCATGTATTCTACGAGGCGGCGCGGCGCTGCTTCAATGCCGTACAAATTTTCGTTTTCGTTAACGTAATCGAATGAATACGGATAGTAAACAAAGCTCACACTAGGCACTCTGTTCGTTCCACAATTCATTATTACCTATTACAAAGTATCAAAATTATTATTAATTCCCTATTCAAAATATTTAATTCTGTTTAGTGGTTAAGCGCTAGCGTTAGCTTAGTCACTCAGCAAATTTATAATTTAAACATTTTCTCGATTTATTATATGTATAAATAGCTGCCGCCCGCAGTTTCACCCGCGTGGTTCCCGTTCCCGTGGGAATATCGGGATAAAAAGTATCTTATGTGTTAATCCAGGTTATAAACTATCTGTATGCCGAATTTCATCAAAATCCATCCATCCGTTGCAGCGTGAAGAAACAACAAATATACATACACACAAACTTTCGCATTTCAAAAAAAAAATCAACTAAATAAATTTATTTGGGACAATACAATTCATAATAATATTAGTGTGAATAAGTATTTGGTTTTACCTCGTATTTTCCAGTGTTGTCATTTGTGTTTAATTATAGCAGATTTATAGTTACCTCAGTGTCCAGTCACGAGCATAAATATCATAAGTTATTTACTGATAATCGGGAAATAATATTTGGATTCAATAATTGTTACTCCATGATGACTAGGAATGGGCTTTTCCCCACTTCTTGTAGCAATTGCCAATCTGCTCTTTACTTCTAGGTGGTTGCAATCGTGCAGCTAACCGAGCAACGACTCTTTAATAATAGGTACAGGTCGCCGATGGCCATGCCGGCTATGGGCTTGTTCCACTTCTCGTACAGCTCGCCGATCTGCTTCCTTCACTTGTGAGCCGAGCAAGTTGGCATCGCAACAGCTGGATAGCACCTACCTTGCTACAGGCGTCGCCGATGGCAATGCCGGCTATGGGATTGTTCCACTTCTCGTGCAGCTCGCCGATCTGCTACTTTCTCCCGTGAGCCGACCAAGTTAGCATCGCAACAGCTGGATAGCTCTTACCTCGAAACAGGCGACACTATGGTAATGTCGGCTATGGGCTTGTTCCACTTCTCGTGGAGCTCGCCGATCTACTTCCTTAACTTGTAAGCCGCTCTTAGATAACAAGTACCTCGATACAGGCGACACCGATGGCAATGCCGGCTATGGGCTTGTTCCACTTCTCGTATAGATCGCCAATCTGCTTCCTGCAGCCGGGGTAGGCGGTGGCGACGGTGCAGCCGACCACCTGCGAGCCGAACGAGTTGGCGTCGCAGCAGCTCTTGTCCAGCACTGCGCTGTAGTAGTCGCCGGCGCCGTTGTTGCCGCAGCATTGCAGCTGGAAAATAAAAAGAAACACCCGTCGGTAATCGGTTTTAACTGGTTTTGACCGCTACAGTCGGGAAGCGATAGCGTGCCTTGTACGCCAGCGACGGCAATGGTCGAAAGTACTTATAGTTTACAGAAACACAAAATAAAGTGTTTTTTGCAATATTTACTCTAAATTGAATGCTTGGCGAACATGGCACGGTGACGCATGCTGTGCCGGCCAAAGGGTTAAGTCAGTAGAGCAAGGTCTCACTGGTCTCACTCACAATAATACTTTTAGTTTCACTTATTGATGACAGCTGGCAGCTCAAAATATTCGAAATGAAAGAATTGCATGTTATAAGATTTTTTTTATTTTGTACACAAATACGAAATATTGTCATTATGTTACAATAAATATAGTAGGTAAACTATTAAACTGATATGGCTTTAGATACTAAAATATATAAGGTAGCATTTCCACTGGGATTTTATCATGTTGACGTTTTAAAATCATTGTTACACAAAGTAATGCAAGAGTCCACATAAAAAAAAATCTTTGGAGAAATATTGACATCAAAGTAATTACTGATATTAGTCAGACCTACTACTTTAGTAGGTGTCAATAAGTATTCATTTGAAATATAAACTGAGACGGCACACTTTCAATTCATGGTGAGTGAGTGGCCTTCAATTAGCGAAATGGAACAATTGAATAAAGTAAGGACAAACAATTTTTAAATATAGCAAATGGCATAATTTCGAAGCCGCGAGCGAGGGACAACGAAAAACTAGAATGGCGTCATCTCATTTATTTGTTTGGCGGCCGGCATGACGTCATCGCTCTTGGGTTTTTATTGGTCTAACTAAAAGATTGTAGGCAGGCAGGGTCACCTAGTGATAAACGCTCAATTGAGATTATAGACAACCATTTGTCGTTCCGTTAATGGAAAGGACTGTCTGAGATAAAATGGTTTTAACCAATTAACAACACTACTTACCAAATTCAATAAACAAATTATATAGTTTTTGGAAAAGTGTGTTGAAAAAATTCCACGAGCAGCATTCGAACCCGCACCCCATAACATGCCGGGTGAGGTGCACTACCAACTATGCTGTCGTGGCTCTTTCAACATTGTCTTTTTTCAAATTGTAGGTAATTTGTTCGCAACAAAATTTACGTAAAATTTAATGTCATATTTTTATTTTATTTATTTGTTATTATCAATGTAACTGAGCTTGGCAAACAAGCATAATTGGACGTCCTGATGGGAAGCTGTTACCGCAGCCAATGAACGTTGCAACTTGCAATAGTTTATATAAAAAAGTATACAACGCCACGAAAACTATAATATGTTTTACTAAACTATATTTGCAACAATGTTATTGTTTCCAAATCCAAAGTCACCTCTAAACAGTACCTATTTACATGATTATGTTACTAAAGTAGACGTAATAGACGTATTATGTTAAGTTATATTAAACTTCTTTGTAATAATAATCATCATAATCATCATCATCATCATCATCATCATCATCATCATCATCATCATCATTATCATCATCATCATCAGTTCATTTTATGTCTCCACTGCTGGGGCTCGAGCCATCCCTATGGATAGGGAGAACGGGCCATACACCACCACGCAGGCTCAGTGCGGATTGGTGGTCGGTAACGACTGCTAATGCAACCGGGACCGATGGCTTTACGTGCCTTCTGAAGCATGGAAGAGCTCGAGATGAAGTAACCCATCCGATGACCGAATGATCCGTAACCTTAGTAATCACAAACCGGGCGCGCGCCATCACGCTCTTAAAAAAATACTTTACTTAAGGTTTCATCGAGTTTAACTCAACTGTTACTCATTTATTTTTTTAACGCTGCCAGTATCTTCGGTACCTTGCCTAAAGGGACTCCTTTTAATAATTTATTTTAGTTATTGTATTATATTGTTTAAGGTTTTTAGTTTTAGGTTCATTGTTATATATTAAGTGTTTTTTTTACCTTTTAATTAGATTTGTGTAATTATCTTTAATATAAAGTTAGTTTCATGCATGTAACATTATTAATCTTTTGATTACAATATTAAACTTAGAACAAGCCCATATTCGCCTGAAAAACAAGGTTTACCAAGCTCAGGCAATAGTATTTAATTTATTTTAGATTACGAGCTTGAGCGCGAATACCAGACACAATAGAATATTAATTGTTATCGGTGGTCGATCGACGCTCAAGGGGTTACTAGTTTAGAGCTCTATGTATGTTTATTTATATTTGTGTTTATCTTTAAGTTTCATAGTGTTGCAATAACAGTATTATCTATCTATCTATCTAAACAATATATGTAAAGGTATTTCAATAAAGATTATTTTTCTTTTTTCTTAGCCTAGGTTTGTTATAATATTAATATAAAAGTAAAATACAAAAGCACATAAAAATATTATAAAAAACCTAGCCTAGGGTGCCGCCGGCAACGGGGCAGGGCTCACTTATTATTATTATTATTATTATTAATATGACTGCTTTATCCGAATAGTTAATCCGTGTTTTGTTCCTGTCATGTAAACGTCATTTCAAATTAGAGTAAAAAAACAAAACACTGAATAACTATTCAGACCTTATTCTTTGTTTATTTGTAAGGCACTATAAATATTACCTGAGTCTGGATGTTGTTGAAGACATCGCTAGCGGTTCCGTCCCTGGTGCGCTTGTTCCACAGCCCGTCGACGCCCTTCTCCAGGCCGACCTTGATGGTGTCGCCGTACGTGAACAGCAGCACTGCCAGGATCACTTGCATGATGATGATCACCAGTAGGAAGATGGCGTACTGTTGGGTAACAGATGGTATTGTTAATTAGGAATAGTTGAGATAATAAATTATTGAAATAAAATTGGAGTCAAGGAATATCTTTTTGCTTCGACCTATTATTGCGCTCTATTTTGTACAAAATGGTATAATTATAAGCTCGTAATTAGAAATCAATAGGTAGTCATTAATAGTTACTACGAATATATTCATATTTTTTAAAAACTTTCTGTCACGCACTATTCAAATACAAAACTATTTAACTTAACTACTATTAGTTAAGAAAACACATAATGCATACTGACGATGACGTAATCAAGCTTATTATAATTTGTGATGAAAACATCTCAATTATCTCACGTACCACTATGGTAAGTAATTCTTATCGACACCGAAGACTTAGCATCGCTTATCTTGTTACATCTTATAAGATAAAGATCAGATAAGCGTCCATGATGCACGTACAGAATACCTAGATGACGATTCCTGGCTGGTAAAGTGCGCTTCCATGTACGACCTTATCGTCACTCACCAATTAAATGACATTACGGTCTTGCATTACAAAGAAACTACTGAAACTGTAAAATCTTCAGTTATCTCCAACTCTTTAAAACTTTCAAGAGTATTTGCGACTTCTGCATTGCCGATAATGCGTTCAGCGCGACGCTGCAATCTGTTCAAGGCATCGAGAAGGTACTTTGCGGAACCGTCCCAGATGTGCGAGCAATACCCCCCGCAAGACCGTACCTGTGTCTTGTTTCATTTCAATTGTACCTACTTGCAGTATTATTATTTTTATAGCGTTACCGGAATATTGTGGGCGTCAAGATACTAGTTCTTTAAGGCGTGGTGATCTAACATCCCCAGAAGGTTTCTAGAGGGGATGGCATCACGCTAGTTTGTCCACGTCCCCTGCGAGATTTTTAGACGCTCCATAGATTGATCAACTTTGATCTCTTTGTTGCGGCAGCAAGCAACTTTCAAAACTAAGTATTCCCATATTACATAGAGAAACAAACATAGCAACTCTAGTTGCAAGTTTTGATGATCAACAACAGTTCTCAGTTGCTGGCCTGCAACTAGCAACTGTTTTTGTACTAGTTATGTCAAGTTGCTAAATTCCTCAACTGGCAAACACTGACTGCAGTGTGTAGATTCGAAAAGTTTATTTAGAATTGCGGCCACTGTAAACTGTTGCTGCAACTGGCAAACTTATACGTTTTTTTTTTAAAGTTGAATGTTTCTTCCTCTAACTTGATAGCTTCTTCGACTAAGTCGATAGTTTCTTTAACTAAGTCGATAGTTTCTTCAACTAAGTTGATAGTTTCTTCAACTAAGTTGATAGTTTCTTCAACTAAGTTGATAGTTTATTCTACTAAGTTGATGTCTTCAAATAAGTTGATACCTTGTTCCACTAAGTTGATAGTTTCTTCAAGTTCTAAAGTTGGTCTGCCTGCGGAGCGCGTAAAAGGCGTTCGGATCGGAATCGAGAGGTACTTACAGTAACAACCATGCAGTGGCTCTCCCGAATGGCGCCACAGCATCCGAAGAAGGCAATGACGAACATGATGGCGCCGATGATGATGAACACCCAGGGCGCCACTGTAAAGTGCGTCTGCAGCTCATCCTTCACCGGCGACCAGTTCAGCAGGAATGCGACGCCCACGCCGATCACGGCCATCCCCAGCAACTGTGACATAAAGAGAAGAAATAAAATTAAAAATTTTATCAAAAGTTTGCGTCAAATAATATATGTAATCATAATGTGTAATCGCTCCGCAGCTGTGTGTGTATATGATCCATGAATAGGTATTATGTTGTTTTTGAATTGATAGTGTTTTGTTAACTCAAATAAATAAAAAAAAGCTGTCTGGGCTAGCTGTCTGTCTGTCTGACAACAGTGATGATAAAGGGCACACAGTTCAGTCAGTTCAGTGCTCTGTCTGCCTCTAACTGTCATTAAATTACTTAGCTTTTTAATAAAGGCAAGATTTACTATGCATCTTTCTTATGATACTACAATACATCAGTAAAATTAGGTAGTTAAATGTTTTTCATTGTTATTACAATGAATTCGACAATTCGAGATTCGACAATTCGATAATTCGAGATTTTGTATTCTCGATTCGCTCGTTCTCGATGCGATTTTGAACGACATTTCCATGTTACAATATTATCTTACCCATACTAAAAACGTGTATCGCCACGACAAGCCTGTCTATTTTCATTTAGGACACTTAACATCCGCCATAAAAGTACAATTAACATACTTCTAGTTAACAACTTGTTTCCTATTTCATTTACAGCCTCGGAAGACCACAGACGAGAATAGCCTTGTCTTATGGTAATTAAAATAACTCAATCAACCGGTAAATTGAAATATCGATTATGTATGGTAATTATGTCTATAGATACAACAACAGTGCACAAGAGAGTAATGTAAATACTGTCTGTCCCACTTAAGGGCAAGGACCTCGCATCATTGAAATCAAGTCATCGCTACAATTGATGGGTATTGGCCTAATCACCACGCTTGCTAAATGCGGGTTGGTTAAAAAATATATATAATGCTGGTTGGACGATTCCATGTACTCCAGGTATCGGGCAAATCGCTTTAGCACTCGAAAAAAACTAGAAAAATCTAAAAAAATACTATATAAAGACTATTCTAAGGATGTATGTATTTGTATGCTACAATCGTGGTTCAATTCTCAGAGCTCCGTTAGGCTAACTGACGTGAACCAAATAGGTACACGGTATACCTAAAAGCAAGTGCATGATACAGATTAAATAAGCTTCTTATTATTAGCTTTTTTGGATGAGTTAACAAGCAGGACTATTGTGAATAACAATTATCTTTAAGAAAAAAAAAACATCTTTTACTCGTATATAGTGATTGGAATGAAGGGGGCTTATTAACCTAAAGTTGCCGACAAGACATGACTAAGAGTTGTAAAAACCACCAAATTTTTTTATCGATAAAAATATTTTTTTTAAATCCTAATTCCCTTAGTCTGTCGAAACGCCATATTATGGTACGTAACAATTGATTTAACCATTGCTATACGTTATTGACAGACGAGGATATATTACTTATTACCAACGTCTTTGACAAAACTTATAAAATTTATCAATTTGTTTCGAGAATATAAAACCTGTAACCCGCAACGAGTTTTCTATTATAAATCGTTATATTACCGTGACAGTAAGTTACCGGTATTAACACGCCGCCTCCCGCCGTTGAATGGCGGCGGTAACGCTGATAGATTTTACAAAGATTCAAACAATAATGGCCAAGGTTAACTTTTTGTCGTACATAGTTAGCGAATTTTGTTCCGCCAAGAGACGCGTAACCATTTTTCTTTAGACTTAAGTGTGTTAAATAATAGTTAAAATATAAATAGGCATTCTGATTATGCAATCTATTCACATTCGTTTTATGTTCTACATTACGATAATCATGTGTGTGTTTACAATATTTTATTTAATACAAGACGGCGCCGGCGCCGCCGCCGGCGCGGGCTTTGAGAAAATGTCTACAATACTGAATTCGCATCGTGTAAATTTAGTTATCAACATTAAGTTTATAAGATTTTTGATGTTATTAACACTATACCTATTTAATTTGAAGTCAAAGTAATTACAAATAATATTGCATTCTGGATTTTTTAATCTTACAATATATATTTTTTATTTAACATAACATAGATCGTTCAAAATAATTTTTAACGCAAATTTTGTTGCGAACAAATTACAAAAACACAAATGTTGAAAAAATTTCCACGAGCAGGATTTGAACCTGCACTCTTCTGACATTCCGGGTCAGGTGCTCTTCCAATTGAGCTATCGTGGTTCTAACCAACCCGCCGAAATTATTCAACACTTTTTACTTTGTAAGCCAAAGGTTTGTTTTTTTATTTTTTTATTTTTTTATAACATAGATCATTAATTATCTTAAGCCTTTATCCTTAACTTAAGGATGAACTGTTTAGTTTACACAATCTTATGATTTTACCATTATGACCAATTACTGTAGATTTAGTGAAAAATGGTTTCTATTTAATTGCTATAATTTATGTAACTACATATTTCATGACTTACAAATATTGCAGAACATGATGAGCAACACTTTGTAGCAGTCTGATTAACGTGTTAATTTTGTAATAATTCAGAGTAAAATAATCATTTATTTCCGAATACTCGCATCACAATATCTAAGTGAAAGTTACGCCCAGTCAAACGTTCCAATTGATTACGAAAACCAGATGTGGTTCATTCAAAAATCTTCGTTGCATAAGATAGGCGCATGCGCATATGGTCGGGTTGGCTGGATCGAGGTCAAATAACTAATGAAATGAATGTCTGACACTACATGTACCTACACGTTATTATTCCATTGAATTACGTACATATATACCGCGTATTACAAACATATGGATTCCTGGTAGCCAACACAGATGAATTATGTTCACGTACAAGCTCAATATAAATTTACATAAACGTTGAATACAATTTGTTTGCATTTTGTTTTAAAAGATAATGTTGTTCGTGCGAAGGTCGAAATAATTTATTTTTACAAGCCATGAAACAACTGAACAGACTATAACTGCAGAATGCTTAATGGCCTATTTATAACAATTACATTGGCCAGAAAAATTAAATTTTAAAAACATACAATATAGTGCGGCCGATCTCGGAGATCTATGTTAATTGATTTGTAATCATCTTTCTTTGGCATGACGCATGATATGTTTTTAGTTGATACCTAGCTCATTTTGTCAGAAAGTGCCTAAACATACCTATTCGGTGCAACCTAGTCATCGCCTCCCCGGTGAAAAACGAGATTTAAAATTTTGCCCGTGATCGTATGGCAAAAAACTCGTTCTAAGCACCCTGATTGCACTGCATCAATTGTTTGAAAAAAAAGGAGACCGAATGATGTTTTAAGCAGGATTAAGTAGATTTAACTAGATTTAAGATTCTGTTGCAAGCACCAGTAGTGCTAAAAGTAATAATCATTACTAAAATAAGATCATTTCATTCATCATTCATTCAGACCCGTCCCGCGCTGTAGCTGTAGGTATAATTAGCGGGCCACCTTACGTACGACCGTGCGTACATATGGCGCGCGAGGACTTAAGTTACATTGCGCGTCCAACGATTCGGAAGTAATTCAAAATACTGATGAAATAATTTCTGCGAGTCATTTGCCCGGCCGTGAATTATATCGGCATCTTATTTTAAAACACTACGCAGAGATGTTGTTAATAATAGATTAGCAACACTGGGAAACTTTTTGTTGACCCCGTTTTGAATTCATAGTTTCATTTAATAATTTGCTTTTTATTTATTTCTACTCAAGTCAAGGTTACTTATAAATATTTCTTGCAATCTTTAATAATACCTACCTACCTACTAACAGTCAGATATTATTTATGAGATCATTGTACTCATGGCACAGAATAAATATGCAAGCATGAAGCAACCATTCAAGTAAAATGTTTTAATAGAATTTTATTGTAAAGGATATAAAAATAAATATTATTATTACTTTGTACACTTAATACCAATTATATCCCGTATATTTTTAAATATTAGTGACGTGAAAAATTAGTTTAAATGTTATGAGGGTTCGGCTCCCAACTTAAATGTGTGTCCATGTAATGCATTAGTTATTCCGTGGTACCTATTGGCTGTTTAAACATACATAAACCGTCATTATAAAAGTAGCATCTGCTACAGTTATCTTGCCGGCTGCTGATAACAAAGATATCGCAAACTTTGAGTTCGTTTAACCACAAAATAAAGGTAAGCTTCATACAAACGCGCGCTTCTAGACAACCTCCGCGGACACGAAATCTCGCTAAGGCTGCCGCTCGGACTGTTCCTAGCTGTTCTGAGATTCCGTGACTGTGAAAGGCTTTTTTTTTTCTTTAGTGTGCTTTTGCGATCAGCACATTTAGCCAGTGTCAAAGTAGTTTTTCTTACAAGTAATAGATAAATAAACAATATTTCTTTCCTGTTTTCTGTATGATGATGAATGATAATAGAAATGAGAAGTGAGAAATGATATACCCCCAACCCCTCGAGTATCTCAATAAAGATGTGAGACTTTACTAAGTCCTCGGGCGGGACTTCTTGAGAGAATTTGAAAAGTGACGTTGCACTGTTTTGTTTCATTTGCCAACACTCATGCACACTCGCGAACACTTAACGGTTAATAATCCACCATTATTTCACATTAATGTTCGACATAACACAAATATTAGAAAATAAAACAAAACCGCAGACATGACTCTTTACTTTCCCGCCAAGTTTTCCGTCCACTTTCCCGTCAAATTGACAGAAATTAAGTGAATTTTTTAAAGGGCATGTGCAATCTTCTTATACAGTACAGTCCTTCGTCATCCCTGATTGAAGAATTAAAGTTAATGGAGGTTAATTAGCGTCGGTGTCTCGGCTTGACCTAAGAGATTACTTCTTTCCACCAATTAGAAATTGCAGTATTACAAACACATAGGTAACAACCAGAGAAGGGATATTTTTAGCTGCACGCACGACGTCTGTCGGTGAAGTAAATGCACCATGCAATGACCTAATAACGTTTCACATACACTTTAGTACGGTCACAGTACTAATAACTTATTCTGTAGTACGGGCCGCTTACTGCAGAGTGCAGTGACGTGTTCGAGTTTTATTTAGCGTAAAACGTGAATGCGTAGGCTAGGTGACGTTTGGGACATAGTGTCCGAATTGACACTTTTTAATTTATGGGCAAAATTGCAAGTCATTGTGTGTCACTGTCACGGTCACGCGCCTACTGGTGACGCCCGATCTCCTCGGGGAATCTTGTAGAAAACGGTGATGGCATTCCCTTTCATTGCTCGAGTTTCTCGCCATCCCCAAAACAGTCCAGTGACGCTGAAAATGCCGATTGATACAATCAGCCGACCCTCTAAAAAAGCCTGCCACATACTGGTGAAACGAGAGTATTTTTTTACATAAATTCTCGGTGATCGAACTGGCACCTGCACCTAGTCTCAGAATAAATACTAGTACTCAGCACTCTGGTGCAGAAGTAATTAGAACATGTATGCTCTACGATGGCTTAGAGCATATATGTTCAACCATATGCCATAGACATAAAATTCAAAGTCTATTGAGGAAACACAGTTTGTTGTAGTCTGATGTGCTGGGTGCATGTGCGAGTTTCATTCGCTATTCGATAAAACGAAAACGAGAGTTGGTATGGCAAAATTTTAACTCTTCTCGTATGTCGCCAGGAGGCGCTCCTTCAATGCCATACTAATTTTCGTTTTCGTAAACGTAATCGAATGAATACGAATAGTAAACAAGTCACACTAGGCACCCAGGAGTGTGTGTACGTACAGAGATTATAACAGTGGGCGGGGTGAGTAATAGCGAGTTGTGCAACGGAGCTGCGACATCGAGGCTTAACTAATATTTGCATGTAACACTAAAAAACGTTTATGTACGCCACGCATAGGGTTGCCAACCATACTTTAAAATAACGTATCGTACGTTATTTTTCGTCCCCATACTTTATACATTTTAACGTGCGTTTAAACGGAAAATTCCTGTTGACTTAATTTCTGGACTACTGAATGATACTCAGACTCAGGTGGAGTGAAACGAAACGCAACGCTAATTTCTGAACGCGCTCTTTATAAACTGTCACTGTCAAAGAAATTGTTATGTTCTTGTAACATTTAAATACTTAAATAAATTTGGAAAATACTTAATCTTTTCTTCAAATCCTTTTTTTATACTAGTTAGTGATAGACTTACTTTCATTTCCTGAAAAATTGTGTGCAACCCTAGCCACGCATGATATCAATGGATTTCCGTTTCTACGTTTCTCGTTACGTTCTAGTTTCGCGGTATTTCTAATAATAAACTGCTTTAAAGATTTACGCTCAATATCCGAGTGCTCATATCCATATCTGAAGCTCGGCCTAATAAATGTAGGTCCTGGGTTCAATTCCCCAAGTTAAGTTCAAAATGTGTTTGGAATTTTACGATGCATTACCCGGATTTGTGATCGATTACCGATTCGCGGTTGGTAAGCGTGGTGATTAAGGCCATACCCATCAATTGCTGCGATGACTTGATTTCAATGATGGAGACTGCCTAGCTGTGGCACTATCGCAGTGGCACCAGTGTTCGACACGTAAACGCAGTATCAACACCAGTTTTCGGCACCAAATACTGATATTGATATACCCCTATCCCATGATGGACCTCTATAGCAGCGCCACCTACCGGGTCCAATTGTAAATCTAATCCGTTCTCGAATCCACTTGAACACACACAGAAAATTTCATCCAAATCGTTCCAGCCGTTTACAAGGAGTTTAATAACATACACACGCACAGAAGATTTTGATATATAAAGATAACTTAAAATATAAGAACACATACACATATTAAAACAAATGGGTTAAAATATATTTTGGATAAACTAGAATTAAATCACTTGATACATCATCATCATCAGCTCATTTATGTCCCCACTGCTGGGGCACGAGCCTTCCCTATGGATGGATAGGGAGAACGGGCCATAAACCACCACGCGGGCCCAGTGCGGATTGGTGGTTGTTAACGACTGCTTATGCTGCCGGGACCAACGGCTTAACGTGCCTTCCGAAGCACGGAGGAGCTCGAGTTGACAAATTTTGGTCACCCATCCGATGACCGGCCTTTGCGAAAGTTGCTTAACCTCAGAACTCGCAGACCGGGCGTGTTAACCACTGCGCCATCGAGCTCCTTGATACATTAGGCTAATATATTGTCTTTCTACTGTTTTGAATGAGTGTCTTGGGAGACCGGGTCCTCCTGAAACAGGCATTTAAGAATGACTACTAGGAAGGTCCCAATCACTGTTTATAGTTAAGTTACTTTGATAGACTTTCATTGTAATTACAGGATGAAAGCAGGTAGTCCCTTTTTTATATTAACGGGTAAGCACAGTGCCTTGATCTCACCTGATGTTAAGTGATGATAAGGCCAATGATGGAAGCGCACTTCACCCGGGATCCTCAACTAATGAGGCACTGGCTATCTTATCTCTAGCTGCCGGAACACAACAATGCTACAAACATTGATGTTATGGCGACATATTTAGATAAGATAGTGGTAGCTAGCCAGGCGGACAAACAAGCCCTTGCTGGGAATCGAACCCTGGACCTCTGAGTCTAAACCGGTGGGCTTAACCACTAGTCCACAAGGGCGATTAAAAAGTATCTATAAGTAAAGTTATTATTTCGCTAAGAAGCCCTTTCTTCAAATTGTTTAACTTAAGTATATAAGAGTAAATTATATTTTTTTTAAACGCTCAAACATGTACCCCCCGCTGGGAATCGAACCCAAGACCTCTGGGTCTAAGCTGGTGGTCTTAGCCACTAGACCACAGGCGGTTGGCAGAGAGTCTGTATTCAATTGTTGCCGACCCCTTTTTTTAATGTAAAAGAATATAATAAAAGTGAAGATCCCTGGTTTCCGTGGCACATTGATGCCATTACATTACTTCCTTAAAGAATTAAATATTTTAACAAGTTGTTGTGTCTTGATATGTTCCGGAAGCATTTATCTGAGTCGCTGCTGAAGTGATAGTAGTGTTCCTTGGCGCAAAAATAACGGTTATTTTGTATTTCGTGGAATTTTGTAACTCTGATTGCTTTCAGATATTTTTAGAAGAGTATCTTTATGCCATAATAATCGTAGGTGGCGAATGATCCGTTACACGTCCTGGTATGTTTTTAGAAGGTACTTACGCCCATCTTGTTGATATTGCAGTTAAGACTCGCTGTGTTTTAGCCTAACTAGATAAACATTCGAGTTATTAAAAACTTGATAATAAATAGGAAGGCGATAAAACAATATAATTGTTTAAATACATGATGGTGTCTGTCTTTTATGTATTTCTGTGGTAATTATCTTATTCCTAGAAAAATTTTAAATTTTAAAACTTTAAATTTATCTAAATTAATTAAAATTTTTTGTACGTCTATTTTTTATTGTGTCAGTTATTCTAGGAATAAGATAATTACCACAGAAATACATAAAAGACTTTTATCTTTGTGTGTGATGGATGACCGATGATGGACGACTGATGTGAATTGTGATTAGCTTGTTGTGATCGTTGATTTTATCTCTGATACTGAACGTCGTTGGGTTACACAACGGAACCAATTTGTTTGTAATTTGTTCAAATTTGCTTCAAAAAAGTATTAAAAAAAGAAAAATAAATGTTGTCTCTTTAACAGATAGCTACGTAACTAGCAAAACGAATTGAAATTTAATTTGAGCTCGCGGAGGAAGTGGCAGTGAATTATCCATTTATATCCAACGAACTATTGATCGGTTGACCTAATTGACATGGCACGGAACACCAACAGCACCATCCATAAGCTGCATTTAACAGAAATAACTATCAATCATTATCGTAATAACATGACAAAGAACTGTAGCCCTCTACCACCTATACTATCTACAAACTTCTTTTAAGGAAATAACCAATTAATACTTGTTGAGGCTTGATTAAAAGAAATAACAAAAGCGCTCTTTGGCGTTGTTTTCACGCTGCTCCAGTTCTCTTTGAGTCCAGCCAGACTCCATTTCCACTTAACATCAAGTGGAATGTAGTCATTTGTTGTGCTGACTATATGTATTTAAAAAATCTTTGAAATGAAGTGGTTTTAAATTTAAGAAGTCACAAAAAAGGGCTTATAACGTAATTGTTTCTGAGCATTGATAGTTGAAATAAATTATTTACATTTGGATTACAATTTCGATGGCAAGTTCATCATCATCATCATCAGAATTTCTCACATTGACAATAAATATATGAAGACATCGGCCAATGTGTTGACGATGGTTGTTGCTAATGTCAACTAATTTAAAATGCCTTCTGAAATACCGTATAGAAATGTATGATACCTACTAAGTCGTAAAAATTTGAACAAAGTACTTTTCATTTGTTTTAAATGCATTCAAGTTCCTGGTAAAGCTATCGCAATAGTCGACGCATTGTAGTCGTCAGTTTGCTTGTGCATTTAAAAAAGGGTTTTATGACGCATTGGCTTTAATGGCCGCGACCTGAATACTGTACCTACACTTAAAGGAAGGCGTACGTTTTACGATAAGCACGCGAGTAGGCAAGCTCCCCTGCAACTGAGATTAAGTCTAGACATACTGACGTCATCAATCGATGCGACTAGACTGGGGAGAGCAGGAGACAAAGGGAGGAGAGCAATCCTTTGTCTTTCACAGTTTTGGCGAACAGTTATTAATAATAGTGGCATGCGCAATTTCACGCAATATCGCTTTGAAACGGAACAGAGGCCGTAACCTCAGACTTCACTGCACGGAACAGTTGCTAATTCGTTTTGTTCTCGCTCAGCAACTCGCACAACAACCAACAGCAAGTGGTCTGCCTGGATTTTGACGATGCAGTTTTGTTTTCTGTACTTTATTCGGTCAACGTTAAGGCTGGATGGAGGCGCGACCACAGTTCCGAAATAGCCGGCATAGCGGCAGGAACAGTTACACAACGTGCGTGACTCCACAAAATGAAACTGCAGAAAGTAAGCTTACACAAAGGCGCTCGACCAACGCACACATAGACAACCTTCACGGACACGGAATCTCGCAACAGCTGCGCGCAGACTAGGGTTGCCAGACGGCCGGGAAATCCGGGATTGTCCCGGAATTACGTGTCTCGTCCCGTGTCCAGGAATAAAACTTTATAGTCCCGGATTTCGAATAGAATAGAATAGATTTATTTATTTCAAGCAACACACAGTGTACAAGATAGTAAAATACAAAGATACCCATAGAATGTATACCTAACAGACTAACATACATTCAAATAATATATAAATTAAAAAGTATGCTACACGTAAAGACGTGCTACAGCAATACCTACCACTAGTTTTTTTTTGGTAGATAGGTGCATAAATTAGTTTTTACCTTAGATATAAAAGCATGTTTGTAAAACATTAAAAGTAAAGCGAATTACTTACAAAAATAAATTATCGATCTTCATATATTTTTATACCGACCGAATTCGATTCGTAGCCCTCGAATTGTCCCGGAAATTAAATGTATGTGGCAACCCTAGCGCAGACTGTTCCGAGATCCGTGACCGTGCCGTGGGAGTGTGAGTTACTCGAGCACATTTATATAAAGCTTACCTTCTCCATTCTCCTTTTTTGTGGTGACGCGGTGTGCTCCAGGTGTCCCGCAGCTTTTGACGAGCGTTGCATAACTGCGGTTCAACGACCGCACGACAATGGCGGTCTCATGTGGGGGGGAGGGGGGGTTATGGACAAAGCTCTGTGGAGCCACTATAATCCGCATGAGTAGTTTTGTCTCGAGCTTTGATTAACCAGCTCAGTTTTTACAATGTTGCACGGAGTATTTAACACGGACTTCTTGGAAGAGGACCACGTTTGTAGTCTAGGTATTCAGGGATTAACATTGTCGCTGAAACGTGCAGTAACAAGAAACTAATCTAATTAGCAGGGTTCATTCAACGCTTACTTTGTCACTAAGTCAACAAACAAGTACTGTCTGTCAATCAGAAAATGGCCACCTAGCAAAGACATTTAACTACTTACTACTTACTTTGCCACCTAGTAACAAGGATGACGAATAAAAAATTGTTTAGACTTGTTATTGTTGGGTATATATTTGGAAAAGGAAGAGAACGCAGTAGGTATTGATGCTTTTACCACACTAAGATTAATTTTTGAAATCGTCAATGCACAGCGAGTTCTTTGTCTCGCCGGAACGTGTACAGGACTCAGGAAGTCAGGCCTTCCCGCACGGACTGTGGCATATACTAGATGTCTGCCATCCGTTAGTGTTATCAAATATATAATATGTTCTATTAACTATCTTACGACAATATTACAAACATAGACAAACATTACAAATACACGTCTAAACACACAGTAGTCTTGTCTATCGATTTAGAGAAATATGAAAGTTTTTCTACCCAAAACATATCAGTGATTGAATCAATTGTTGTATAAAAAATATGTGGTGTATACAGTGATTCGGTTAAATGAGATTATTTAAATGAATGAATCTAGAGGTGGGTTGGATTAGGTAATATCAATACCTGTTCCACGTAATCCTAACATTTTAAAATATCAAATCATGCAGTGCAGTATGCAAAATGGCTGATAGCGACTTAACTAAATATGCAGTACGAGTCATAGGACCGTTCAGTTACTAATGTTAGGTAGACATTTTAAAGCACTTCCCAATAAAATGAGGATCAACTTCCCTGTACCATGAGTCATATATAATTATATGATACAATAAGAATTCATTTTCCATTATTTAATTTTGAACAGTGGAATTGTTATAACTTATAATACTAAAATTGTTATGAACAATGTTGAATTCAATTTCTTCTAACAATTATAACGTATTTAATAAAGTTATTATTCATAAATTTGTATCATCTAAAAAAGGAATTTGTAATGTATGTATTACCACAGAAGAAAGATGTATTACCTAATCCTAGACGCCTTGGATTAGGTGCGGACTAGTATCGAAAAATACCTAATCCACATACCTATTCTAATATCTGTGCCTCACCTCTACTTTCACTGACACGTGGGGCGTCAAAGGGCAGACGCTAACTACTGTTACGAAGTTTGACATTACAACTTGACATTATTCGGTCATGCTTGGGTAAACAATGAACCTGTGAAACACCGTTATACTCGTACAACACGTCCAATTAAACAATGTCGATTGAATAAGGACCTTATTGCTAAGAACAAAGAGCTTTTATACTAGCTAACATGTTAATTAACAATAAATTTCTGTCGTTTATTATGGCGTCCAGTCGGCGTAACTTATCTGGCGCCCGGCTGTAATTAAATATTTCTGAAATGGTGTTGACTGCTGAAGCTTAGGATAAATGACAATGCCTGTTTTATTTGCAATGTGATACTGATGTGACATCATCAGTTGTTGTAAAAATATGTAATCATAAATTATGTTTTGTAATAGTTAACCTTCAATTCTATTTAAAATTTCAGTAGCAGCTAGTAATTTAGCTAAATATAGATTTAAGTAGTTTGGTACTCGATAGTTTAACAACTTTTGTAAAGGTTTAAGATTATTATTTATAGGTTAGACCTACGTAAAAGTATGTTAGTCTATGGAAATTTATTTATATTTATATCTATGGTATCTACCAATACCGCTTACATTAACTACAGGGAAATACTAATTTTATATGTTTTGATAGGCACTTTTAATTTTGGAATTTAAAAATGACAAGCATACAAACGAAAAGTCGTAAGTCGTGTATGACCTATTTTACTATTCTTGACTATTTATTTAGGTCGATTCGATCGATAGGGAAGTTGACAACAACAATCATTAATTCCAGAACATTAAGGGTGCGCCGACCAAAAAAAGCCAAAAGTGTAGTCACGGTAAGTTGATATATGATGAAAAAACTATCGTATTACATCAAAGAGAACGTGTTTACAATTAGTCCGACCCATAAATTCATATCATAACACACACGCTATAGTTTTTTCTACAATATCATTTAAAGTTGGGCAAAAATCATGAAAACGAGTGGCGGCTTTTTATCTTATAGTTTATCTAAATCGTTATTTTACCTCTAATTATGTCTAAACTATCACTAATTTCCCTGTGTAGTGCCGGGGATAAAGAATTGCACCACCCCATCTCTTCCCGTGGGCGTAAAAGCCGACTTAGGGACCATTCCAGAGGATGGGCAGCAGCATCTCTCTGAGGTTAACTCTCAATTAACTTACTGCGATCGCCAACCCGCCTGCCAACCGTGGCGATTATGGCAAATCCCCTCATGTATCCTTAGGGGAGGCCTTTGTCCAGCAGTGGACGTCTTTTGGCTGAGATGATGATGATGATGATGATGATGATGATGATGATGATGATGATGATGATCACTAATTAACTTAACCACAAATCGTCCGTCTCACATTTTCGATTTATGGAGCGGTTTTTTAAATTATTATTTTTCAAAATAACTCGTTAAATTCCCCATACAAAATTAGTATGACCGAGCGGCATCAAATAAATATAGACGAAGACATTTCAAATAAATTATGACACTTGTCACTTACGTACGGCGCACCCTTAAACGCATGAAGGACATCACGTACAGACGACGCACGCGCACATCGACCTATCCAAAACTACAAAAACACAAATGTTGAAAAAATTTCCACGAGCAGGATTTGAACCTGCACCCTTCTGACATACCGGGGGGTCGACCGCCTAACTCTCTCGCTTTCGATCGCTTTGAAGGCAAGGCGAGGAGGAGGCGTCATCTTGTCATTTCGAAAGCTATAAGAAAGCAATATCGAAAGCTATAGGCTATAGCTTTAGATATTATTCGATATTATATTTCGATATTATATTAGAGAGCGAGGCGAGGGCCTCGCTTTCGAAGCGATCGAAAGCGAGAGTGTTAGGCGGTTGGGGGGCGGGTCAGCCCCCCAACCGCCTAACTCTCTCGCTTTCGATCGCTTTGAAGACGAGGCCCTCGCTTCATCTTCTAATATAATATCGAAATATAATTTCGAATAATATCGAAAGCTATAGCCTATAGCTTTCGATATTGCTTTCATATAACTTTCGAAATGACAAGATGACGCCTCCTTCTCGCCTCGCCTTCAAACCAATCGAAAGCGAGAGAGTTAGACGGTCGGCCCCCTGGTGCTCTCCCAATTCCATTTCTCCCAAATTCTCCCATCTCCAATTCTCCCAAAGTAAAAAGGTAAATAGTGTTGAATAATTTCGGCGGGCTGGTTAGAACCACGATAGCTCAATTGGGAGAGCATCTGACCCGGTACCTATGTCAGAAGGGTGCAGGTTCAAATACAGCTCGTGGAAATTTTTTCAACATTTGTGTTTTTGTAATTTGTTGTAAAAAATTGCGTTAAAATTTAAACAAAAAAAACAAAAACATTCTATTCAAAACTGTAAAATTTCTTCAATCAATGTTCAACCATAAATTCTATTGAGGAAATTTGGCAGTTGTGGTAGTCTGATGCAGGCGTGTGTACCACCTAACAGTTCTTTAAAACATTAACCTATTTTATTTTGACCTATGCATGAATTCTCTGTAAACTAAAAAGCTTTTAATAAAACCTAATTGACGGAACACAATACACGGGTAAAAAGGATTTCTTAAACCAAGTAATGTCATTTTCTTAGCAATATTAGCTTAGCTCAAGCATATTTGCATCATATCAAAAATCTGAATATTTTGAACCAAAAACCCATATTTTCTTGTTTGATTTGCTAAATTTAAAACCAATATATTTAATTTGAGTTCAGGCTTGTTTGATTGAAGTGTGATCGATTTTATTTAAACCAAAACCAGAAATTTCGTCAAAGTAAAAAATACTTTTTAAAACCAAGAAATAATTTACTTGCATTCAGAACTATTATACTGAAATCAAATAAAAATATTTAATTCAATCTGAAAGAACTCTTTTCTTGACTCTAAACACTAATTTTATTGGATCAACTAAATATTGCTTTCGCTCAAGTTTTCTGGACCGCAAGAATATATTTTGTTATTGAGCTAACGACAATATCTCATATCCACAAAAATGGTTTTTTTTAATTCGAATTAACCTGTTATTTCAATTCAACATTTTATTTGTGATTACAAGAAGATCAGACTATTGAAATTAACATATATTTATTTAAACCTAGAGGATATCAATTCGATCTGATACAATAGAAATGTAAAACTAACAAAACCATTATTTCTCTTGATATAATAAAGCATGTTTTTGACTTAAATTATACAAATACTAGAATGAAATAATATTAGTCTGTAGTTAAGATTATAACGCTTTGAACTGGCTACACAAGTCATTTTCTGCCTTGAGCTGTCTGGGTTTGGTTGGTCACTGTTGCGCTGTGTTGCGCTTTTACCTTTAGTTATTTATTATTGAAGAGGATTTTACATTCAGTCAGGCCACTTTTTAACGCGCGCGCTGCTCACCGAGTGTAAAGTGTGTGTCATTACATTACCTACTAGGTACATAGTACTACATAGGTATTTTGTACCTTACCTACTTAAGGACGTTAGAATGGAAGAACTTACAGAGCTGCAACGATCGTGCGTGGCTAGTTCCCGACGAAATTGTTAAAATTTTCATAGGTAAGTACCTAATTTGTTTTCCAAAATCTAGGATTTAAGAAGAAAATACTTACTGATATTACAGTTCGTATCTATCCATCAGATTATGCGCTGTTTGTGTGCCTTTATTGTTGTGTGTTGTAAACCTATGCCAAGGTTTAGCCATTGTTAATACTGTTTTTTAATGATGAAATTAATTTATTAATGAGAAAGACTGTTTAAATTATTGTCCTTCCGTCGTGTAAAGGATCGACGTAATTTTAAATTAATATAGATGTAAGACAACATCAAATACAATGCTCTGATCTAAAGTAAGTAGCTAAAGCGCTTGTGCTATCAAAATTCGAATTCGAAACCCGTCACCGTTGCATAAAATTCGGATTCCTAGCTGCTACTTCATCTATTTACTCTTTATTTCTTATAGTAAAAATAATTATGTATTTTGCAGAAAGCAATCAAGCAGGTTTGATGTGGTTGCAAACAACACAGATCCATGGGAGGAAGTGGAAAAAACATGATAGTCTTTACAATGTCCTGGAAGAATAGAAGATTCTTTGACCAAATAAGTGATGTTCGTAAGTATATTTTATTATTTTCATATCAAAGCGATCCTATTGGTGGATATCATACACATGCCTTGCTACATAGCTTAGCACATCTTTGGTCGAAAAGCAGTATGATACAACCGCTATTTAATATTAAATATTAAATACACAAATTTTTCAGATAAAATACAATAAATGATGGTAAAACCCCAATATAATCCATTATGTAGCTTAGAAGATCTAAGCAATTAAGTGAAGGGGCTGAAGGCAACATTGTCAACAGTGTACTAAATATAGAGAATAATTGAAAAAACAAGAAAAATATTGTGTGCTGTTATGGTGACTTGACTGAGCCCTAATTTATTTAATGTTTAATTTTCAGATTTTAATCCATTTCGATATGATATATACTAACAAGGGACTAAACTTTTATATAAACTGGAAAAACTGAAAATATTTTTATTTAAAAACCAACTTAGTGTTATAAACTTTATACACAATCTGGATGATGTGATAAGTTTTTTCATCGCTTGAATTGAATTTTGGAAATTCCCTTTACTAGTGGTAAGAGTCAGAAAAGCTCTTATATATTTTAAAACATTATTTTATAGAATCAACTCTTTAGTAATATTACCGTAGTTAATTTGGTATAATGCAAGGTCATCTTTTTATTTCAGTAAAAAATCCTCACAGATGCCATCCACACCTCATGTATTGGAACATCAAGTAGGTACCTACCAAAAGAAAGGCTTACGAAGAAATTTCAATTATCGACGCAGGAGCTATAGATAGCATATTTGTCAGTGCTAAGGTGTGTATTGTATTATTTTCTTTTACATTATCATAATTATCTACTGTGTTAATAGGCCAAATAATATAATTTGCCAACAAATTCCTGCATACCCATATTAGTCAAATGGGAAACTAGTGAATAATATATTTAAATATTTACAGATTGCTGGTGACGACAACATAATTGCCACACAGAAAGAAAAGGCTTCATTGAAAAGCTTGTAAAATATATACATATTTTTTATTAATTATGTTAGTTATGTACCTGACATGAAACGTTAAAAACGCAATTAATTTAAGTATAAGTAGAATTATAAATAAACAGTAAATTTGTAATAATGACTTTCAATTTTTATATTTGTAGGAGTTCCATTCAAAATGTTTTATAGTTTTGTATAAAGAGGTATTAAGTTTTTATGGAAATGTAGGATGTTCCTGCACCTTCTAGTCTTTTTTACATAGCATCCTAGCCATGCTATGCAAAAAATAGCATGGCTAGGATGCTATGTAAAGAAGACTAGAAGGTGCAGGAACACCCTAAACTTCCAAAAATAAAACATTTTGAATGAACAACATCCTCTATTTGACCCAAGAAAATATCATATTATTTCAAAACATTAACGTCTTCAGAGAAAAAAGTTGTAGTTTTAATTTGAAATAATAATAACTACATGATACTTGTTTTTCTTGATTCAAAATAATAATTCTGTAGATCAATTTTTTTATTCTTAAAACAAGAAATAGAGTTGGTTTGATATAAATTATAACAGTTATTGAGTGAAGGCGTTATTGTAGTTAGAAGAAAAAAACTATTTTCTTTAATAAAATCAACAATCATTTAGTTTGAGAATTTATAGAATTAAATAAAGAAAAGCATTTTTTTTTCTCAACAATACATTTTTTTATTCTAAGAATACATTTACTTATTCTAATATATTATTTATTTATTTTTAATTGCATATAATCTAAGAATAACGCTTCCATGTATTGGTTCAAGAAAAAAAAAATTTCAATTAAAAAAATATTTACTTGGTATTCAAGAAAATAATGATTTGAATGGAAAAAAATATATTTTTTCAAAACAAACAAAACTAATCTTATTGTAAAGAAATAAAACCAAGATTATTGTGATACTTATTAAATTTAAGAAAATATTATTTTCAGTATATATGAGTGGATCATTTTGTTGAATTTAAGAAATATGCTTTGACTGAAGTAATTTTGCTTTGTTTTAAGAAAACTGTTTTTACCGTGTAGTGACGTCATAGTTTGCCATTCCTATTAGAAAAGTTTCTCTATTGACAAACCAGTCAACTGGTTCGATGCTGACTGTACTTGTCGTGTGTGGTGACTAGGGTTGCCACCCGTACTCTAAAATAGAGTATTGTCCTCTTTTTCATGTAGGCGTACTTTATAATCTACGACACCAATAAAGTACGCTAAAATACTCTTTTTACGTAAAACTGATTGTTACTGGTTATGAGTACTTATGACTTAATACACTGGTATCCACAGCCACAAAATATTTGTTAAATGTCGCAAAGAGCAACAAAAAATACGTTTTTAAGGACAAATAAATAAATACTCTTTTTATGCTTGTGTACTCTATTTTTGTTTTAACAAAATGAAAAAATACTTTATTCGTCCTGAAAAAAGGTGGCAACCCTAGTGGTGACAAATCAAAACTTCAAGGTCAAACTAGGAATTTGTTAGGTAACTGCTTCACTCAATATGCTGGTGGAATACTGTAAATGCAAGTATTGCAACTTAGGAAGGTCGTCGAGGCGTGTAATGTATCCGTTACAGCGTAGGTACTCGGCTATTTGGAATGAAATTGCCTCGACCAAAAACCAGTTTCTGTTTACTCAGCTTTAGAAATATATGCCATAGTTTTATTTACAAGTATTAAGTGCAAATAGAAGTAATGAGGAGCTCGATGGCACAATGGTTAACGCGCCCGGTCTGAGAGTGCTGAGGTTAGGTAACTTTCGCAAAGGCCGTTCATCGGATAGGTGACCAAAAATTTATCATCTCGAGCTCCTTTCGGAAGGCACGTAAAGCCGTTGGTCCCGGCTGAATGCAGCACAGGTATACAATTTTGGTGTCTGGTAATGACCAGTCCGCACTGTCTAGTATGACTATGTGAATAGTGATATATGTATACTACGTATTGTATATCTATATCGTCTAGTTGGATGGTTTCGGGAAAGAGAAATAGTTAATAATCTGTTTAAATCTGATCCAATAATAGCCCATTACGCACTGAATTATTTTGAGTCATGTTCTCTCTCACACTGCAGTATAAACGACTTGGGATATTTGCAATAGGCTTGGTAATTGTTGTGATGTTCTATTCCTATTTTAAAATTATTCTTTTTTTTTTTTTTTTTTTTTTTTCCTTTAGTTGATGGCAAAATTATTCTTAATGTTTACTACAAGAACTATAGTTTTTTTAGGACATAGTTAGATTCTTTTTCTATTCCTTCTTAATTCTTTACTTTGACTATAAGTCTTTCTAGTAAAAAGTGCCATGTTTAGAGATCTATTAGACAAAATGTTTTATTTAAAACAATTGACTAGACGTGGGGTCACTGGACGGTAACTCCCATTTTTTTTTGAAAACATATTTTCATCCATTTACTACCATTTTATTGATTTGAGATTTGACTTCATGCTATCACACTGGTACAAAATATTTTTTTGCAGGTTCTAATATGCGGGATTACTCATGAGGGATCCCGCACGTTTCCAGGATTAAAAAAAAAAAAAATATTTAAGAAAAACGGGCTCAGGTGACATTCTTATTTTCCTCCAGCCTCATAGTAATTAATAATAATAAGTGATTTAACAACTTTCCCATAGAACTCGTGACTTTTCTATAGAATTTGTATGGAAAATAATTTTGTTGTCAGTTTTTTACAGTAAAATAAATTTTGAATTTCTATTTCGTGTGAATCCTGTATCGGAAATCTCAATCCCGCGGGATTATGGACCTCAATCCTGCCTACACATCCTAACGCAGTTTATGTATTCTGTGAAGCAGTCCGTATGGATCCAGACCAGAATTACGGAAATATTGTGTCAATCCACCAGTTCGTCGATCATTAGCCAAAGATTTGTGAGCAGACTTTATTACGAAAAGTTTAAGTGAATGACACACTATTAAATTCTCCGGGGCTTTGGCAGTGTACTGTCTATGCAGCAACAGACAATGTAGCAATGAGATACGAATTATGTTATAGCTTCGGTAGTAGCCTCCCTTGAATAGGATACTTATGAAGATATATGAACACAAAATAAGCAGATTACTTTACAGAAGGTAAGCTTCATATAAAATCGCGCTCAAAACAGACCGAGCGCAGTTGTTGCAAGATTCCGTACCTTTCCGTGAGAGTTTGTCTATGTGAGTGTGTGCATTGCTCTAGCGCGGTACCAGTACCTATTAAGGTTACTTTCTGGGTCTTCGTATTTGTGGTATGGACCCCATAGGGTGGTCGTTGGCGCCCGGCGAGTCGGCGACGCGTCGTAGCCGTCGCGTCGCGTCGGTTGCCGCGGTCTACTGGTGATGTCACCCGGCAGGAAGGTCACGTAACTCGCAAATAGCTCGCTAAGGAACCGGTTAGCGGGCGTTCAAATTCGCAAGCTCGAGTTTAGACGTTTGAATAATCGCTTGAACGTTGGCGATGTGGGTCAAATTGCTGTGCTCAAATGTAATACATACCTATCACAATTTTGATCCAACTTGTACGGTTGTATAACCAATTGAACATTGGGACGCAATAAATAATCGGTTGAAGGCAGGCATTATCACAATCTTTTTATTTTCATTAATCAATTAGGTATCAGCTGTCTTTTTTGTAGTTTTATTATATTGAGTTCGATACTTTAACTTCACGCTTTCACTATCAACATTATAAGTAGTTTCCGCCCGCGACTGCGACTGATAAATTAAAAGTTTCCCCGGGATTTTAAATATTCCAAGACCTGCTAATTATACCCAAATTTGTTTAGATTTTTCGGCATAAATGCATAATTACATTATCGCATTTAGGTATACCTAGGTACTCGTACGTAACACAATTAGGATTTGTCCTCCTTGTTTTAGTTTAATGCTTTTCAAATACCACACCCACATCTTCCACATACCTATTTAATGGACTTTGTGGTATTTCACTACATGACGACTTCCATTCCCCTATTTCTATGTACAGAATTTATTATCAAAAATCAATATGCCACATGTACGTCGGAGCATCTCTTGAGAACGGTTCGACCGACTTGGCCGATTTATTTTTTGTTGGGTTCGTAATTGTCAGGAAAAGGTTTGTATAAAAAAAAAGGTTATAATAATAAAATATTACTGCAACAAACGCAATTTTAGATTGTCACATAAATAAGACTTTTTTGTTTTGTCTTTAATATTCTAATATAACCTTCTCTATATAAACTATAAGTGTGCGAAATTTCATACTCCTCGGTCCGCGCAAGTTTACGGATACAAAGTTTTTGCTTCACGTATTAATATTTAGATTTATTACTGTGTTAGTTATACTATAATTATTTATGGTGCACTGACGCGACGCGACGACCAAGCCCACTTCAAACTCAAATATTTTTTGTCCATCCAAAGGTCTGGAAGAGATCACTCTTAGTGATAAGACCGCCCTTAGTACGTGTTTTTTATGTAGTTTTTTGTCAAATGTTTTATTTTTGGTGTACAAATAAGTTTATTTAATATAAGCTGATGATGATACGTACGATACATCTTATTGCGTTTATTTTGTCAGCACAAGGTTTGAGCGACCAGCATGTAATAATATGTGAAATAAACGCGAGTATTAACATAAATGTAAAGTGTTTAATTTCAATGCGTATTGTTCTCTTAAACGATATAAAGGAGTTATGGATGTCTGTAGGCGATACTTAATACGCAAACGACGTTTAATTCAGATGTATATAGCTGCGGTGATGTCACAAGGATAAAGTACACGGAAACTGACCTTGAACTGAGCTCACGTCACGTCCATCTTCGGTAATGGTATCCTTGGGCCTAAGGATTTTTCCTTGACCCAGTTCGTGTTACAAGTTGAAATGAGAGAATAGAATGACACATATATCTACTATTACTGAGATAGGTACAATAAATCTCTAGAATCCATCTTTTACATTCGTCCTTGCTTTGGAGCAGAGTTGTTAACTGAGTAAATAATGTCCTGCCTTTCAGTTTTTATATATAGGAGAAAAATAATGCTCTATTGTGTGTAAGTAATCATCTCCATCCTTGGGTTGCCTGGAAGATATCTCTTTTAGTGATAAGGCCGCCCTTACAACTCCACCCCACAAAACTGTAAATTTTATTTTAACGTGATTTTTGTTTTTCTTTATATGTATGTGTACTTCCATTCTATTCTTCTTCATCAGCGTGTAAACGTCCCACTGATGGGACCAGATGGGACTCGTAAATCTCCTCGCAAAGGCAGACTATAACTCATTACACTGGCCCTATGCGGGTCGGTGGTTGATGACCGACCTGCTATTATTTGCCATAACAACTGGGATCAAAAACGTAACGCGCCTTCTAAAGCGATTCGGTCACCCATCCGAAATTTCGTCATTGCGACAGTACCTACCTTAACATGCACGATCGCATTGAATACCCTACGCTAGACGATCTGCGCTAACAGAAAGAACTCATAATTGACGACATCATCCATATGTTCATAATTTATTTATTTCACTTTAATCAAAACGGTACAAAGCCAATTACAGGGATAATTGTAATACTCGTATAAATGTAACAACAAATAACACGTTTGTTAGCATAATTTATTTTGTTACAATTAATCAGTTTTTAATATATATATATTTAAATAAGTTTAGTTTTGTTAGAAATTATAAACTAATGCGTTTCGGAACGCAGCCTTCTGTCAATCTGACAGCTACCTGTCATTAGATGTCATCGGTTGGACATCCAAAAACGTAACGAGAGCCATCTTACAAGAAATTGACATCCAAAAAATTCTCTCAGCGACTATTCTGCGATGTACTGTTTTCTCTGTCTGCTAAAAATATCCAAAGTTATTGCCTTGATCCTGTTTATTATTCTTCAAATCAGGCTATGGGCCCAGGATTGTTTACGCGTATTATCACAAATGTATTTTTCAGAAATTATGTTAATTATAATTTACATGGATCGCCTAAGTTGTCTTTTATTAAAAAGTGAGTATTCTATCACTTTTTAATAAAAGTATTTTGTACGTTTTGTAATTAGTTTATATACCTATACAGTATGGTACGACTTACATAGAGTTGTCCTAACTTTATTACCTATGGGATAAAGTTATGTTCGCGTCATTTTCGTAACTTATTTATTATTTAATGAAACCGACACCTGTTGATATTTAGGGTGGTGGCAACCTGTCACGGAAGGCAAGGGAGCTGGGTCACGCAACCACCATAACCGTGGCGTTTTGGGAATTGCCAACGTTTCGTGTTAGGCAACACTAATATAATTTGAAACTCCATTATTATCAGTTACTCGCTTCCGACCGCGACTTTGCCCAATTGGGTAGTTGACTGGTTATTAGTCTATAGAAAACTTTTTTTTGCAATTCTGTCAAAACGATTTTCTTTATAGGTTAGAAATGGCATACTATGACGTCACCATTTCGTTCCGTCAATTCAGTGTTTATTAATAACTTTTTAGGTTACAGAAATGTTTTAAGAAACTGTTACGTGATTTCATTAAGTTTACCTCCCTATTGATGTCGCCTGACATAAATTACCTCTTTATATTAGTACTAGCTGTGCCCCGCGGTTTCACCCGCGTCAATTAGCGAACAATAAAAATAATTCCCGTTTTTGCAACATTTTTCATTGCTGCTCCACTCCAATTAGTCACAGCGCGATGCAATATAGCCTAGAGCCTTCCCCAATAAATAGACTATTCAACACAAAAATAATTTTTCAATTCGAACCAGTAGTTCCTGAGATTAGCGCGTTCAACCAACCAAACAAACAAACAAACAAACTCTTCAGGTTTATAGTCAATTTATTGAGGAAGGCTATAATAAAAAAAAAAGTACACCCGTGCGAAGCCGGGGCAGGCCGCTAGTGGTAAGTAAAAGCTCGCACTCATCGTCTAAAGAATAATTGTTTCAGCAGTTGCAGCCGATTACTTTTTACCTCGTTGTAATAATTGGTGTAGACAAAGCTTTAAACCGGCTTGTTAAATTGAATGTCGTTAATTAAAGTTCATTAGTTAATTGGTAAAAAGGAATTTACTGATTAAAGTTGCATTACAATATGCAAAGGTATACGTACATAAGTAAGTAGCTAGTAGGGTTGTCACTTAAAATTTATGATAAAGTATTGTTCGTCTGAACTAGGAACAATACTAAATTTTAAAACAATATGTACTGATAGTGAATAAAATTTAAAATATTTTAAAACATCACACTTACACCATCATTCATTAAGAAGTTTCTTTTGTTGCAGCAAGAATTCAAAAGAATTTACCTGCGTGCGTCTGCGCAGGTTTAATGTTAAGGTGCTTTCTTGATTTTTTACCTTTCTAAGGGAGAAACAAAGTCATAAGGAAACGACCGACTTACCTACCTTATCCACTGTAGACCCACCAAGCCGTATTGGGCCAAAGTGGTGTGTTATGATGGCCCATGTGCCATTATTTATTTGGGAAGGCCCGTGCCGAGCAGAGGCAGGTTTTTAATCATCATTTAGTGCCAGCCATCTTAATACTGAAGTTCGGACATCAGTACACAAAACTTGCTGCGGTCCCATTCAGCATATTTTATTGCTGATTATAATAATATTTATTTCCATTATGGCAATACTGTTACTACCGCATGTTATCGTACGTTTTATCGCACGCTAAAACATATTTGACATTGGCGTTGCATAAAACTTGTCAACATTAGGCCGGCCACCTTTGTGTATGACATTACTGTTCAGTTACTTCTTGGCTTGAGATTTAAAAAGTAAAACTACGTATTTATTAAAGTACAGTCATTACGTAGGTACAACGCAATTGAAGAAACCTATCAGAAATGCTTCTGTAACATGCACTGCGATTATAAGCCTATACCTACCTAGGTAGATAGTAGGTACCTAAACGACTCTAAATTTAATATGACTTCCGCTAGAGTTATTACCAATGATCGGAATAGGTAGAGCTATTTTGGTTCATTGACCTCAAACGTATATGTTAATATGGACATACCCCGGGATTTTGACTACAATCCCGGGATTTAAAAATTAAAAATACATTATCAGGTCCGTGAGGTTGAAATTTAAACCCAATTGAAAAAATACAATTAAATAGTACCTAATACAAACCATTGCACACGCGACGTTGTCAAACTTACATCAACGACATCGCATGTCCGAAATGGAAAAGTCCAATGCGCACACGCGTCTTTCTAGCATACAAAACACAGCTTGTGGAAACAAAGAGAACAATAGCGGGAATACGGGACACTAAAACAAAATGGCCGCCTACTACCTCGCCTTCTGCCTTGATATGCCAAACTCGAACGCGTTGCACATTCCATAAGGTCCATTGTCGCATCACTAGTCATGTCTAACTGATAAACGTCAGAATGCATTCTTTCTTTCGGCGGCCATTAATCGGTAACGCATTCACTTACTTCGGTTTGTAGAGTGCGCTCGTTTTTCTTCCTGTTGTGCTTTGTATGGTGAATATTGGTGAATTCTGTTTGACCCTGGCTTGTATATTGGACTCCGGAACCTACTTAATACGATTATTTTGGCGTGCAGTTACGGATTTTGATTATTGCATTCGATTATTGGATATTTTAAGTTGGTGCTCTATTTGGTAAGTTTAGTGATTAAAATTTATTTTAAATTTACATTAATACTAGATTTTACTAATGTAGAATGTTTATCTATGTTTGTGATGTTGATGTTATGAAAATTTATAGTTTTAACACAGGAGTTCTTTGATACGATCACAATAAAATAGGAATGATTCCAAATGCTACTGAAGAAGATTAACGTACTATTTAAATGGGACATAGGTATACATATATCGGACTATGTGGTTAACAATGACATTTTTAATATTTTTTTTCTGGCAATCTTATACCACTATAGTGGCAAACAAGCTTAAGGCCCACCAGATAGTAAGCAGTCACCGTTGGTTGATTGTATGCGTGTATGTAAACTCTTTATTGCAGTAACAAAAATAAAATAAAGGAAAATACAGTATTACAATGCAAAAGCGAGCTTATCCCACATCGGGATTTCTTCCAGACCTTAGATAAGTCGAGAGGAGCTTTATCGAGCGGAGGAGGCAATAATCGAGTCGATTGACATTTTTAGCTTTAAATTGAAAGATAATTTTCTATTGTCATTTTTTCCTCAATATTTAATGTTTTTAAACTATATTTTTCTTCTCACTTACCTAGCGGAATAAAAACCAAGATCTTTTTTTAATTTTTAGGTTGTCTTCACCTCAAATATGACTTCGGTCAAGGCTGAAACAGTTATGAAGTGGATATGCAATTATCCTGAGCTGATTTACGACCCGGCTAGTTGTACAATATACTGTACAAAGTGTGAAAGCCATATATCGACCAAAAAATCAAATGTAAAAAGGCATATTGAAGGCGCCGTACATCAAGGAACCTATAAATTACCTGCAGAGATTTTTTACTTCGACCTTATGCAGTTTTTAATCATATGCAACATACCATGGTCGCAATTAAAAAATCCTGCATTCAAGGACTTTTTCCAAAAATATATGTGCTGTAATTGTTGTTGCAAATGCACTAAGAATAAAATTCCTGACGAATCCTTGTTACGAAAAGTGTATCTGAGCAAGTTTTATGAAAATAAGATTGCATCCATTTATCAAACGGTCAAAGATGAGAAATTATGGATATCGCTGGACGAGACAACCGACTTTTTAGGCCGTTATATAGTTCATTTCTTAGTAAAACCCTTAAATGGAAACTTTTCAGGTCGGCCTTATTTAATAGCATGTAAAATGCTTGAGGTAGTAAATGGACAGAACATAGCAAACTTTGTTATTGAGTGTTTGGAAAATCTGTGGCAAGACTCGTTCGAAACAAAAGTAAACAATGTGTTGGTACTATGTACTGATAGTGTAGCATACATGTTAGCTGCGGGTCGTAGATTAAAAAATTATTTACCGGAATTGAAACACGTTACTTGTTTGGCACACGCTCTTCATCGCGTGTCCGAGCAAATACGGACAGAGTACCCTGAAGTAGACTTGCTAATAGCAAATGTAAAAAAAGTCTTTTTAAAAGCCCCAAGTAGAGTTAAAATTCTAAAAGAAATGTATCCCAATTTACCTCTACCTCCACAGCCAGTTATAACTAGGTGGGGCACTTGGTTGGAGGCGGCCTCGTACTATTCAAAGTATTTTCAAGAAATTAAAAATGTTTTGTCTCATTTGCGCAACTCTGATTCAAATGCAATCCGAAACGCTAAAATTATATTAGATAAGGATTATATACAAGAGCAATTACAATATATAGTTGATTATTTTATGATAATTCCATTTGCCTTAAAAGAGTTGCAAAAACATAATTTAACAATTAGTGAATCACTATTAGTTCTTGACCAAGTCAGAGCTGCATTAAATGAGTGTAACATAAATAAAATAAAAGACAAAATTGAAAATGTTATGAATAGAAATCCGGATCTAGACACAATTAGAGCCTATAGTGAAATATTATCTAGTAATGAAATAAATGACGAAATTTTGCCCTACAAATCAGCGCCTTTAGCTTCTACAGATGTCGAACGTTCATTTTCTACGTATAAGTGGATATTAGACATTAAAAGAAACAGATTAAAATTAGAAAATATAGAAAAACTGATTGTAATTTATTTTAATTACTCGGGCCATGGTCAATGTTCCAGTGAAACCGAACATGAAAATGAGGAGACGATAAACGATTAAAAAAGATTAAACGGTCCTTACAAATATTTCTTTTATTGTTTTTAAGCTATTGCATAGCTTTTATCGCGGGCCTTGAGCATGGAGACCGAAAGCAAAAATTCCGTAACGAAAAAGTGAACCTAACACCCCCCACTCTTACGGGGGCAGAGCGGTGCGGGGACGGAAGCCGTGCTCGTCTAACGTCGTTTCAGTTCGGCAGACTTCGGCACGGTGTTTGTGTGCGTGCGGCTAGACGTATGCGTGTGGACTAGCGTGTTGCATAATTTGATAAAAAATGCTATGCAATAGCTTTACCGCGGCAGTCCCCGACTGCCACACGTTTTTTTTTTTTAATAAAGCATGTTTTTTATTTTATGAGTTTGTAAATTATGTTTGCTGATGTATTGCGATTGGTTTGTTGGACTGATGTTAGTTTCTGGTAGTATATTAGAACTTATTGTACGCAATAAACAAATAAAAATGCAATTTTTAAGAACAGTCTTTGTGTTTATTTTGCTAATACCTAATCCAATTCAAGTTTCAATGTTTATTAAAACACATTTTGTGGCCAGCAGATTTCGCAAAACTAAATACCCGGTCAAATTTATGCCATAGGAATCATGTGACAAATGCCACTGGTGATTGTTTCGGCAATGTCGCGCTCTACACTGTGTTTTCACCCTTACACCTTATTGTAAGCATTGCGCGATGGGTGGCTTAACTTCCTAAGAATTAATAAGCTTTTAGATAAGTAATTTTCAACTAAAATGAAATCCCGGGATTCACTTTTAAATTCCGGGACGTAGGGTATGTCCATATTATTACCACAAACTAAATTTCTATCATAAGTACCAAAAATACCTATTCCGATCATTGGTTATTACATAATTATTGTGCAATCAATTTTTGTCTACCTTTGTGACACTACTGTTTCTTCGTGTACCTACCTATTTTTTTATTAAAAATCTAGTAAACCAAACAAATCACTTTCTAACCCAGACTTCCTTGATTTTGCAGTGATCAATATCTTGTCAACACTGTTATAATCATAATGCGGAGTCACGCTCTTGTCGGTGTAGCTTTTGCATCCATCTTTATCCTAAGATTCCCAAGCTAATTCTTTACTTCTATTCAACTTCATTCTACCAAAAGTCGAGCTTCGGTATTCATGGCTCTCTTTCTCTCGTTAGCTTTTCCGATTGCGATGGGTTCCTTCAACCGCATTTGTTACGTTTGGCTACCAGCCAAATACCGGGCAACACTTACCACGTGTTCTGTTAAACACGTAAACATCTGTATTTAATAGCATTTCTTAACAGTTTCTTGACATCTGAATAGTTTCTAGCGGGTGTAGGGAGTGGCATCAGTGTTAGGACACATTTTTCGTCGCCAAAAACATTGATAGTCATTGAAATGTTACGAGATGACAGCTAGGAAACAGGTGGCCTGTATTCAATTGTTACTAAAGAAGACTAAGATTGGTTGCTGACCCATTTCTAATGATTCATCATCATCAGCTCATTTTTTATGTCCCCACTGCTGGGGCACGAGCCTTTCCTATGGATGGATAGGGAGAACGGGCCATAAACCACCACGCGGGCCCAGTGCGGATTGGCGGTTGTTAACGACTGCTAATGCAGCCGGGACCAACGGCTTTACGTGCCTTCCGAAGCACGGAGGAGCTCGAGATGATATATGTTTGATCACCCATCCGATGACCAGCCTATGCGAAAGTTGCTTAACCTCAGCACTCGCAGATCGGGCGCGTTAACCACTGCGCCATCGAGCTCCTATTTATATTTCTAATGATTAAAGGACAAAAATGTCGATCAACAACTCTACGAGTATAAAGTAATGATGGTGAAAGTCCGTAAAGAGGCCGACTTTCTTGAGCGTGCTATGGTGTTGAGAGCATAACATAAGGCATGGCTATAAGTATTAGTTTTTTAGAGTTGCCAGTTTTTACCACCATTTTACCTTGAAATGCTATTAAATGTTATTAATGTTTTATACTAAGTACGTGATAAACCGGATGATATTATCAAATCACTAAAATAGTGTATTACATCACCTCCATTTGGGTAAACCAATATTTTAATATACTATCCTAATAGGTAAAATGTTTAAATAATTTTTAACGCAAATTTTGTTGCGAACAAATTACAAAAACACAAATGTTGAAAATCCTGCTCGTGGAAATTTTTTCAACATTTGTGTTTTTTTATACTATAGGTATAGTCTAGTCTAGTATGGTCATAGGTACAAGTATATATTGCTAGATAAATACCTATGTACTTTGACACAAGTGAAGTCAAATGTGCAAAAACGCTTTAAATTACCAAATTATGAAAATAGCCTCGTATACCTAGTAGAGTACATGCTTACAAAAAGTTCACATAGATACAGTCAGCAACAAAAGTTACTTAATGCTTCAGTACTTTGTCGAAGGAACTAGGTTACATGTTCTATCCGTCCAACACTGGTCGATTTCTAGTAAATGTTATTACAACACGGCAGCACTTAAGTGTTCAGCGACTGTCTTTGCTGACCGTACCAGGATAGTAGCACTCGCTATACAAAATAAGGAGACCCAAAAGTAGGGTTGCCACCCGTACTTTATTATAAAGTATTGTAGGTACGTTATTTCGGGTAAATGTACTCTATACTTTATGAGAACAATAAAGTACGCGAAAATACTTTATTTCACATATTTTATTTTTCTTGGATTCTTTTTACATATAACACACAAAAAAGTTGCTGTGCAGCTATTTAGCTGTGATAATTATTTGTTAATAATTGCTAAAAGCAATGAGAAGTATGTCTTTAAGCGAAATAAATAATTGTACTTTATTTAATTGACACAATGTACTTTTTTTTCTACCTTGTAATAACCAATGTATGTACTTTATTTGCACAATAAAGGTGGCAACCCTACCCAGGAGGTAAGCTTTGTATACCTTGCTCGAGCAACACACACATAGACCCTCTCACGGACGGACACGGAATCTCGGAACAGCTGCGCCCGAGCTGTTCTGAGCTTTTCTGGGAGGTCTTGTCTCGTGTGCGATGCTCAAGCGCATTTGTATGAAAGCTTACCCTCTGCAGTTTCTTTATTTCGTGTCGCTTGCTAGACACAATATGCAAATGGTGCATCTATATATTTTGTCGAGCGTGCGTGCCGCGATCAAAGCGTTCGCTCATCAACCAAAGCGTCACATGATGTAGGTACTAGCGTTAGTGCAGCTTCTGACGAAGCCACCTCAGAACATGAGTGATGTCATACCTACCTACCAACCCGCGACTCATTGACTCAATATTGTTACAGTGTTGTTCCAAGAGGTGTCTGCAGGTGAATCATAGGATACGGAGCAATAAAGATAAAAATATTGTAGGTACTTAACAAGGTAATTAACCATGACTAATTTTATTTTCTACTCTGCAAACATTTGCTACACACTTGCAGTGTTCTTTCAATAACTAAAGACAACCTAATTAACGAATAACTGGTCATAAAATGGCAGTAGGTAGGTACCTACCTGTGGTAATGGTACTATTAGTTATTCTGTGGTAATGGCACAGTGTTTGACACCAAGACCAGTGTTCGCAAAAAATAACAAAGGTTTTCCTTGAAATTTTACCGGATGACGAAGGTGGTCTGTATTCAATTGTTGCTATTAAGACTAAAATCAGTTGCTAACCTGTATTTTAAATAATTCAATTAAAAAATGTTGATCAATGGTTTCGCTTCTGTACAGTGCGGTTCAAATAGGATGGCGGCTGTAAGTATGCTCGGCGCGCCGGTGCGCGCAGGACCGCAGACAAACATTGATGTTATGTTATGGCGACATATTTAGATAAAATGATGGTAGCTAGCCAGGCGGACAAACAAGTCCCACCACCAACTAAACCGAGTACACAAAGATGTACCCCCCGCTGGGAATCGAACCCGGGACCTCTGGGTTTACACCGGTGGTCTTAACCACTAGACCAAGCTTCTGGACTGGAAACGACTCGGCATCAACGACGTTACAGGGCGGGTTACCTGCGTTACGTCCCGCCTGACGTCCGTCGTCGAAATTCGCTACTGCGACGCGACTTGTGTGTGACTAACTTCACAGCCGCCATCCTATTTGAATCGCACTATATCTGGGCGTAGGTTCTTAATAGGTACTATAATAGTTATTGTTATTTTTTAGTAATTAAAGGTATTTGTGTCGTTCTAAGTAGGTACCTATTTATTTAGTGTAACCCACTACCCACCCATACTGAACAGCTGCAGGGCAGGTTGAAACCAACATGCCTACCTATTAACTGGGCCAAAAATCTCGTAGCATACACAATGGGGAAGTTTAAAATTATCTAGGTAGGTACTATTTTTTAATATAATGTCTTCTCTTTTGGTGATTCCACTTTCATTCTTATTTTATTAAAAATAAAACCCAGAAAGATACAAGATTTGGGTTCCAAAAAACTATTGTCAAAAATGACGACAAACTCTAAACAATTTACAATTTGAAAGTTTGTCTGACAGTCTTTGATACTTGAATAAAAAAATATTATTATTATTATTATTTGGTGATTGATGGAATAATAAAATAATTATGGTGTTTTGTCACTTTTGTCATCTTGCTAACTATACAGAACAGCTCGTGCCAGTGTAAGACAAAGAAACTAAAATGTATCATAACAAGGACGTTACTCTTTTTTATGTTAAACAGTAAACTTAATTAGGTTACATTACTGAAATTCCTGTGGTCTTTAATTAGAAAAACATCGACACAGGTCGTTGGCTTGGCTATCGAACCAAGACAAGTGGCCATAACTTGGCTAAATGCATAGGCCGACAGTGTGGAAAACTACAAATGAAAAACTATCTTAAAACATTATCAATGGCTCTAAAGGCCTTTCATAGTGTTAAATACAAGCCTCCAACGTATTATTAGTTTAATGTAGTCAACAGTATACCTATTATAACAAAGAGCTAAAAGCTTGTCGGCACTAATGAATGAAACCTTTACAGGATTTATCCCGAATTAAGTATAATGTGGGAAATTACATACAACATATTATTATTAGTGTAGCAGGGTGTACCAAAACAATTGAAAGAGTTAGCCACGTAGCCGTAGGGCGAGCTTCACTGTTCGCTGGCCACAACCGCCTACCGTAACGCAACAACACGGGAACCGGTTCCCCCGCCCTTTTCAACTCACCGCGACCAACAGATTGAAGAAGAACAGCACATATTTCACAAAACTCGTTCCACATCCCATCGTGATAGCACTGTATATTAACAACTGAGTCACACAACAACTTCACAAGTCACACGAGGGCCGTTTGTTATTTGAATAGCTGCGGACGCGAGCAACCTACCCACTGCGAACACTAAATACGACTGACTGAGTCGAAAATGAACGCGACGAAACGAAGGGAGATCGAGTTGGCAATGCACCGCCCCGCGCCCCCCCCGTCTCGCTCATCATGAATCGTGCGTGACCCCTCATTCACCTGTAACCTGTCCCGCTCGCTCTCTGTCACCGGCCAGCGTTAATCTTCGCGCCGTCTCGTTCTCGTTTTGTTTTCATCTCGAGGAGTCGAGTGGCTCGGGCTTCGAGTTTAAGGGCTCGGGGAATAATATTGGATTTGGAACAATAATTTTTGAATCTGTGGTGAATCAATGGGATATGTTTTGGCGCTGTTGGCACTGTTGTGGTATGTGGTGTGTGAGTAACTATCTGGTGTCAGGCAAGATAGAAAGCGGAAACTTTGCTTTTGTATGCGTTACATATTCTACGTCATTAATTTAAAAGGATAATGTAGTACCTACTTACTTATGTAACATTGCTTGTTCCTCTAATATAAGAATAAAATGAAAAATTTATTTACATACAAAGACGATAACAACAAGTAAATTACTACTTAAAATTAAACTTATAAAAAACTGTAAGCTATAACTAACACTGAATATAAATAAAAAAAATGCCACAAATCATCCCCATCAGGCAGAGTGCCCAGTAAGCTAACAGCATTGCCACGTTGGATGGCAATGCTTATACGCTGGCCTAAAAGGAGTTGCTAGCTCTGGGGTCCCGAACCCGGGTGGTAATAAAAAATATCTAAATAACTATAAAAAACTATCTATCTACTTATAGGCTATCTATGCAATGCAACGTTAAAAATAAACAGGTAGGTATTGTAACCCAAACAATAAGCAGTAATTTTATTGCTTTGTTCTTCGCATAAATAATTGCCTCTTGCGGGATTCAAACCTGCGCTTTGCACACTGCTCAATCAGCGCATACGGGTCTTTGGTAATTTTATTTGAACAAAAAGGATCTCAATGCTTGCTACTCGTACGCTATTGCTTTAGAAAAAAACCCAAAAATAGAGAGCGTATTTTAGGAAATGAGGATCTCCTCGTCTGAAGATAAAGTTGGAGAAGAAAGCGGAATTGTCAACAACTGCCCGATAAAACAATGTTTCTAACATTATTGTTATTAGGTAGCCAGGCAGACGATCTCAACCAACAATCAAACCAAGCACAACAATTTGGTTTATTCCGAAAGGTCCACGACTCTATTGTTCTTCTATTCCCATTGGGTTCATGAAATTTTAAAATAAATAGCCCTACTTAAAATCGAAGTAGACCTCTGGGTCTATGAGCGGTAGTGGACCATAGAGGCGGTTTAATGACCGTTTATAAAGTGTTTAATTTCAATAATCAACACGTTTGTCTAGACCACACGTGACCAGTTCTGCCTTGCCTGCGTTCACTTTCGACGTTCCAACCCGCAAAAAGTGTAGTTCTAAGTTCCCTGACCATAGAAGCAAGCCAGCTAGCCAGCTAGCCAGCAGGGAGAAAGTCGAGTGCGAAACCGAACAGCACTTTCGAAACGCACGCCCTGCGCCTGCGCACCGGGCGACAATGAGCATCGCAAATAACTAATCACAGCTTTCTTTAAACGTGCTATGTTTTTCCATTCGAAATAGAAGTCGACGCATAATAAGTTTTTGTTGAGTTTCCAAAGTATTTTAGTTTTGTTTAAATGTTACTAATTTAACATTATCATCATTAACAGTCAATAAATGTCCCACTAGTGGGGCCTTCCCACCACTCCCCTCCTTCCCTCCACTTAGAACTGACTCACCTGCTATGATAATTATGCAATTTTAACTTTTAAAAAACCTATTTTTTTATGTAGACGTCCTATGACGGCTCTACTAATATTGTTGTTCCTAATAGTTGGGTATAGGTATATTTTTCCAATGATATAGGCTCATCCTATATCATTGGAAAAATAAATTACTGTTCAGAGTAACTATCATTAAATCTGTGGTCCAGGATCAAAGTTTATCTTCAAAACGTGATAAGGGGAAAAAACTTACTTTTTAATCACTGGAAACTCCAGTTGGTTTCTCCGATCATTAAAGACTTATGATAAAATGTACCTATTAGGCACCAGATTTAAAATAAGTAAAAGAGTATTCTTCAATTATAAATAATTTACTAATAACCAGCTATCTCATCATATCTTTAAGGCCTGTGGCTTAGTTCATACTAACCCACAGGCTTAGGCACTTTTTAAAATTATATTTTGTGTTTTTTTCCTTTATAACTTGGTTTGTTCACTCATTATTATTAATAATTAAACATTTACCTTATTAACCTACCAAAGCTGGAAGCGCGTTCTGTAAACATACACACGCCTGTTTATCAGACAAACCTGTCACGCATTGACCGAGCGGATCCGCTCGCGGCAAAATTCCGTCAAACCCCAAGCGATCGAATTCGATCGCCTCGCCACTCGACATTAGAATTTAAATAACGTCTTTTTAGAGCCTACTTTTGTATGAAGAAGTTAAGCCACAAACAAACTAGGATAAATTTGCTACACTCTAAACACACAACAACTTTATTCTCTGTGCGTTTTCCATTTTGTTTTTCAATGTATGTTTTTTTTCGTCATTTTGCGAATTACGTCATTGGCACAGGTGTTTTCATTTGTTTTGTTCGTGGTTTGAAAGGTTTCCTCAATAGACTTAACTTGTCAGAGGTGTAGGATTGATCATTTATAGAAGAAATTTTACAGTTTTGGATAGTCTGCTGCTGTCTGGTGTGCTGTGCCTGCCTGTACAATGAAATCAGTCACGATGACCGAATATTGTATTTATGGAGGATGATATCGTATTATACATAATATTTTCATCGTTTTATGTAGGTGGTGTGGCGAATAACTAGTATTATCATCAAAAGGTCACCGGTAAACAAGGAGATAAAAAACCGTGCAGTTTATTTGCATAAACATGATTACACCAACTACGCCCACAGATTTGTGGAATCATCAAAACCAGCCCGTATCAGTCCTCTGCTAGGCAAATGCCTCTCCTAATGCATGCAACTAAGCCCTGAGCTGAATCTTCTCCAAATACTGCCTGCCAATTTGCGTACATATATATATATATATATATATTTATATATATATCGTACAGACGCCTGGACATTCAACCTATCCAAAACAGTCTTTCTTCAGCACATTTGCCAGTGACAAAGTAATTTTTCTTACAAGTAATACATAAATTAACAATATTTCTTTCCTGTGTGATATGATGATAATGATATATATATACCCCCCAACCCCTCGAGTATCTAAGTAAAGATGTGGGGCTTTACTAAGTCCTCGGGCGGACTTCTTGAGAGAATTTGAAAAGTGACCTTACACTGTTTTGTTTTTCATTTGCCAACACTCGTGCACACTCACGAACACTTAACGGTTAATAATCCACCATTATTAATTTAATTTCGACACGGGCTACGATTACCTAATTTGTCTTTTTCGGTGGAGGAGCGCTTTTTGTAGCTTGCGCGTTCGGGATGCAATCGTTGTGTAAGTTGGCAGCAGTGATGGGCAAAAAGTAATCAGATTAATGATTAAGGATTACGACTACAATTTGTAATCTTCAATCACGATTACAGATTACAGAAATTAATCAAAAATGTAATCATATCGGTGATTAATGATTATAAATCTGTAATCGTAATCTTGATTACTTTTATGATTGATAAATAAAACCAACAGTCGGAACGTTAAAAAATAAAAGAACTTTATTTTTTTATCAGTCTCATACACTGTGCTTTCAGGATAACTATTTTACGCAAAAAATCTGCTGCATGGTAATTTTTCTGGTACTCGATACTTTCAAACTTAAAAAAAATACTCGATCACGTACGATAAAAGAATTACGTTCGTCTCCTTGCGCTCGATTCGTTTGACTGATGCGCACTGAACAAAATGGCGCGTGTGCACTTGTCGACTATCGACAATGCAGACGCGGCGATTGGCTAGCCGGTGATCGTACAATACCCTGTCCTCCGCACCCTTACCGCGCGTCTTACGTAGTTGGTATAATTTATAGTACTTATAATAAAGCCAACCACTCAATTTCTAGATGCATACCTACAAATTGTGATAATTAATGGCAAACTTCATTAATTCCTAAACCATAATACATATAAACTTAGTTAAGAATAATCATGTAATTTAGATTACTGACTACTGTAATCAAGATTAAAGATTATACCTATGTTTAATCTTGATCAAAAGTAATCACGACTACTTTAATCTGATTAAAAGTAATCATGATTACTTTCAATCAGATTGTTAATCTGATTAAAAAAGTAGTTGATTACGTCCAACTCTGGTTGGCAGCTTCCGCTATACCGGGTCATAGCAGATGTGTGACCAAACTAAGTTTTCCAGTGCTTCAAAAGGCACTCTAGCCTGGAAAAAATATTACTTAAAATATTAATTTAATTAATAATAACTTAATATGAAAAAAATACGCAGTGCCAGGACAAGAAAAGTAAAGGTTGATTGTAGTTCTTTTTAGGGTTCCGTACCCAAAGGGTACCTAAAACGGGACCCTATTACTAAGACTCCGCCGTCCGTCCGTCTGTCTGTCTGTCTGTCTGTCCGTCTGTCAGGCTGTATCTCATGAACCGTGATAGTTAGACAGTTGAAATTTTCACAGATGATGTATTTCTGTTGCCGCTATAATTTAAGAACTGTTGCCTGAATTTTTAAATAACGTAGGTTACAATCTTATCACTGGCTAGTTGTCTTTAGCAAGTCGTATTATCAGTTTCAATTCAATATAAGCTCTATAATTAATTTAGATAACTTGTACTTGGCCAATTTAATTTAGGGAATAGCGACCTTTGTTTAGCTTCATTGGCTACATTTTTATAAGATTAAACTAAATCGGTAACGAACACGACATGGTAACGAATAAGTACCGCGCACAGACAAACAATGTCGCCGCGCAAAGGAAACTCTAATAACGCATTTAGACGTTCGTTGCAGACTAGAAAAACCGATAAGTACTCTTCACAAAAAAAACATTGACTGTCGTCCGCAACGCTGGCGGAAAATTGCGAGGAGCCGTGCTTCCTACGAAGTCAAGGTTGGGTCGTTTGCGAGAAATCTGCCGACATTTGCTAACGCGGGTTTCAGTTGAAAAATGAATTGTTTGCGCATGTAAGTACACACGACCGCACATCAACCTAACACTAACTGTCAAATATCCGCAATACACTTTGAACTTTATGCCTAAGACATATGGTTGAAAATGTTTTAAAGAAATTTTACAGTTTTGGATGGGTTGATGTCCTCCGCTCAGTGGACGTTGCATAACAGCACATAGTTATTAACTATTGTGTTGAAATTCGAATGCTTTAAACCATTCGCTACCTAATTACTACAATTGCCTCGATTTGTTAACGAGGACCGGGAAATGTTTTGATACGGTGAAACTCTAAAAAGGTTTAGAACTAATGAACTTATAGGTACATGATCGTCGAACTATCTTTTACAATTGCACAGATTGTTATTTTAATATGAATAATCACTATTAGTTTTGCGGTGCGACGCTCGGTCGTAATCTATTTTTCATACCCCTAAGTGATAAGGGTGTTTAGACAGGGAAATTCGTTATGGTTTATTTAATGACTAGCTGACCCGGCGGACTTCGTACCGTATTTCTTTTTTTCTTTTTTTAATATAACCTATGTTACACAGCGATAATGTAGCATTCTGATGGTGAAAGAAATTTTTAAATCGGTTCAGTAGTTTTTGAGTTTATTTGATGCAAACATACATACATACAAAAATACAAAGGTTTCCTCTTTATAATATTAGTATAGATTTAGTAATAAGAAAAATATTAGTTTCTTTATAAAAGTTCAATGATAGTCAGATTTAGCAGAGTCCAGCGTTAACGTCATTCCATGCCTACCAATTTCAAACAACTGCCAGACAACAAAGATGAAAGAAGCAGAATTAGCACTAGATTGTAGGGTTTTCAAAATGTTCAGCCTTTTATCCATACTTATTTGTTGTTTCGACATTAGGAGGTGCCATATAAGGCAGTTCCTAACGTGCTCTGCCATCTTCGGCCTTCACCATTTACCAATAGGTGAGATGAAGATAAAGCGCTTTTTCGTTTTTGTTGTAAAGAAATAGATAATAATTAGAGATGGGTTTTCGCCCGGGCATTTGAGGAATAAACGCCGAATAAACGTCCTATTTAAAAGAACGCTTATTGGGCGTTATGGGCGTTCACTCAATAGGGTACGTCCTGAAATAGCCGGGTGAAAACGCATCTCTAATAATAATTAATTACTGTCTTGTATGTAAGGAACCGACAGAAGATGTCACAAAGGTAAATAAGTGAACAAATAAATTTTGTATAGTTTTATTGGTAAACATACCATACAAAAGTCAAAATAAAAACTAGTTACCTATTCGAATTGTGACAAAAATACTTAGTGATCTAAACTTATAGCTATTAAATACACATCCAAATCACACAACCTTGTATTAAAACTTGACATCATTCGATGTCTAGTGAGCCTTTGGACTGAATAAATCCTATTGTCTAAATACTTTGAATTAACATCATAATAATAAGCCTTCATTTATTGCTTACATAGTTATAGAAATGTCGTTTTAATTCGAGTTAATAATAAATAGGTAGTTTAAACTAAATGACAATAAAAATCTTACCTAATCTCATCTTTAATTGTCTGTTCTTTTATGAAAGTAATTAGCAGCTAGGGTTTGACAATAAATGTGATTATGATTTAAATCTAGTAGGTAAAAGGAAGTGTTTTTTTTATTACAAACTATATTAAATTAGAGTAATGCTTGGCAAGAATAGTAAAAGCCTGTAACGAAAACCACTGGTTCTAAATCTGGTGTAATGTTTTTATCAAAAATACAAATTTAATTTAATAAAAATTTTGGTACTTGTTCGTTAATGCTAATTTAAAAAGCCTTGATATACCAGCTGTATATTGGCCAATTTGTAACATAAATGTAACTTATCAAATCGATACAAAACATGCGGTAAATAAAAAAGTAGGAAAACACGCCTGAAATAAAAAATACGTAATCCGAAAACCAGAGTTTTAGAAATTTTGGTAATGTTGACATTTTAAAATTTCATTTCTTTCCTCATACTGCTTAAAAAAATACTTAATTAGCTCTTGCTTTTTTTTAGCATAGAAAGGATTATTCACCTTTTATCCTAAGTAATTGCCTGTACTCATCAGTCATAAGTTCACGACATCGTAGAGTACATTTTCTTTGCCTATAAATCGGTTTTTCCAAATAGTTTAATAGCCTATGTGTCAGTCATAAGGAGTTTGCCATTCAACGAGATTTTTTTGGCAATAATTTATCTCTCCTCGTTTGTCACCACGAGCCGCTGTTTCAATGCCATACAAATGCCATACATATTGTCAATACATATTAAGCGACAATACGCTATTGTCGTTTTCATAAACCCATTTGGTTTAATTCGAATGGTCAATAGAACCCAGGAAAATTTGTATGCTTGGTGGAAAACGAGCAGGGATTAAATTTTGCCAAAAAATTCTTATTTTCGTGAACGTGATTGAATGACGAACGAATCTCGCACTATTAGTGGTGAATAGCACTGGGCACCCTGAAGGCACTGCTCCAAACCTTCAATAGCATACAAACTAGATCAGTGGTTCCCAACTGGCGGTCCGCGGACCACAGATGGTCCGAGAGAGCATCGGTAATGGTCCGCGGGACAGAACATAATTAAATCCCACAAAATAATTTTCAAAAAGGCAGTACAGTGTTATTTTTTAATTCCTGCACTATCACCTACGCTATCTATTTGCTAATTCCTAAGTCCCAGGTTGGAACATGAAATGTTTCGCATCAGCATTTTTGGTAGCATGAAGTGTGTGAAGATAAACTGTCACTACTGAACTTACGCTACAAATACTTTTTAAGTTTTAAATAAAGCTTAAACTTTCTTTTTAAATACAGTTTATGTGGTCCGTGCTAACAAATAAATTAGGAAAAGGGTCCATGATAGGAGAGAGGTTGAGAACCACTGAACTAGATACTTAATGATTTCGAATGGTAAATAAAAGTCAGATTTTGAACAATGCTGCTAATATTTGGGCAGAGTGGGCGCCGGCGCTGTAGGAGAGAGTAGAGAATCGTCAGGAGCAGCGAAGGTGGATTCCCTAATGGTGCTTGAGTTTCTGACCGATGCCCGTCGTCTTTTCGTGATGGCGTGAGCCAGGAAGAACGTGCAGAATATCCCGGAGCTCTGTAACAAAGCATTAGGTCAATGATGAAATGATGAATGAAAAACAATAAGGTAAATAGCCTCAGCATATATACTGTCCCACTGCTATGCTGGGCAAAGGCATCCATTATTAAAATCAAAACAACGCTACAATTGATGGGTATTGGCTTATTCACCACGCCTGATAAATGCTTGTTGGTGATTACAAACCAGGTGGGTTACTCTTGAAACACAATTGCAATAATCAATTTCCAATCCCAAATCTAAAAAATTTAAATGTCACTCTTAAAAGCGATAATAGCGGTACATTGGAATTAAATTGCGTGGAAATTGAGTGAACAAATTATTATCGAGATGGGGAGTTCCGAAATTGCGAAACTTATCCCAATATCGATACATATTAATCGCATTGGAATTGTATTGAGATTGAGTTTGCGTCAAGAGTAGCCTACCCGGGCTTTGCATGCATCGAAAAATCCGAAAAACACTTTGCCCGACCTGCATAGGAATTCAACCTAGGACCTTCGGGTGAGCGGTGATCGTATCGAGCGCTTTAACACCCAGCCACCAAGGAGTCTCGAATGAAAAAGTATTTTATAAATTATATTTTTTTTGCTTTTTATGTTAGTGGTGATTAGTGGAGTACCGTCTATACTCGTAACATCCTAGTTACCATAGAGAAGTATTTATCATTATCGATTTAAGTTTTCTCTTCGTTCAAAACCTATCAATTAATTAAGAATTTATATGAAAAAATGCACATTATTTTGTTATCTTCGTCATAACATAATGATGTCAAGCACGATGGCATCGACGTCCATCGTAGGTACTCATATTTTCCTCATATTGGGAAATTGGAAATACCTTGATATTAAACGACTAACTACTGACGAATACTCGTATTGGCAATACGCTTTTACCACAAATGTCTATTGCTGATTAGGTTGAGGGTTTCCTGTTAATCAGGAATTTGCGCTTTTATTTATTTTTTAAAATTGTGAAATAATGGTGGATTATTAACCGTTAAGTGTTCGTGAACGTGCATGAGTGTTGGCAAATAAAACAAAACAGTGCAACGTCACTTTTCAAATTCTCTTAAGATGTCCGCGTGAGGTTTACACTACCTTACTTACGTAAGGATCCATATTTTGACTGAGACACTCAAGGGGTTGGGGGCTTGGGAGGTATATCATTTCTAACTTCTCATTAAAATATTACCTATATATTACTATAACTTGTAAGAAAATTACCTTTGACACTGGCTAAATGTGCCAACCGCACGAAGCCATCATTAACACATTAACAGTAAAAAAACAGAAAGACGCGGCGGTTAGAGGGGGGATATCCTCTTCGCATATCGGTGCTGCTAGGTCGCGGGGGCAGTTTCATACTGACGTCCGTTCCCCACCCGCCTAGTACCGAAGCTAGCGCTAATCATGAAAATAAGCATGGCAAATTCAGTGTGGCGACTCATATCTTCATAGCAATTAACACGACAAAGGCACAGCCTTGCGCTGCTTGTGCCGCGCTAGCGTTGAGTACAATCAGCAACAAAAGTCGCTGAACACTTTAGCACTTAGTTCAAGCGAGTAATGAATTGGACAGCGCCGGGGCGCCGCCGACCGCACCGAGCCGCCGCCGCCGATGCTGCCGCCCGCTTTATCAACCCCTAATGATGTTCTATAGTGTTCTGTGTTCATTTTCGCTGCTGACCGTACCACCACGCCAGCTGCTGTTTGTTAAAGCCTTTAGTCTTCAGCCCTAAGCTTCTGCCTCAATATAAGGCGACCCCACAGGTGGTAAGCTTAATACATATCGCGCTCGATCAACCACCGTAATACAACATCTTATGAAGTTTTCATTCCGTGCATTTAATTTTTATCTATATATTACCAGCCATATTAACGAAATAGGGTTCATTCAAAGTAAATCTCACGTGAAAAAACCATTTTAAATACATAATTAAACTAGTGAATTATTTATTGGTGCTTTTGTCTATATTTATACTAATATTATAAAGAGGAAACCTTTCTATATATGTACATACATACGTATGTACGTATGTTTGCAACGAATAAAAGAAAGAAAAGAAACTCAAAAACTACTGGACCGATTTAAAAAATATTTCGCCATTAGAATGCTACATTAGCGCTGAGTAACATAGGCTATATTTTAATTAAAATGTCCACCCGTGCGAAGCAGGGACGGGCTGCTAGTTGATAATAAAATTATATATGTTATATAATGGACATCAATAAGTTTTTAGCCAAATCAGATTATATCATATTGATACATATGTGTTTGAGATGGCCAAGGATATCTACACACTTTATATGCTATATACTATCATTACCCGGAGGATGAATGTGAATATTGTAATGAGAAATGATTTTTTTTACAAAAATAAACTAGCCTTATATAAACACAAACAACACACTTCGAATAATAATTATGTAATAAGGGTTGCTATGTTTAAAAAGATTATGATTGTTATTCTTTTGTTAGTTTTAAGTTTTTAATAAAATTATTATGAAGACACATTTGCACAGCTTTTTCTGTTCATTTTAGCGACATACAATTATTTTTACAAAGATAAAAAAGAATATGGTAGTGTTTGTATTGTATGCTAATAAAATTTTATACACTAATAGGACATTCAGTCATTAAATAAGAGTAGTAAAGAGTTCAAATTGACATAAAGTCGTATAAGAGTGCAATTTATCACTTTTACACGATCGTCATGTAAAAGTAGTTCTCGCGACTCTAATTAATTAATGTCCGTATAAAAGTCGTTTAGACGTTACTAAGAAGACAGCACAGGTTAAACTTCTAATAGTTGTGTAACAATCATGTATAACAGTCGTATAGAAGTTTATACGATGTCTATTTACGACTACAAATTATATAAAGATAAGAGGCACTAAGTACTTCAATACGATGTTTAAAGCATATTGAGTCGCGTACATTTTACTTATACGTGATTATAGGACTAAAATGTTTGTTGGGTTGCTTGAACGCGTTTGTATGAAGCTTACCTTTTGCAGTCTCTTTATTTTGTGCTCCAGCCGTCACGCAATCATTTTGCCGAGCATGATTCATGATGACGTCCGTCTTTTCCAGCATGACGTGTAAGCTGTACAGTGTATATTTTCATAAAATTGAGTAAACATATCGCGTGTTATGGTCCACTTATCAGTTGCTGACGTATAAGGGACGCGTCAAGTGGTTTTTGAAGGAACAAATTATGTGTATTTTTTATATTTCACAATAGGGGACGCTGTTGGGTCTTCATCTTACCTGATGGTAACCACACCTTTTCAATTTAAATTAAATTAAATTTTAATAACTAAAAACAAATGTTGAAAAAATTCCCACGAGCAGGATTTGAACCTGCACCCTTCTGACATACCGGGTCAAGTGCTCTTCCAATTGAGCTATCGTGGTTCTAACAAAATTTGCGTTAAAAATAATTTGAACATTTTAATAACTATCTTATCTCAAACTATCGAAACACAATAATGCTTCTAACAGTGTTGTTATGGTGACAGACTTCGATAAGAGAAATAATAGGTTTAACCAGTATTTTAATTTATTAGTAAGTCACAGATTTCTGGTGAAGAATATGGCAATATAAGGGTTTTTGTGATTATTTTAAGCTTCATTACAGCTCTAAGAAACCTCCAAGAAGATTTTACGGACTTTAAAACATGCCTCGTTTTTTTAATACATTTTAGGCCGCAAGGGAATAATGAAAAGGAGCCTTGAATAACATAATCGCGAACTAAACTTGTACTCGTACTTTATAGTTTAAAAAAACGACGGGTTGCACTCTGGGAGTGCCGGCAGAAGTGAAAACTTGAATATTAACGTTGTGCATTTTTGATATTTTGGAATGGTTAGGAAATAATTTTGCACGTATTGCTTTAATTATCAGTATAAAAGTACTCTCATTTATGTGGTAGAATACAATATTTATTTATTGGGCTATCGTACACAAACATGACAATTTATATTACATTAAAAAGTTATATTAAGTTATATTAAAAATTTATATTACGCCGCGCCAGCTGTCTATACTCTCCATCCGTCTTACGAATTTTCGATCAGGTCACGTGTCCTGACGCGAGTTTAACATTTTTTACCCATTCCTCTACTCTCCATCCGTCTTACGAATTTTCGATCAGGTCACGTGTCCTGACGCGAGTTTAACATTTTTTACCCATTCCAAAAAAAGTCCACAACGCCGCTAAAGAAGTTTTCACTTCAAAAAATCTCTCCGGAGATTTTTTTTACTATTTCAAAATAAGCCCTTATAAAGTGTTCAACTCCAATGCGAAGCGTTACTTTGAGTAACCGGAACACGTGCACATCAGACTAGCTGTCAAATTTCCTCAATAAACTTTAAACTTTATGTAGATCAAACCACCTCTGTGATCTAGTGGTTAAGACCACCGGTTTAGAATCAAAGGTCCCGGGTTCGATTCCCAGCGGGGGGTACATCTTTGTGTACCTACTCGGTTTGGTTGGTGGTAGGACTTGTTTGTACGCCTGGCTAGCTACCACCATCTTATCTAAATATGTCGTCATAACATCAATGTTTGTAGCATTGTTGTGTTCCGGCAGCTAGAGATAAGATAGCCAGTGCCTCACTAGTTGAGGATCCCGGGTAAAGTACACTTCCACCAAATGGCCTTATCATCACTTAACATCAGGTGAGACCAAGGCGTTGTGCTTACCCGTAAATATTTATTGAAAAAATTTGTCAGTTTTGTGCAGCGACTGTACAAACACCAGTAGGTACAAATACCAACAGTAGGTATATCAGCAGCACAATCAGCCCGCGAGATTGTATCCAACGCCAGCATTGTTCGCGACTGACTCATGGCGGGCCGTTAACTTCCTTGTAAGCTGTGTAGCAAAATAAAACTTGGCCCCCAACGATTAGAGCTTAAAGTTCATTCAACATACGTATGCTTCAGCCTCTTCATACATGATGAAATAATAAGGGGAACTTTTTTAGTACAAACACAATCAAAAACGTTCACAGCTGTAGTAGGGTTATGTCAATGTACATATTGTGGACAACCTTTGGCCTTTACTCAGAAATCTATCTAGTTTTCTGTTATGCTGTAACAAGAGCTTCTTTGTCGTTACGGCTCGATCAACCATAATAACTTATTAAAAGAGGAAAAATTTGAAACAGGCCGTCGACTAATCATTATAAATGCGTACACTGACCTATTAATGTCGGAAACTAATTAACTGGTAATCTTTTTGTTTTAATCTAAGCTGGTAATTGATTTATCGATTTCACTGGTGACAGATCCAGATTATAAAATTGTTTTATACCCACGTAGTGGTAGTTTGAGTGGTAGAGCCACGCTGCGTTGCAGCACGAAATGGGCAGGCGTAATACCACCCTCTCACAGAATATCGGCGTGAAACAATGCACTCGTTGCTGTTGTGTTTCGTCCGGTGAGTGAAAGTACCGAAGGCCCATCTGTCACCCCTCCCCCCTCCCAATTCCTACTCCCTTCTCAAGATCCAACTCCTCCCTTAAGGCCGGCAACGCATCTGCGATTACTTTGGTTTTGCGGGTGTCCATGGGCGGCGGTGATTACTTTCTATCAGGTGACCCGCCTGCTCGTTTGCCTCCTTTTAACATAAAAAAAACGGAGTACCTAGTACCTACCTATCTAGGCATTAACTTTTTAATTTCGCAGCCCTAAATATTTGCAAACACCTTGGATTAACGTAATTCTTATAAGACATTTTCCTCTTCAGTTTCCTGCTGTGGTTTTCAAGGTATAAGATCAAGGTTTGAAACTGATTCATATGACAACGATCACATTTTAAACAACTTTTGTAATGTAACTTTTGTAATGTATGGGATCATTTAAATTTGTTGATGATTACTAAGTGAGCCGATCAGGAAAAATCAAAAAAATTGAGGTGTTAATAATTATGACGTTGTCAATACTACACTTTTTAGTTTTTTTAAGGGAGGTTTTGTTTGCCCCAGCTGCTTTTTACAGCGGCAGCCAGAAACCACAGGTTCCCCAAGGCGTAGTGTAGGGTCCCCTCCTAGACAGAGGCGTTCGAATCGGAACTCCGTCAAATCAACTTCCCATTCTCTTATTATTTAAAGTAAACCAATATACAAGCGCAATGAGCAAACAACAAAGCTAACAATGAGCTGGCCAGCTGCTCAACTTGAGGATAATTGGACAATTAATGAGCCATTTAAATGACTCAGGTCGCGTGTCCGAGAATTCATCTTTATTATTCATGATCTACGCTATGCGCTACGTTGTTGCGGTATCATGGAAATTCATAGATAATGTGACTATGTTGGTATAAGGGCAGGAAACCGTATAATAATAATAATAATGCCTGCAAATAAATGCGAGTGATGCGGTTGAGATAAAAAGACTTTATAAACAAGTGACGGTGGTAAACAATGTCTTATGAGACTAGCGATTATATGCAAAGTTCTATTTTATTTATTTATTGTTATTTGAATAGGTGTGATGCAACTCTTGGGAAATACACTATCGGTTTGTAAGCTATGGTGTTGGAATACTTTGAAACAATAGATTATCGTTCATAAAGGTGTTCCTCTAAAGCCGTCATAGGTGTAAAGGAATATGTTTTATATTATAAGAAAGAATCTCAACTCGATGACGTCAAGGAAATAATATTGATGACCTTAAAAAAGAAACGACAACATTATGTTAACGCCATAAACCACTGTTTTACAGGGATGTGGCTACGCAAATACATAACTAAATTAATACTAATCTCAACACACGTAGACACGTGTACAACGCAATAGAGACCTATTGTTTACTCTTTCAGCTCAGTAATATACCGTATTGCATACAACAAATAATATGCAGTGTGATAAAGAAATACTCTGTCGAACATACTATCAATCACTTACTCATACAAAACGTAGATGTATATACGAGTACTACTCTTTTAATTTAACATTTTCTGTGTATAGCCGTGCTCATATATTTTTGAGGATGCATGAACCTGAGTACGATAATGTGGGTGGTCCAAGTGCGGCTACAGATTTTTCGTTCATTGAAGGCCAAGGTAAGTAGTTTAACCAAAATAATTTTGGAGCCCCAGTGGAACCAATGTATGGAGTAGTTTTGGAGCTCTGTGTAGTAAAATAAAATTATTTTGGAGCCCCAGTGGAACCAATGTACGGAGTAATTTTGGAGTTCAGTGGAATAAATTAAAATAATTTTGGAGCCCGGTGGAACCAATATATGGATTGTCGCAGTTAAGAGAACAATGGTTTTAGAGTGCAGTGGAATAAGCCATCCTTTGCTCTAAATGGTAGATGTAGTTAGGGTTGGGATTGGATGCATGCGATATGCATTCAATAATTCTTCGTGAGCAAAGTTTTATTATGATAGCGGGTACATTATGCAATCTTAATATATATTGCAAGTGGTTATATAAAAGAGATGAGAAATGAGAAGACCTAATTGAAGAACGATCAAATAGCACAGCTCAAATCGCTGGATCTATTCTATAGAACGCTGAAGTTATGAAGACAGCTAGGTCCCTGTATCTATTATTAGTGCTGCCAGTGCTGCCTAGTAGACGTAGTAACTATTAACTAATCTGTGCTAGTAGGCAGGGCTTGGAATACAGGTATTTTCAGATACTGGTAATACAGACCTTGATATAGTATACCGGTAATTTAGTTGGTACCGGTATTAATATACCGGTACTTTACAGATACCGGTTCCAATTAACTTGATACAGTACCGATACTCGAGTTGGTACCGGTATCGATTATACAGGTATTGACCATTTGATCAGTATAATGTGGGTGTTCTAATACTGAGAGCAAAGAGGCGTTTACATAGTGTGAGCGAAAGAGCATAGTAATCGAGTCCGGGGTGGCGCCAGGGCTTGATACTGGTACCAAAAATGTTACCACCACGTGTAATATTGTTGTGAACAAAACAATCTTATAGGTTTATCCACCTTATGCTCTATGTACCAAATATCATCCGAAGCCAGACGTTTCGTCGAGATCGAAGAACATCAAACAAATATCTTTGGCCAGAGATATAGAAGTGGTCGCTAGAAAAACCTGGATGCGATCAGCTCAAAACAGAAGGGAATGACGTAACATGGAGGAGGCCTATGCCCAGCTGTGGGTAGATATGGGCTGAAAATGATGATGATGATGATCTTAAATTTTAATAGACTTAGTCAATTATTTTTGACGAAACAACAGTGACACCAAAGCTGCTAAGGCTATGAGAATATACAAACTATCGAGTTTGGAGTGTGAAGTTTATAGCCCATCTAATAAAGTTATAAACCACCGAGAATAGATCGGCATTGAAAAAAATAAGCTGTAACAGGAAAATTGGCCGAGGCGTGGAACAGAGGATGTGGCCTAATGGCCGCCTCATTTAATGTAATGTACCCACCTATCGCGTGCTCATACGTATCGTAGCCCCTTGCTCTCAGTGACATACTGGCGCATACACATTCGGGCCGGCATTATTCGGCATCAAAATACTAGTAAAATCTAACATATAAACTGTAACTATGTAATTAATCAATACGTGTGTATGTCACTGAACTCCTCCTACCGGCTGCTAATTTTGTTTGTATTTACGCGAGTCTCTGGATGATTTCGATTCACAATTAGACCCGGTAGGTGGCGTTGCATTGCAATAGGGTTTTTTTTTAAACCATCACGGGGTATTAGTGTTCACTCGGGAGGACGAAGTCGCGAGCGAGCCACTTATAATAATAACCAGTCAAACTGAAAGAATTGCTGATAATGTACACGATTCCACATAAAGTACACTCAACAAACCCAACCCGAAGTTCTCGGAGTAATCGGTTCTTGTTTTTTACCCGATCTTTCGGGTGAGCAAAATAAAAGGCGAACGTAACTGGTTCTGGATGGAAAATGGAAACATCAAAGATTCTGTTCGTTCGGCAAATGCCGAGTCCAATGTGTCATTCAGCCGAACGTGTGTATCACGCATAACCTGCAGGGAGTCGTCTCTTTCTGTCCTATGGATCTAGACAGAGTAAGCGAGTCAAGGATGTGTAATGATGCTTGAGGTCTAGGATGTAATCACTCGGATGTGGAGGTAGAGCGGTTGCCATGATTGATAGGAATGTGGGGAGAGAGATGGATCCTGATGGGTTTAGATTGCAGTGTCTAAAACATGCTACTTAAAGTATAAAAATAGGTACTCAACGCTATAGGAATACTTATTTATGATTTGTCTCTTGTATGTATATCGCTGGATGCGAGCAGCACAAAACCGGTCGTTGTGGAGATCCTTGGGGAAGGCCTTTGTCCTGCAGTGGACGTCTTGGCTGAGATGATGATGATGATGATGATGTAGTATTTTAGTTTAATAGGTAATCATTGCTCCAGTGTTAACCGTGTCCCAAATTCTGCGAAGAACGTCCTAACTAAACATAGTATTGCGATTAGTCTGCGATAATTTTATAAAACACACATATTCCGTAGTGTATAATGCTCTAAATATATTTCGATCTTGTGTTCCTCATTTTAATTATCAATATCAATTTTGGATACAAGAGCAGAATCACTTTAACCCCTTGAGCATCGATCGACCACCAGGTGGCCGATAACAAATAAAATTCTATTGTGTCCGGTATTCGCGCGCTCGAGCTCCTACCTAAAAACTAACGTCAAGATAACGTCAATTGTCATGACGTCTAGTTGAACGCGTAAAATCAGAAGGAAAGAAAAACAAAAAGGACAACAGACGTTATATATAAAATTAGTCACATCACATCACATTTGTAATATATGCTCAGCGTGTCACTGTGGCAAGGCAAGACCGACCACGCCCGGCGAGTGACGTCATTTGCGCATGCGCATTAACCAGAGCGAGGCTGCTCCGAGATCGGATCTTACGTTGCGCCCTCTCATCCTCACTTATATAATCATTGCGTGTTTGCACATAACACATACAAAATTACTTCATAGCAACTAGCAGGTCTTTGGGTGACTTTGCCTGTCCACTTGAATACACGTATCCCCTTTTTTGCCAATGGCCTTACGCGACCTTTGCAGTTTCATGGGGTTTGGCCGTATCACGTTGTGGTAAAGGCTTAATTTGCTTACTTTCCCAGGAGACAGTGGCGTGCGCACCAAAAAACAAAAATTTCATGGAGCTCCTCTCTGGTCCTTCGAAGGTACATTAAGCCGTTGGTCTCGTAATATATACTCCCGGACTCCTAAACCGAACCATGACCAAAAAATTCAGAACAACAGCACATGAGCCTAATGTTGAATATGCCAGCTACAAAACTGACTAAAAACTTTTTGGTCATTCATACATTTTTTTAAAGTTATGGACGATACAAACTCATTATGCTAGGTAGCACGATTTAGGAGTCCGGGAGTGTAAAAGTCGTTAAAACCCACCAAATTCTATTGGGCCTACATATTGGGTCAATCACCTCATGTCTTATTGTTGATTCTTTTCCCTTAGGGTTTAGCCTTCATCTCACCTAATGTTAAGTGTTGATAAGTCTGAAGGAAGCCCATTCACCTGGAATCCTCAACGACCGAGGCACTGGCTAGGTATTATCTCTTAGTCGGAACACAACAATGCTACAAACATTGATGTTATGGCGACATAGGTATTTGGTGATATTGATTTGCATTTTTTATAAAAGGCGGTGTCGGTGTGCCGCTAGCCAGGTGGACATAACTCTACTACCCACCAAACCTAGTGCACAAACATTTCCCCCCCACTAGCAGTGACTCTAGTAGTGAGCCGTTTATAGTGATAATGATGACGATGAACAGACGTACGAGTATCGCAGTTACGCGGCTGCCCCATTTCAAAACCTAGTAAGGAACATTTTTTGTAAAAAGAGGTTTTTGCATTAATCTTCCAAATATTGTAAGTCCCTACACAATAAAAAAACACCAGCATTGATATCTAAGATATAAACATAGATATTGAAGCAAATATATATAATATATACTACTCAAAACAAAATAAGGGCCACGAGGTATTTTTTCATTTTGGTGTAAATTATTAAACATTTACATATTGAAAATAGTAAAATATTGAGTATACAAACTCTTTGATACCTAAACTTTTTAATATTGTAGTATTCATCTAATGCTGGCAACAATTTTAAATAAAATTTGATTTAAAATTATTTTTGAAAATTTTGATTGCATTTTCTTTGACGTTTTGCTTTCCTTAGCTTCTTGGTTTATTAGAAATTATCAGAGTTCATTGATATCTCGAGTCAGAAACATCTTTTGCAATATGCCACAAGCACGCAGGCGTCATATGGACTCGCTGACAGCAACCAGAGCCGTTACAATGATTGAAGAAGGTCATTCGCAGCGATCTGTGGGTTTGCAATTGGGATTTTCTCGAAGAGCTATTCAAAATCTATGGAATCGTTTCCAAGAGACCGGCAGTGTTAGAAGAAGACCTGGTTCGGGCAGAGTTCGCATTACAACAGCTCAAGAGGATCGTTACATTCGATTAAGTGCGCGCCGAGATCGCACAACGACGGCCCGCAAGCTGCAAAATCGTTTACGGCTCACAACGGGTACTCGTGTCAGTGACCAAACTATTCGTAATCGATTGCATGAAGACCAGCAGGCATCAAGAAGGCGAGTTGTCCGTATTCCATTAACCAGAAATCATCGTGCAAATCGTTTAAGATTTTCCCGTCAACATTTGGACTGGGACATAAACCAATGGGGCATGGTGCTCTTCACAGACGAATGCAAAGTTAAATTTTTTAACGACGATCGGCGTATTAGAGTATGGAGAAGACGCGGCGAGAGATTTTCAGAAGCCTGCATCCATGAAGTCGATCGTTTTGGTGGTCCAAATGTAATGATTTGGGGCGGGATAAGCTTACACGGCAAAACTGAGCTCGCTATTTTAAATGAGGGTACTGTTACTGCTCAGCGGTATATTGAGGAAGTCGTCAGACCACATGTGATCCCATTTGCCCAGCGAGCAGGTCCTGGATTCATCTTGATGCAAGACAATGCTCGTGCACACACGGCTCAAGCGTCTCGGTTTGTACTGGAAGCGTCTCAAATTCAAGTCTTGCCGTGGCCGGCGAACAGTCCGGACTTAAATCCAATAGAGCACATGTGGGATCAGTTGAAACGAAGAGTTAGAGACGGTGATCAGGAAATCCACAACCAACAGCAACTCATCAACGCTGTTAAAAGAGCCTGGGAAGAGATTCCAATGGAAAATGTCAGGCATTTGATTGAGAGCATGCACTCCAGGCTTCAGGAGTGCGTAACGAAACGAGGGGGGCATACCCGTTACTAAAAGATGAGCATGGAGTATTTTCTTTTGTTTTTAGTAATTTTACATTGTTTTTATTTTTAACCTTAAATGTGTTTTTTCTTTCAAAAGCAAATAAACTTTTTAATCATTATTATTGGAATAAATTTATTGGTCTACACGGTAAAAACAACATTAGTTTTCGTTATGGAGACAAAAAAATTAATATTGGTTTTATTATTTTCATGGTACAGACAAAATACCTCGTGGCCCTTATTTTGTTTTGAGTAGTATATAAAATAAAAAATAAAAAATAAAAATAATATAAAATAAAATATGTAATATACACATAAATCAATACATCAATAACATTTCATGTTTCGTATTTTATATATTATACAACCGAAAGATTTTTTCTTACCCAAGATAAATATTTTTCAAAGGCTAACCTATTTTACGTTTATACGCTCTCCTGTAAAATTTGCTTTTAGGTCCTTACTAGGTTTTGAAATGGGGCAGCCGTACGCTTTCGTATGATTGTTTTTTTCGTCACATAATCATTAGAATAGCCAATAGACATGTTGACATGTCTTTAACATGTACTAGTTTAGCTAAGACCTAGGAAGAGCGGTTTTGTCTTACTATAGGTTTATTATTTAAACTTAAATGGATAAGGCTTAAATATTTGTAAAAACACATGTTTATTATCAATAAATATTTTGTATATTTGTAGTGTAATAGTATTGCTACAGAATAAACAATACGGTTAGTAAATACCTCGAATTGTCGAATCCAAATACCATAAGTTATAACTATTTATAATTTGATTTAATACCTCTACCAATGGTTATGACTTATGAACCCAAGTCGTTTTCCTGAAGTTACTAATTACAGAACAGTAAAAGACATAAAACAAAGCTATTACCTATCACTATTCAAAACTTTATTGCGCATTGTGATGCGCAATAAAGTTTTGTGATGGTGGTAAGTTGATAATTTAATAATTAGGCACATAATGTGTCGAGCTATTAATTAATTAGTATTAATTTACCATAAATAATATACAGTTTGATGCAAATTGTGGTTGGTATAGGGTTTGCCTTATTTAAATACGTACATCCTTTTACCTAAAGGTACAGCTGCCCTATATCGCTGGAGAAAGTATAATATTTGTTCGACACTTTTAGCACAGTGGTCCATACATTTTTCGTCGCCAAAAAATAACATAGACTTTCTCTGAATTTTTGCGGGATGATTTCTAAGAAGCAGGTCTGTTTAAATTTTTTGCTAAGGACTAAAATAGGTCGCTGACCCTTTAAAGGAAAAAAAATATCGATTACTGATTCCTTTCGAACACTTTAGAAATTCGCATTCCAAGAGGTCCAAAAAGAGGGAAAGAAACTAAGTAATAAATGCCCATACCTATATCTGAAACTATACGCACCATACTTTCGGCAGACGGACCTATTCAGAAAACAAATCATTTTGGCAATGATTTGATAAAAACCATCACGGGTTTTTGTATGTAACGCGAACGAAGTCGCGGACGGGCTACAGTCTTTATTCCTCATCATCGTCATCAGCTCATTTTCAGCCCTATACGGATGGATGGATGGAGAGAACGGTGCAAAAACCACCACGCGGGCCCAGTGCGGATTGGTGGTAGTTAACGACAGCTAATGCATTGGTCACCCATCCGATGCGAAGCCTTTGCGAAGATCGAGCGCGTTAACCACTGCGTCATTGAGCTCCTTCTTTTCGTGTCAACGGCCTTATGTCCTCCCGACTCAGAAACCCGGCCACGCGCACTGCAGCATCCGTGGCCTTCATTGAGTCTTCCCTTATGCAGATGGTTGGGCACAAGGGGCACGAAAGCAGGTGGGTCATATCCTGAATTGGAGCACCACAGTCACGGCCAAGCCCCGCGGCATAGACTCACTTAAACAGGGGGTCGACCGCCTAACTCTCTCGCTTTCGATCGCTTTGAAGGCGAGGCGAGGAGGAGGCGTCATCTTGTCATTTCGAAAGCAATATGAAAGCTATATCGAAAGCTAAAGGCTATAGCTTTCGATATTATTCGATATTCAATTTCGATATTATATTAGAAAGCGAGGTGAGGGCTTCGCCTACAAAGCGATTGAAAGCGAGAGTGTTACGCGGTTGGGGGGCAGGTTTGACTTACAGCGACCTACGCAGCCGCGCGCCGCCGGTACGAAGACGATTAAGTGTTTGCCAAAAAGGCCACTGGCAGTCTTTGATCGAGCTCCTCAGTCTGTCATCACTCATCAGTCTTTATTAAAAGAGGCAAATAAAGTTATTAAAGTATTATTATTATTATTTAGAATATGGTTCAAAAATCTCTCGCTCTAATCGGTTATAATACTTATTATTATAATATTTGAGTTGAAATACGTACCTACTACGTTTGACCTTTAAAAATCACAGGTATTAAATATTGATTGGGACTTGTTTGTGTATGTACTCGTCAACAGGAATATCAATAATAGTCGGAAACACGCAACGACTACGTATATCTTTCATTGCTCAGTTGACATTGTGATTATAGAGGTAAGCATTATTTGTGATTCCGGGCTCTTAAAAGTTTTTTATTGTAAACATATTAAATTAAATATTGTATGATTGGTAACGACATACTTTTTTTTCTAAATGTCCTTACTTCTATTAAAGTTGTGGAGATTCTGACGCCCATTCTCTTCGACGCTCTACAGCTAAAAAATAGAAGTCCTGAATGGGTAGTAGGTAAAATATGTATGGACGATGCAAAAGTTTTTAAGTTTATTTGAATAAAAAATTTTGACTTTGATTCAAGTTTCTGTATTGAAGTAATTGCCACGATGATTAATAAGTGGAAGGAAATACAGTGGAAAAACTACCAATCTACTACTACTACTTCGAAATCCAGTCAGATACTGGCAAAATCCTACCATTAGGTTAATTTCAATCGAAATATTTCTTTGTTCCTTATAAAGCAGTTTTTGCGACACTGTGTCTCGCTGTCTATTCCAGATTTTAGCATGTGAGTTTTGTTTACTACGTACGTATTCATTCGATTACGTTTACGAAAACGAAAATTAGTATGGCATTGAAGCAGCGCCTCCTGGCGGCATACGAGAAGAGTTAACATTTGCCAGACGAATTCTCGTTTTCGTTAACGTGATCGAATAGGGAATGAAACTCGCACTTGGCACCATGATACGTAGTGGCCCCAATGTTCATCATCAGTTTTCGACGCCAAAAATATTATGGAGTTTCATTAAAATGTTACTGGATGAAACTAGAAAACAGGTTGTCTATCAATTGTTGCTAAAGTAAAAACTCTGTTATTGACCACTATTTTTAATGATAAGGCTGCGTTTCCACCAGAGATGTGCGAGGTAGCTAAGCGGTGTGCGAGTTAAAAATCCACCAATAGGATTCCTTCATTGCCCTTGCAGGATAAAATAGAATTCTCCTATTGGTGGATATTTACCTCGCGCACCGCTTAGCTACCTCGCACATCTTTGGTGGAAACGGAAAAAAAGCGGAGCGCTGGCCGACCACCTGCTAGATGGGCCAGAGACATAGAGTTGGTCGCTGGAAAAATCTGAATGCGATCAGCTCAAAACAGAAGGGATTGGCGTAATATGCAGGAAGTCTATGCCCAGCGGTGGGTAGATACGGGCTGAAAATGATGATGATGATGAAGGAAAAAAGGTGTTGAACACTGGTTCCTGGCGCACATTGGGTAGTGACCCTGATGCATCCTACATCTAAACTCCGTCGTAATAAATATTTTATTACACTTTAGGTACTTATATATATTTCACAGTCACTATATAATATAATAAATAGGTAGGTATATAAAATGTTAAATTACTTAATTTTTTTTTTCAACATTTGTGTTTTTGTAATTTGTTCGCAACAAAATTTGCGTTAAAAATTATTTGAACATTTTATAAAAATAGCTTGCTTACTTTTTAACTGATCTTTAATATTTGTAAAAATATTATATCGGATGTTAGTGACGGTAGTTGTTGACATTGAATGGGCGCCTTTGGCTTTCAAAGTAAAAAGTGTTGAATAATTTCGGCGGGCTAGTTAGAACCACGATAGCTCAATTGGAAGAGCACCTGACCCGGAATGTCAGAAGGGTGCAGGTTCAAATACTGCGCGTGGAAATTTTTTCAACATTTGTGTTTTTAGGTAGGTATAGGTATGTACCTAATTCATTTGGTTGAATTCTAAAGTCGTTTATCAGAAACAGATTAAGCCAGCACCAATTAGCGTAGGAAGAGTTATCTGCTGCGGCAGATATCCGGAAGCCAGGAAACACAGTATATGAAATCCTCTTGTGCCGACAGTTATTTAATTTGGACAAATTCAGTTGCAGCAGATAACAATATTTTTTGTAGTGCTGCTGGTGTAAGTTGATTTTGCGTAAAACGAAACGCTTTCGATTAAAATTATTGAACGGAAGCATGTTACAAATTAATTCGAAGACCTCAGTGTCTTTGACAATGAAGCCAGTAAAAGTTTCGAAACGTCAGCAAATCGAATAATAAGTAGAGTACCTATGAAAAATAAACACGAGTTTATACGTAAAACTTTTTTTTATCAGATTCACAAAAAATGGAGGTGTTTATAAATTCATCTGTAGGTGGATACCTGTTATGTTTCAACGTAGTATTGGTATATATATTTTGACTTGATAGCAATTTTGAACCCACATTTATTATAATATACATGACCTGGTTAAAGGTCGCGAGAAGGCCGTGGGATGTGGCAAGCTGCTAAACAGTGCTATCTATCTATGTGTGGGAATCTTTTTTTAATATACCTACTTCCAAGTTTATTTTTTTACAAGCAGAAGCGTTTGGTTTTCATCTTCAATGTAAGAAGTAATCTTCAGTTTTGTTAGAAAGAGATTTTAAGACAGCTAGGCACTCTAGTTTGAGTTTTACATTCACTCTTCTATCACGTTTAATCGTCTCTGTAGTCTAGTGGTTAAGGCTTTAGACCCAGAGGTCCCGGGTTCGACTCCCATAAGGGGATAGACGGGTGTAAGTAGATGTGTTTGTGTAGATGGCTTGGTCGGTGGTAGGGCTTGTTTGTCAGCCTAGCTAGCTACCACCATCTTATCTAAATATGTCGCCATAACATCAACGCTTGTAGCATTGTTGTGTTCCGGCAGCTAAAGCTAAGATTGCCAGTACCTCAGTATATAAGGATTCTGGGTGAAGTGCACTTCCACCATTGGCCTTCTCATCACTTAATATCGGGTGAGATGAAGGCCAGTGCTTACCCGTAAAGTATTAAAAAATGTTAACGAAAACGAGAATTTGTATGGAAAAAAATTAACTTACCTCGTTTATCACCAGGAAGAAGGCGCTGCCGCTAATTCAATGCCATACAAATTCTTGTTTTCATTAACGCGATCGAATAAAGTAGTAAGTTGTAAGTAGCGTCCAAACGTAGGCGAGTGAGTAATCATAAGTTGCCGTTCCAACAAGAAGAAAAATTTATGCACTCTCGTCCGTCTACATGCCCGCCAGTTAAGTTGGCGGGATGCGGGAGACGCGAGCGAGGGGCCTACTTCGCACTGGACTAGCCGAAAAATATGATCGCGATCTATTCAAATCAACTTAATAAACCACTTAGGTACTACTTACTTAACTCGCTTTTGCCGTTGAAACGACAATAACAACTTAGCCCGCCGATATCGTAAGTTAACACGCTATTGTACTTATTGAAATGTAAATCGGGCTTTAGCAACGTTTTCGAGCCAGGTGCCGAGTTAATTTGACCGGGTATTAGTTAAACCAAGACTTAGGCAATTCATAAGTTTAGTGCAAACGGGTGTAAGTTTCTAAGTATTTAGGTAAGGAAGTGTACTTCTATCATCGGCCATATCGTTACCGTCCGTTTCGTTACTTACGTAAAAAATGTCCAAAAAAGGTTTACAAGGTACTTTATGGTTTTTCAACCTACCACAATAAACATATCTACAAAACCGAAAGTCGTATAGATTCCGTATTTAATATGCCATATTTACACTTAAAGACGTGTAGGTGTCATCACGGCGCGTACGGCAGTGAAAGTGAAGCTTTGTTTGTGACCCATAAATTAAAACCTATGTTAGATAACATTTCAAAAATCATGCAACTATCAATCAAAAAGTTACGTATTCACATAAGATTAAGTTGTATAATTATGAAAAAAAACCCTTAGTGTGTCTGGCGTTATTTTTTATTATTTTGAATTTTGCATTTACAATTTTTACGTCATTTTTTATTTATTTTCAAAAAGCCAAATATAAGAAATACCTTTATTGGCACACTTTACAACAAAAATTAATTACATTCAAAAAATAAAAAATAAAAAACAAGAGACAAAGTTTGGCCAATTAGGCCCCAGCCTCAGCACATTCTACAACGACATGAGCACGGTAAAGATATTATTACCGTGACATGAGGCCGCTGCAACGCTGGTATTCTGGAGGGGCCTAATCGGTGTGACGTCACAATAAAAAAAAACAAAGATAAATAAATCTATCTTGGCTGTTTGCCTTTCCGAACTATTACAAAAAAAAGAACTACGAATATAGTTACGATATAAAATTTTACTAGACCTTTTTTTTCGACTGTGAAAGGGTAAGCGCCACCGCATACATGCTACTTTTAGCATCGGCGATCGGCGATTTTGCGACTGCTGAATCACGTTTTGGCGACTCTCTGCGTTCGATCGCAGTAAAATCGTGAGATTCTTATCGATGCAGTATCGCGATTTCGCGACTTCATGCGTTCGGTTAGGACGCGGTATCGTAATCGCGCGTTTTAGCGACTGCTCCGATGCTGGATCGGCAACTCAATGCAAATCGATGCGACCGGGCATCCGAATGTGTGCGGAGTGTAACGATCAGAAGATGTGTCGAGCTTCCGAAAAGCGACTGAATCGCCGCGTTTGGTGTTTTTAAGTGTGCGGTGTGGAATGTGTGGCTTCTAACATACCATATGGCACTACCATGCGCCTATATTTATATGGGACTAGCTTAAACCCGCGGCTTCGCACGCAATAATAATAATTGCCGTAAAATAAATAAAATAAAACATCGTTACGAATAAAGCCAATATTGAAAAATTTAACTGAACCTATTATTCCATTATATTATACATGAATCAGAGGATTCATTAACTGCACATGTAACTTTGTAATCCTATACATTTATATGGGATTACAAAGCTATTTATGCAGTTGGTGTATCTAGAAAACTGGACCGAAATTGCAAAATATTTTAGTTTTTCCTTGATTCATACACCAAACACTACTTATATTCCAAATTTGAAGCTTCTAGGTCTGCTAGAAGTGCCTTAGAATTTTGATGATCGGTGAGTCAGTCAGTGAGTGACAAAATTAAGAAATTTGACCCGTTATAATTCTTAAAATACTGGTTCAAATTGAATGAAATTTGAAATATACGTGTCTTTACAATGCCTGCATGGTTACTGAAAATTTCAGTCTTCTAGTTTTATCCACAACGAAGTTACAGGGGGTCGAAAATGGTCTGAATTGCTTCGAGAAAAGGATGGTACGGCCGTGACGCTTTTTTGCTCGACTTGGTGGGGGCACGGCCGTGCCCCCAGAAAATATATAATAAAGTGCCTTCCACTCTAACGGAATTGCCACTACACAAGTTTAAGACAGAAATAAAACAAGGTCTAATGAAAAAAGGTTACTATAAAATTGATGATTATCTTAATGATAAGAATGTGTGGTCATATTAGTCTGCTCGCCTGCGCATGTTATTTCACATTGTAAGTAGTTACACTTTTGTATACAACTCTTAGTTTAAAAGAGTAGCTGCTAAGCTTCTTGCTGGAGTCTTCTTAGCAGAATCAATCTTCCGAACCAGCAGTAGAATCGCATTACATATGTATTGTTTATTAAATTATATATTTTATGTATTATTGTGTGTATTTTTTTAATATACTTTTGTGTTTTTTTTATGTAACTAATTTATAGAGCGTATACATACTGTATGCATATTTAAGTGTCTTTAACAGTTGGTTAGCAACGCGTAGGCGACATACTATATAGACAAATATATATCTAGTCACTTTCTCTCTTATTTAACTTGTAGGTTAGATACTAAGTAGGTGGACTGGTCCCGCCTTTTTCGGACACAATGAGTACGTAATAGGCAACTGAATACCTCCTCGAGCCGACTAGTGTCCGATCACTAATCATTAGATGGTATTACATAACCCTAAATCCATCATCACCGAATGCGATTAAGATCAAAATAAATAAAAAACTTTTGATTGCAAAGTAACTAGTTAGTTAGATAGTTTTTTTATAACACTTAAATGGTAGTCAGCTAATGGCAAGAGCTCGATAACGCAGTTGTTATCGCGCCCGGTCTGCGAGTGCTGAGGTTAAGCAACTTTGGATGGGTGACCAAAAATTTATCATATCGAGCTCCTCCGTGCTTCGGAAGGCAGGTAAAGCCGTTGGGCCCGCGTGGTGGTTTAGGCCCGTTCTCCTTAACCATCCATAGGGAAGGCTCGTGCCCCAGGAGTGTGGACATAAAATGAGCTGATGATGATGATGATAAAATGGCAATCAAGCATATGAACGAAGTGTTAATTTGTATTGCACGGATTGTATGCACGTATACAATCATAACAGCCTAATTTAACGTCACTATTAATTTCGAGATTAAAAAATTGCCCTGCCCCTGGCCCGAAGTACTAGAAGGTGAATGTTTTTAAATTTGGTAGGTATGTTTCAACACTTAAAAAATTTAAAAAAGATTTTATTCTCTCTTGTAACACTTAGTATTGTGAATGCAACATTAAAATAATAGAAAAAAAACGCAATAAAATTGTACATACGCCTGCACATAAACCTATCCAAAACTGTCAATTTTATTAAATACATTTTCAACCTTATATTTCAGGCATAAAGTTTAAAGTTTATTGAGATTATTTGACAGTTTATGATAGGTCAATGCACAAGCGTGTGTACAAAACTTATTTTACACTAGCTGACCGGCGGACTTCGTGCCGCTTTGACAGTTTCCATCATGACAACAAAACAAACAAATCATTCGTCCGCTTAATATAAGAACACCTGATGGACCCCTATAGCAGCGCCACCTACCGGGTCCGATTGTAAATAAATCTAAACCATTCTCGAATCCACTTGAACACAGAATATTACATCCAAATCGGTCCAGCTGTTTAGAAAGAGTTCAATGACATATACACGCACAGATGATTTTTATATATAAAGATGTATTTTAAACTCGGTATGTAAAGAGTTCAAGACCGTAAATATAGGTAAATATTTATCTTATATTATCTTATATTCTCTCGAATAGGTACTATTGTTTTGCTCTTCTTCCTCTATGTAGTACTGCCAAAAGTTTGGCGATGTCTATGAGGACAGAGAGCTTGAAATCTTCTGTTTTTTCTTCACAGAAGCCTACACCCCGATCCGATCTAAACCCCTTTGGAGAATCTAGTAGGGCGCGGGGACACGCACTAGTGCGTGATGCCGTTCTCTCTAGAAAACCTCTGAAGGTGATTCGTTTTACACGGCTTGAGGAACCCTTTAAGTTTCTCGCCGCCCCCAAAAAAGCCCGGTGAAGCTGAAAATGCCGTAAAAGGCAATCAGCAAACTCTCTCCAAAAAAACAACAAGCCTACATAAGCAGCTGTTTGTTGGTATGGTAGAGGCACCCAGTGCTCGACATAGTAGTAATAACATAGAATTTCATTGAAATTTTACTGGATGACAGCTAGGAAGCTAATGATCTGTATTAAGTTCAAATATTTTTATCTATGTATTAATATGTGAAGCAAAAACTTTGTACCCGTTTTTACGAAAATTGCGCGTACGGAGGAGTATGAAATTACGCACACTTATAGTTTATATAGAGAAAGCTGTCCGAAAGTTAATTTTTTTTTTAATTATGCTTAAAAATACATTAAATCTATAAAAACAACATTACACACACTATCCTATACACACACACGCAAATGTATTTGACACACGTAATGTTTGTCTTTAATGCTGCCGACATCTGTCAATGCCAATCCAAACTCACATTCTATCTTTTTTAATTTTTCATTGCTTATAGGATACAATCCGTGCAGCCTTAATAAAATTACGGTCGAATTTCGACCACTGGGCGACCACTAGTTATTTTAAATTTAGCATTCACAATGATATATTATATCTATCTAATCTAATACCTTTAAACGAGCAATTCTTGTATATTAGGTAGATAATTTATAATCTGAATATCGGAAACAGCTCCAACGATTTTCATGAAATTTAGTATGCAGGGGGTTTCGAGGGCGATAAATTGATCTAACTAGGTTTAATTTTTAGAAAACGTATAGTCATCCATGTACTATGATTTCATATAGGAATTACACTAGAAAAAATCAACCAGCCTCAGGAAGCTCAAGTGGGAATCGAACCCACGACCTTTGGATAACCATGCTCTGACCGCTGAGCTGCTGAGGCCCCAGAGCCCATTTGTAATTCCTTTAAAAAAAGAGTCGATCACTGGGTTTGTATCACGCAGGTGCCTCTACCCTAGTTATGTTTTGTGGAGCATTTGTTTTGTGGCATAGTGCCTAATCAAGGCTCCAATATTTTATTGGGCCTGCCTTCTTGGCTTTGGTTCTCTGCTATCTTTCATACATCAATTCACGTCGGTATCCAGACGTGAATTGATGTAAGTATAAAAAGTTTTCTATGCCAATTCTAAAAGAATTTGGGGCGTCGCCGCACATTTTCATCGGGCTATCGGAAATAGCACATTGACCTTTTAGAATCAAAGCGCAACCCCTCCCATGTGACCTTTAGATAGCTACTATCATTGCTTAAACGTCTAAAGTTTCAGTTTGTTATGCAACCTTTAATACAATTATTAACACAATTTTAAATGATGACAAAACCAAAAAAGTATTATGTATGACAAGTTCCGAAAAGGTATAGAAAACATATCCAGGACCGTCAACCGGGAATTGAAACGGCACAATAATTTAAACCCGTGTAAAATTTATTTTGAAAAGAGCGATCCTTTATCCGCGCGCTTTATCTTATTACTGGGCCCGCGTGGTGGTTTATGGGCCGTTCTCCCTATTCATCCATAAGGAAGGTTCGTGCCCCAGCAGAGGGGACGTATGTGAGCTGGTGATGAAGATCCTTATGTCCTATCCAGTTTTTTAACGGGCTCTTTATTGAACCGGTGTAGAATTTTTCAACACCTTTTTTCTGAATTTATGTGGCGTAATCGCTGCAGCCGTATGTGTCGAGATGCTAAAAGACACTACTTTCACGAGCCCTTGAGTAACCGAAAATCTGAAGATTTTCGGTTACTCAAGGACTCAAGGGGAAAAAAGCCCACGTTATTCCTTTACCAAAGACCTCCCATCCTTCCCCACCCACACATTTTCGGCCTATTTCTATATTACCATATCTTTCCAAAGTTCTCGAGCATGTTGTCCACAAACAAATGTCGTACTTTCTTTTACATAATAACCTTCTGAGCCCTTATCAATCTGGTTTTAGACCCGGTCACAGTACCGTTACAGCCCTATTGAATATTACTGACGACGAGAATAAGTCCCCGACCCTGCTGGTTCTACTCGACTTCAGCAGCGCTTTTAATTCCGTTGACACTTTCAAGAACCTGGGTGTCACTCTAGACTTTGAGCTGTCCTGGAAAAGCCACATCACTGATATTAGTCGTAAAGTGTTTTTCTTTTTCCATTCGCTCAAGTGTCTCCAAACTTGCCTTATAAGACTAAAGTCACCCTCGCCCAAACTCTTATTCAACCTCTATTTGACTATGGTGATGCCTGTTACTTGGACGCTACTGAGGAACTTCTTAATAAACTTGAACGCCTACAAAACTAATGCATTCGATTCATTTTTGGTCTACGAAAGTATGACCATGTTTCGAAATTCCGCAAGAAACTTTAGTTGCTCCCAATTCGCCTACGCAGGAATACTAGGCTTTTATGTCTCCTCTTCCATGTCCTTTATAATCCCTCCTATCCATCCTATCTGCAAGAACGTAAGATAACGATAACAAAGAACGGAAGATATTTCAGAACTGAAATAAGCAGCGCCCTTGTACTACATTCACCCGTAGAGTTTATTTTGTTACCCTTTTATGTATGTACATAAACTTGTAAGTAAAATAAAATAAATAATGGCCATATTTCGTCAGGACTATGTTATTAGCTTAGGGTACAAGAGGAGCTCGATTGCGAAGCGGCGTAAGCGTGCGAGTAGCCTTCTTGCAAGTTAAGTATTTTTTTTAATGCCGTGATATGGGATAGATGACCTAATTTAATCTAACATAATATCTCCAGATATGCTTCGGAAGGCACAATTTGCCGTTTTTTCTCGCTATATGGCAGTGGCAGTTGATAAAACCTCCACGTGTGGATCCAGCTGTGGGACTTTTATATGCTGATTATATATGTATCACGGATAATATGGCTCTTATTCGAAAACGACTACCTACTAGTTAAGTAATATCCTATAGAACATGAACAGTATCATAAAAATAGACATTGCGTCTGCCGAAGGTGATATTAGCTTTAGCACTACGCGGCGATCTTCACGTCAACGCGTTAATTAGCATAATTATGTTTATCTGAACATAGCCTATTAACGAATACGCGTTACCCTCCATAATTATGCGTAAGCGCACATCAGTTTACGAGCATTATTCTGTTTTAAAAGTTACAAAACCGTAGTTATACTAATTAAAGTTTAATAAAAACTCGTGAATGATTTTACAAAAAAAATGCACTCAAAAATGTAATCGACTCCATTACTTATCTATACTAATATTATAAAGCTGAAGAGTTTGTTTGTTTGTTTGGTTGAACGCTCTAATCTCAAGAACTATTGGTTCGAATTGAAAAATTATTTTTATGTTGAATAGTCCATTTATTGAGGAAGGAGGCTATAGGTTGTTCGCTAATTATCGCAGGTAAAACCGCGGGGCACAGCTAGATTAATTTATGAAGGTACCTACCTAGTAATTAAGGAGCTCTGTGCTTAAGTTTTGATTTATGGACTAAATATTTTTTTTCAATTTCTTGCTCTTTTGTGCTAAGAGCGCATGTAGAGGCGCTCTTAGCACAAAAGAGCAAGAAGGGAAAGGTATTCGGGTTACGAGAACAAAGTCGCGCAAGGGTCGGTAACAGCTAGTTAATTTAAAACAATACATAGCTGCAACATAATAAAGATGAATACATTAATTTAATTAACATCTATCGATGATTGCGTCATAATAAGTCCCCAGTGACGCCACCTCCCCAAATAAGGTGCAGCAGTTATTATGACAAGGACAACACTTTAGTTATAATTCATGGAGTGTAACTATTCGACTTTGAAGGCAAGGTCGATGCAACAATGAGGGGTTGAGTCAAGGGACCACACCGCAAATCGACCATGTGATTTATTTGTTTCCTTGCATTCAAATTGTTTAATGTATATACATTTAAAAATGCTCGTAAATAAAGATTGCCTTCTATTCTTAAGGCGAAGGGTAAGGCACACTAGCGCCGCTAATGGATTTAATTTGATAACTGCTAAACTGGATTTTTTTTCAAATATTTCGGACCTTCCGACACTAGGCAAACATCTATTATTTAATAATTGTGCACTACATTTAGGTTTGTTTTTTTTTCCTGTTATCGGACGGTACGCAATGTTTAAAAAAAGATCCAGTCCGTTAGTAATTGTCAAATTATCAATTGGTGGCGCTAGTGTGCCTTACCCTTCGCCTTAACCGATCCTTGAATTTGAAGTGATTATAAAGAATTATATAACTAGGTACCTACCTATTGTCAAAAATACGTGTTTAATTTGCTGACTCTACCATTTTGACAACACAGTTTTGGTACCTAATAAGTAAGCAAGAAGGTAAGTATATTTCGTGTATACTATACACACATCAAAAATGTCAACGGGTCAAGTACATTTTAAGCTACGAGTATACATTTTTTTTCTAATAATATTTACCAACTCTGGTTTTCCAGACTGGCTCCTTGCTCTATTTTTATGTTCTAGTAAACAATTTTATCCATATTATGTTGAAAAAATTAAGAAAGAATGCAATTTTAACAAAATGGGGAACATTTTACGTTAAGGTCGTCACCTAATTGGCAAAAAAAGCAAGAACAAGGTTGATTTTTTAAAATTTTATTGTAAAATAAAAAAATCTAAATCTGTATTTCTACCATTCACACGAATCACAAGGACAGCGATTTGGCATGCTTAAAATCAGTTCATCCAAATCACTTTGACGAATAGCTGCCCACGTTCTTTCTAACAAGTCAAAAAGTTGTTGTGGGGTGTGCACGGCATCCATTACTAGGCAGAGATCTTCATTGGAGCATGTTCCATGCATGCTCAATTGGGTTGAGGTCTGGTGATTGTGCAGGCCACGGCAGGACGTAAATATGAGAATCGGCAAGAGTGCGTGTTACGACTCTAGCCGTGTGTGGACGTGCATTGTCAAGCATTAGTCGAAACGAATCACTCAATCGGCCTCGCAAGGGGATGATCACATCTGAAACAACCCTCTCTGCGTAGATTTGAGCATTGAGGTTGCCTCTGATCCAAATGAGATCGGTTCTTCCACCGATCCAGAACCGGCCCAAACCATGATTGTTCCCCCTCCATATGGATGAATTTCCTGACAAAATCTCATAACGTCCAAAGGTCCTCCAAACTCGAGTGCGTCTTGTATCCGGTTTCATACCGAAACGTGATTCATCAGAGAAGCAAACACAGCGCCAGTCTTCATCGTGTTTTCATTCATTCATATAGTGAAATTCATTAAAAAGAATCAATAACGATCCAAAAAAGTTAAAATATTAATTCTATAACGCAACGATACTTTAAAATGTACTTGATACCTAGACATTTTTGATGTGTGTAGTTTATGCATAAGACTGCCGGGGCGACGATTATTTGGAGCTCTTCACCTCTCTATTCCGATTGTTTTTACAATGTAAAATGATATCTTAATCATATATCGGGGCCAGGGGCCCGGGTTTTACGTGATTCTTCTCTACTCCCAAGCCCAAAAAGGTCGAAGGTGGGTAGGAGGTGAGGTGACGCCTACCCACTAAATAATCTAATATCAGTTATCCACTTGGGACATGTATCTATGTTCCCACCTGCAGTATAGATGCCGTCAGAGCTGTCATGGCTACGAAGAGAAGCTGCTGGCGTGTGTACTCGTGCAGCGGCTTAGCGCAGCCCCGCTGGTAGACCGTGGAACAGTCTGCTGTGTACGGCTTAAACTTGGCGTCGAGGGGACCCTGGCCGCAGCACGAGAACGGAACAGCTCCCTTCTGGCCGAAGTCCCCTGGCCCACTCACGCCACAGCATTCGAACTGGAGAGAAAAGATTATCATCATCATCAGCCTTTAAAAGTCCTACTGCTGAATGTCAAATGAGCAATATCTGGGCTACATGGACAATAGCACACTTAGGGAGATCAGGCCACCACCACAGATTAAGTAATAGTCACTTCCCACTACGCTGGCTCAATGCTAGTTGATGGGTTTTTTATTGACTGGTTAACGTGCTTTTTGAAGCATGGAGAAGTTCAAGATATTTTAATTTGCTCCTTCTTCTGGTAACCCGGCAGCATTAGCAATAATGAATACACAAGGCACAACATTCCAAACCAACTAATTCCTAATCGTATAAGAAAATACCTACATACATGTATGTTAAATAACTCTATAGCACTAGTTTTTCTTTTGTTTACGCTCGCTGCATGGAACAAGGCAGAATTTTTAACCGAATTAACAAATCATTGAAGCCAGATTAGGTAGGTACTACAAATACACTTCTGTTCGTCGCTCACGAACCGAACGGCCGGCCGGCGTCAAGGCTGCCGCGGCAATCAAATCAGAAGTTGGCTTGAATACAATTTACTATTGTGTTTTTAATGGTCACTAGAGTTATTACCTACTAGCAAAAAGTATAACTTTATAAGTTATGTACTTAAGAGTTTAATACGACAAAGCAAAATGAGTGACTGATGCGAGTTTTACACGGTCTGATCCGAACCCTTCGGAGAATCTAGTAGGGCACGGGAACGCGCGCTAGTGCGCGATGCCGTTCCCTCTAGAAAACCTCCGAAGGTGATTCGTTTCACACGGCTTGAGGGACCCTTTACGTTCCTCGCGCCCCAAAAAAGCCCGGTGAAGCTGAAAATGCCGTCTGAGGCAATCAGCAATCTCTCTCCAAAAAAAAAAAGGCTCACGCCCTTTAATCAGGTACAGATACGGGCCGGCCTTCTGGAGTTCAGGTTTTTTTACTCCTTAATACTTAGGCTTCATCTCACCCTGATGTTAAGTGATGATAAGGCCAAAGATTGAAGCGCACTTCACCCGATTCCTCAACAACTGAGGTAGTGGATTTCTTATCACTAGCTGCTGGAATACAACAATGCTACAAACATTGATATTATAGCGACATGTTTAGATAGGATAGTGGTAGCAAACCTGTGGACAAACAAGCTCTACCACCAACCATTCCAAGTACACAACCATTTACCTCCCGCTGGGAATCGAACCCGGGACATCTGTATCAGAGACCTCTGTGTCTTAAAAGTAGACCACAGAGGAGTCCTAGTCGTTACAGTAAATTCATCCGTACCTGGACATGCAGCCTGTCCCACCGTATGGAGTCTGGGGAGTTGGGCTCCTTAGCCTCAGACGCCAGCTCAAAGTAGTCGCTCATGGAGTTCCTTATGTCGATGTCCACACTGTCCCACACCACCATGGCCCACACGAAGCACGAGAACTCCACCGCTACCACGACGAAGATCAGAACTGCCGTCTGGAAGAGTTGTGTGGTTTATTAACATTTGAGGAGTAAAGATTGCCTGGTACTAGGAGCCGCCAAGCAGCATACTCTTGCACTGCTGTTTTGGACGGACTCAGTAACGTTACAGGGCACAGAGGCATACGAACTGATAATCTTTAGGAATATAATGAAATAGAATATAATAGAAAAACGTTTTTAGTGTCATAACTACACATTAACACACCTACATACAATTTAAGATACTTAAATTAAGTATAAATAATATAATAATAATAATAATATTTTATTTATTAAAAGACAACAAAGATCCATTGTGTTAGAATACAAGTAACTTATATGCAATGTTAGTAAATAATATTAAAAAGAGACTTAATTCTAAAAACTAATTAGCCAATTAGTGGACAGTCCCACCATTAGCTAATATACGCTCCATGACACTGTTGCGGCTGCCCCGAACCCGTCGCAGCAGAGAACCTGCTTTTTTGCTCAGTATGGCCGGGAAACTGTCGACCTGCGCATCCTCAAACATTCCTGAGGCACTACAATGTCGAGGCAGCCACAACAGTGCCCTGAAAGCGTTGTTATATTGAACGCGAAGGACGCTGTATGATTTTCTGGTAAAATTAACCCACAGGCTACTCGAGTAAAAGGTATCCGCTCAGCATGATGTTAGGTCTCCTAAATTATAGGATAACCTAACGCTGGTCTTCCGCGAACAACGCGCGTGATGCTTATGGTGTTGTCAGGTTTCAGATCAAACTAGTCTTAGACCCAGGAGGTCTTAGATTCGATTCCAAGCTGGAGCAACATGTTAATGTACTCGATTTAGTTGATTGGTCCTGTTTTAAGTTCGCACTTTACTACGTTCGTTATGATTTATCTTATAGAAGTCTGTCCCATAACATCAAGGTTAGTAGAATTATTGTTCGGACATCGATACAGTAAGAGATAAGATTGCCAGTTCCACTGCTAATGAGTCATTTACCGTCACAAATGTGAAGAGATGACGGCCAAGCGTTTCGTCGTCAATTAAAAAAAGCGTTAAATATTTTGTCCCTCGTTCTTTTGTCCCCCAACTTCGAAGAACCACGAGAATTTCATTATCTTTGTTTTTTTAATATCACATCCGCTTACAATTCATTCTTTAGCTTAATCATTATGGATTCTGTTATCTGATTAAATAAATAAAACTGTATGTTTCTTATAATATAAGATAAGTCATAAATTAATACTAAGAAGTCTAAAAATGTACTAAAATAGGCATTGTCATATTCAAATGCCTTTCCCTGTAGAATGTGTGTACATACTACGTAAATTTAAAGTCGTAGTTTTGTAGGCGGTAAAGATATTTATAATCATGGCAAGATTTAGCTCGGTATCACTCATACGTAGATAGATAGTCTGCAAGTAAAATAACTGTGACAGACGGACAGCCTTAAGTACATGAAGTTTTTTAGGTTCCGGACTCAAACATAAATAAGGTTTGAGTCCGTAACCTAAAACAATACGGGGATTACTCTATAGAGTATAAGAACAGTTTTGAAATTAAAAACACCAGGTACACATTCCCAGGATAGATAGCAGTACGACATTGTTTTGAAACGTACCAAAACAACATGAAAGTGGTGCATAGATTTAGCAGTCCTCCATCCGATCCAGGCTACTGAGCAAGTTATTATGGCCATCATCAGCAACAGTATCGCTGGATACTCCACATTCACGCCTATGAAGTGTCGGTACACAAACAGTTTGTATAGCAGAAACCCGCTCGCGCCAAATAGTACCACTGCTGACATCTGTGGACAGAACACAACAACATTACGATCATATAGGTGACCCGACCAAATTATGTTGTACCTCTTACGCAGAACGTAGAACAGTACTTTCGTTGGTAAAGCAATAGCAACTAGCGCCACTGCAAACCAAATACGTCTAAGCAAACGATATTTTAAATGTTATCGTGTTATGATAGTTGCGCGTACAATGATCTCTAGTCTCTACTTCACGATTTAGTAGGTACTACAAAAGAAAACTGTGTCATGTCACTGTTTAGAATTAATTTTAAGGATGAATAAAGCTCTTGTTATAAAAGTGTTATCATTTTATTACAGTTTTCAGCGGACAGTGTTAGCCTTGCGTTGTTATGACAACAAAGTCCGCTGAGACAAACAACAGGGTCTGTATCAGTAAATTAAATAAGTTGGTACTCACGGCGAATAAAGCGTTGAATGTTAACACAAGATATTTCCAGCAATTCGTCGAGAGAGCCATCGTGGTGTTCCAGCCTCACATGTCCGAGATCGTGTTTGAAACTTGACTCAAAACAAAGAGTCCGGTCGTTCCACTCCAGAGATTGTTTGTGTATGTCGCTCGGGCCGCGCGCCTCACCGCAATGATGCAACGACGTCGGTACAGAATTAAACATTCGACATTTATCTACAATACCAACTTATCTTTTAACTTTAAACCAAAAGGTGTGACGAATATCGTGGAGGATTAATCATTTATTCTGTGAGTCGTTAATTCATGTCGTATGCTGTACTGGTGGCTGATAATATGCTACACCTGCGTGTCAGCATATCTGTCCGTTATCAATAGTTGAAGCGAGTAAGTGGTACCTATAATCTAACCCACTTTCGAGTTGACCACGTGAACGCTGCATACAAAATAGTAAGAAGATATTTTTAACTCAGTGATAGCCTCTATTTTGGCGACAATTTGTTCCGGATTTACTTAAGATGCTTGTATCTAGATACCTACGTAAAACTATCACGGTGATATACCTATTTAAATTATAAATAGGTACCTATAGCTAGGTACACACGAACATACATACATAACATAAATAACATAACATACGAACGAACATAAAGCTGTCAAGAATAATGGCGACATAAAAATAATAAAATAACTACAAAATGCTATCGTTAGCGGAACATTTTTTTTAAATTTATTAATTTTATTCTAAACTATAATAGCTGACCCGGCGGACTTTGTACCGCTTTGACAGTTTCCATCATTGAGTTAAATATAATCAATGGTTTCCATGACAACAAAACAAACAAATCATTTTGTATTGGATAATTAAATTGTTGTTTTTAGTATTTTATATATTATTATTATTTTTAATGTAGCCTATGTTACTCAGCGCTAATGTAGCATTCTAATGGTGAAATAATTTTTAAATCGGTGCAGTAGTTTTTGAGTTTATTCGTTGCAAACATACATACATACAAAAATACAAAGGTTTCCTCTTTATATTAATATATACATACATCAAAAATATTCACAGAAACACAAATTTTTCACTAAAGCATCGGGTAAAGTCTCCACTTGGATTATGTCCATAATTTTTTTAACTTCTGCATTTATGTCGGGGCTGAGTGGGCCCACCTGCTTCGCAGTGCGAAGCATCGTCCTTGCCTTGTGCACGTCTCTTTGATACATCGCGAGCAACGCCAAAAAAGCCCACCCATCGGCCAACATTGGCTCCAATTTCACCGCAGCCGAAGCCCATCGTTCTGCTAGAACTTCCTCACCCATCCTGTTATATATTCGACCAATTGTAAGAGCTGAATGGGCGGACGGCGCTAACTTGTGGACTTGAGCAGCTCTCTGAAGAGACATAAATGGATCAATGCTGAATCCTGATAGAGCAGCTTTCAAAAGTAACGATGGGCATGATTCAGCTCCAGCTTTCTCTGCTTCAGTAAGAGCGATGTCACATTCGCGATCCCAAGTTTTCGCACTTGAGAGACATGTTGCTCTCATTTGAGACATCATGGCAGAAGGGCCGAATATCTTTATGCCTTCTGTGGTTACATCCAACGCTTTGTCTAACTCTCTTCTTATGAGAAAAGATGCTGCTCTTATGTAGTGAGCGTCCGGTCCAATTTTAGTTTTTAAACCCAATCGAGAACCACTTGTGGCACACTTCCCCTCGTAACATTTTAGTAACCTCTCGCTAAAAGCATAACATCGTAAGCAAAGGAAGAATGCTGCTGCTATTAGAATAGGGTTCTCAGAACAGACGATGGACGGTAACCAATAAGTTTCCTCCTCTCCACTTATCTCCGTCCATCTACCATGAAACAATTTCCATTCTCTTGGAAGTTCATAGGATTTTCTCATTTTCTTGGCGGCTATAAATGCTGCATTTAAACTATTATTTGAATGATGTAGGGCATGCAGAGCTGCCCATCCAATGGCATTAGTGGTACCTTCAGAACTATCGCCCTTTATTGCAATACGGAAGGCGGCAGATGCAAGTTCAAAACCTTTTGTGCCCTTATTAAATTCTTGAGCACCAAAGGTCCATAACAAATATTTATTTCGCGTGTGGACACTTAAAGCTTGTAGTAAATAGTTCTTTGCATCTGTAACTTTTCCTTCTTCTAAACATCTTAACACTTTTGTAAGCAGTGGTCTTGGGTGGTTTCCTAAAATTGTTAAGTTATTCTTGACATGCATGTCTGCTAATCTACTATCTCCAGCTAAACGGCATCGGGCAGCAGCGACTCTTGATGTTACACGTGACACTGGAGGTTGTGGATCAAAAGAGGCAGTAACTGCGCGTCTACTAGCACCATGTTGAGATGTCACAGTATCTTGCCAATCTATAAGTGGACAATTACCAGGTGAAAATTGTTTGAGCATTGTTCTTACCCTCATTAGTAACCTATTGGCCGCTGTTCTTTTAATACCTTGGTTCATTGGAACTGCACCACGACAAGCCAAGCCACTCAACTCTTTGTGGACAGCTAAAGCACCACCTTCCTTACGTATGCGTCTCACATCAACTACTGGATCTTCTTGTGGCGGTTCTATTTCTAAAGCATCTACCGGATATGCTGAACCTTCTGGTGGTGGAAATCCTATTGTCTCGTATAACCAAGCCAACTTTGATTTCGGTACTAAGGATTCCATTAAATCAAATCTGATTACTATATATGCGTTATGACCGAAATCATCTGTTATTATATCTGTTTCGCGAGCGCTAGCTTTTGCGCTACTTGGCGGTAATTCTAGTACTGGCATAATATTTTCGGGCAGGTCAACTTCACTAAAAAATAATAACTTTGAACTTGTTGAAACTCCATGCTGTCCAGACTCCAACAACACTCCTGCATCCACAAACCCCATATAACGTCCACGTACATCTACTTTCCCCGTCCTTGGAACTCCAGCAATTTCGACTAACAACGGCGCCGACAGTCGATCACGAAGTGCACTTGGATCAACTAAAACTCTCTTCATTGCGTTCCAGTATACAGAGATACAATTATCAGTACATTTTTCTTCAAAATCGGGAGGAATTAATTTGTCATCATTAGGTACATTTACTGCGGTATTAGCTGCTTGTCCTCCGTTACAAGCGGTAGCCCAAACAACTTTAGAAGCATTAGCTGTACTTAAAGACATTCCAAAATTTACCGCCGGTCGTTCAAGAACATCATTTAGTCCAACAGCAGCAATATACACTGTCCCTTCTTTAGCGATAGGCAAACAATGAGCTGATATCATAGTTATTGTGAGAGGAATTCTAGCATTCTCAGAAACTCCAGCTGCTCTTGCATAAGCTTCGACAAAGCAACTCGTACGCTCACCTGTATCGATCATGACTAATGTTACTCGCACGTTAATGTCTTCCTCGCCCAAAACTAAAGGAAACAAATCTACCGTTCCACCTGCGCGATTATCCAAACTTAGCAATGGATCAGGATCTTTTGCCCCTTTCCCTCCAACAGTGCGAAGTAAAAATATCAGTGGCAAATCCGCAACTTGCTGCTGGCAGTAGGGATCCATAAGATCTATGGATAAAGCTTCACTCTCTAAAACGAGTCCATCACGCCACTTTCCTTCTAAAACTATTTGGCCATTAAAAAACGCCAGAAAGGGCCATTCTCCTGGTCCGAGAGGATCACCTTCAAGAGTTAGCTTTAAGCTCACATAACGGGGTGTAACAAATACTTCTGAATCGACATACGAGCTTGATTTTGCATCAACGGTGGTTGTCTTAGATGCTTTACCTTTAGGAGGCATTTCGTCTTCTTCTCTACTTAAAGTCTTGTGTGAATATACTACAATCACGAAGTAAGGAACTTGCCGTTAAAAAGTAAAATAATATTCACAGGCTTAGTAGGGATGCTAACGCAATAATAATAATATTGTTACAATTGTTGAGTCCTTTTTGACTTTCCAAGTTTTTGACACATTATTTTGACATATTTTTATAACAAGGAGAATGCTTACGTTTACTAATTATTTTTGCTATAGTTTTCATCTCGAGCCCCTCCGTGCTTCGGAAGGCACGTAAAGCAGTTGGTCCCGGCTGCATTAGCAGTCGTTAACAACCATCAATCCGCACTGGGCCAGCGTGCTGGTTTATGGCCCGTTCTCCATCCTATCCTAGGAAAGAATAGGATAAAGAACGGGCTATCCCCGTATCTATCCATCCATAGGGAAGGCTCGTGCCCCAGCAGTGGGGACATGAGCTGATGACGAAAACAGTGCAACGTCACTTTTTAAGTTCTCTCAAGGTGTCCGCGTGAGGTCTTAGTAAAGCCTCACATCTTTACTGAGATACACAAGGGGTTGGGGGTTTTTATTTCTCACTTCTCAATACTATTATCATTCATCATCATCATATACTCGTATAACCAAAGATATATTATCTGTTTATAAAACTTGTAAGAAAATTCCTTTGACACTGACTAAATGTGCAAACCAAACGAAGCCTTCAACAAGGTCATAATGCGAGCTTAGTTGTTTTGATTCGTAGATATATCAAAGTCATTATTTATTTTTAAATATTGAATTGACCACTTAATTATATTACAACAAGTATATAAATAAACCTTCTTTTTCTTAGCATTCCTCTTTCAGCGAAAGTAGTCAGGAGTGTCAGACATAAAATAGATATCTCTCTGTTAACAGTAAAATGACGATCGACGACGTAGACGCCATGTAGGCTTAGAGCATTAAACGAAATGGAGAGGCCATGCGCACTAATTTCTATGAAAAAAAGTCTGTCATTTTCTGCGGGGGACGAGGTAACGCACACAAATACAGATTCACATTGATGCATTTTTCAATGACGTCGCTACGCACGCAAACGACAACAATATAGCATAAACTAGACGCACACTAATAAATTCACACACAGGGATAACCTGTCCGTGCACGTGTCTGACGGCAAGTTTATGTAAACGTAGATAGTGCTTGACACTATCGATTTAATTTGTCGATGCCAATAATAATGACAGCCCGAAAAGTTGCTACGCTCAAGTGCCACATCGCTCGCAGGACTGATGGCCGCTGGGGCGGAACAGTCCTCGAGTGGTGACCGCGTACCGGAAAGCGCAGTGTCAGCAGGCCTCCAACAAGGTAGACCGACGATCTGGTAAAGGTCGCGGGAAGCCGCTGGATGCAGGCTGCACAAAACCGGTCGTATTGGAGATCCTTGGGGGAGGCCTTTGTCCAGCAGTGGACGCCTTTTGGCTGAGATGATAATGATGATAATATTATTGTGAAAATTTTTTGTTTTAATCAGGTTCTTCAGTATGGTTAATTAAGGTAGACACATTGCTTTTCTTTATCGTTAAAATCGACAGTAATTAATTAGGATAAGTCAAAATCTGCAAAATATACCTATATAATTTTATTTCATTCCAAGGAGAATTGTTGTTTTTAAGAAAAGCTGCAATCTTATTCTTTCATTATAGAAAAATTGTTTGCTACCTATTATTTAACCAAGACTCTCAAACCGGACGAACCGAAAAACTGAACGACATGTACTATAGTACTTTCATGGTTCCATAACGCAGATCAATTCTTTTTTGTAGGTAACGTAGGGTCTTAATTTTTCAGATTTCCAAATGCAATTATTCGAGAGATTTTTTCTATTTCTAAATAAGTTTCCAAATAAGGCTGAATTTAAAAGCAACAGACTTAAATTAAAACAAACATATCAATATACAGGTATGTACCGAACTCCAGAATGATATAATACAAACGAACAGCGAAATATACCTAATGCTGTCAAGGTTTATAATAAACTGCCTTCTGAGGTTAAATCTTTGAATGATGCAAAGTTCTTTAATGCATTAAAGCTACTCGAAGTACTTTTAAAAGTAAGTTTAAAATTTTTTTTGGAATAAAAAACGTAATGTTATAGTTTTAAGTAAATTCTATGGTGTAGGTGTTGTTATATCTGTCAGAAATTAACTATTATTTTGCTGCTTATAATGTATTTTTACAATCCAGAGGTGAGGTTAAGTTTTTAAAAAATACCCGACAACTCACAATATGAAGAATTTATTAACAAAAATAACAGCAAAAAGAACAAATTAAGTAACCTATCTGAATCTAGAAAGCCGAGGCTATGCCTATTTAGTGCTACAATACGTCCGTCACGTCCAACCGTCTGCCGCCAAGAGAGCGCTGCTGAGCGCTGCGTTTGTATTTATGTGGCACGCCCGCTCGGCCCCGGCTGAGGCTCGGGGGTAGGGTGAACTGGCAAGAGTATTAATTTAATAGGTTTTTTATTTTTATTTTTTTATTTTTTTGTCATCAGTTAAGTGTTTGCGGATCTTTAATTCACAAAGGCGACATAAATCAATAACTTCTTTTGATGCATACAATAGGCCACCACGACTTTTTTGGTATGTTTAACTTTTGTCATTTGGCTCCCTATATAAACCCTTTATGCATGTACTGCATTTAATTTTTTAGTAGAGAATACTACGAAGCCCGCTTTATATTCCACTACCTTTTCTCCAAATGGAGATAAGTATGTTTCGATCTCTAATAATTTGTTTTTTTATTATTTATTTATCTATACTATTATTTTCCTTTAATAACCAGAATAAACATTATGATGAAGTCGATACGTCGATATCAATATTTTGTTTTTGTACTGTCGCAGCTCTAACTTTGTTGCAGTGTGGCCAATGTAATTAAAATAAAATTTCCTATGGTTCTTGGCGGGAAAGTGAAGAGTCATGTCTGCGGTTTTGTTTTATTTTCTAAATTTTGTGTTATGTCGAATATTAATGTGAAATAATGGTGGATTATTAACCGTTAAGTGTTCATGAGTGTGCATGAGTGTTGGCAAATGAAACAAAACAGTTCAACGTCACTTTTCAAATTCTCTCAAGAAGTCCACCCGAGGACTTAGTAGAGCCCCACATCTTTACTGAGATACTCGAGAGGTTGGGGGGTAATCATTTTTCACTTCTCATTTCTAGTATCATTCGTCATCATACAGGACAGGAAGGAAAAATTGTTTATTTATGTACTGTACTTGTAAGAAAAATTACTTTGACACTGGCTAAATGTGCTAATCGCTCGAAGCCATCATCTAAAAAAAAAAAAAAAATTCCTATTTTTGGGATAAGTGACGGGACGTAAATATAATATATTAATGAAGTAGACCGATCATAAACATACAGTTTCACAGTATTGGGAATTTTTAATGCAATTAAGTTGAAAAAAATCTGGAAAAACAAAATAAGTTACAATTTATAAGTAGTGATCTATCATTAATTAAATAAGCATATATAGTAAAAATACAGTTTTAACTTTATAGAACTAACTAACTAAGGTGAGATGTCAAATCGGCTGCCCCATTTCAAAACCTAATAAGGAACATTTTTTGTAAAAAGAGGTTTTTGCATTAATCTTCCAAATATTGTAAGTCCCTACACAATACAAAAACACCAGCATTGATATCTAAAATATAAACATAGATATTGAAGCAAATATATATAATATATAAAATAAAAAATAAAAAATTAAAATAATATAAAATAAAATATGTAATATACACATAAATCAATACATCAATAACATTTCATGTTTCGTATTTTATATATTATACAACCGAAAGATTTTTTCTTACCCAAGATAAATATTTTTCGAAGGCTAACCTATTTTACGTTTATACGCTCTCCTGTAAAATTTGCTTTTAGGTCCTTACTAGGTTTTGAAATGGGGCAGCCGAAATGTTATACATCATATGCGACTACCTGTAAGGCTCGCTCGTTTTTTTTAATATAATTTACTCTTATATACTTAAGTTAAACAATTTGAAAAAAGGGCTTCTTAGCGAAATAATAACTTTACTTATAGATATTTTTTAATCGCCCTTGTGGACTAGTGGTTAAGCCCACCGGTTTAGACTCAGAGGTCCAGGGTTCGATTCCCAGCGAGGGGTATATGTTTGTGTACTCGGTTTGGTTGGTGGTAGGACTTGTTTGTCAGCCTGGCTAGCTACCATCATCTTATCTAAATATGTTAATATTTGTAGCATTGTTGTGTTCCGGCAGCTAGAGATAAGATAGCCAGTGCCTCAGTAGTTCAGGATTCCGGTTGAAGTACGCTTTCAGCTTTGGCCTTATCATCACTTATATATAAAGGCCAAGTGCTTACGCGTAAGCACAGGCCTATATTAACATTTGGTCTGTGCCCGTAAGTAATAAAAGAAAAAAAAACTTATGGTGGAAGTTTGGTAACGGAAGCTCTTTATGCTTTGCCATCAGTAAATGGCGAAAAATGGTCGTTGCTGCTTAATACTATTATTTTATTAATATTCATTTATTCAGATAACTTATCATCACCATTATGATCTTTTTTTATTTCAATTAAACAATGTAATTAGAATATAAAATACAATTTACAGTTTTAATTTTTAATTTACAGTAACAAAGAAAATGTTTTTAGAATATTTTGTCTTCATTTCTGAACGAAACTAATCTGTCAGATATAATATTATTTGAACGCTCAGTCAGTATAATAGCAACAATTATAAATGATATCATATTTCATCAATTATTATTGTTTGATATTCAATTATGTTTTACTTAGTATATCAGTCACTACACTGCACCGTATTAAATATTTACCGGACGATCGGTTGATCAGACGTTAATTTAGATTTATGTCATGTACTTATGTCAACATGGCAGAAGTCAGAACTCTGACAGAAATGACGTTGCTAATGACATTTTGATGATTTGTTGTGGAAAGTTGTGTGTTCCTTGAACTAGGTATTTATTTATTATTTAAATAGGATTGTTTCTCATTATGATTTCATGATGTACACTTTACTACATGGTTTTTACAAGTATATCATTCAAAAAGATGAATATTGCGTCTTAATTTTGGGATTGGACAATGCTGGCAAAACGGTACACTGTTTACGATGAACTTTAGTGAACACGTCGTCTATTGTTTTTCGTTAACATACTAACGGGCTTTATTCTTCTTTTAGACATATTTGGAAGCTACAAAAACAAAATTCACGAAAAAATATAAGGCAATGAACCCCAGTAGAATTACCACTACAGTTGGCTTGAACATAGGGAAAATAGTCGTTGATGGCGTAATGCTTAATTTTTGGGATCTTGGAGGACAACAAGAACTTCAATCTCTGTGGGACAAGGTACTAAAACACGTTTTATTTATAATAAAACAAATAATTGATTTTCTATTGTGGCTAAGTTTTGTGGTGGTCAATATGTTATTAAGGATATAACTCAGTTTTTGGAAAGTTGTGAACATGAAGACACATGAAACATGAAGTTTTGATTTATTTAACGGAAGTTAAGATACTAGTTAATTTATTTGATAATTCATTCATTCGAAACACTTGTGTACCATAATTAACTTATTTATTTCAGTATTATGCAGAATGTCATGCTGTCATTTACATTGTTGACTCATCTGATAGAGAAAGAGTGTCTGAATCTAAAGAGACATTTGGTGAGGATTATAGTATAGAACCTATACACAATTAGATTGAACCCATGTCTGACAAATGTATTAATGTAATAATAATAATAATAGCTTGGGCCCTGCCCCGCTGCTGGTGGTACTCTAGGATTAGGTTTTTATAATGTTTTGTTGGTTTTTTATAAAAATATTGTAAAAATCTAGTTTTAAGAAAGAAAATAAATAAAGAGAATAATAATAATAAAGTTATAATTACATTTTGTTACTAAAAGGTACCAGTCTTTAATTATGTTTTTCTTTTAGAAATAGAAATAGAAATAGAAATAGAAAATTTTTATTCATAACCACTTAAATTAGTAACAGCAACATAGACAAAAGACTTAGAACTAGACGTGGTGTTGAATCGGTCTCCACTCAGCATAATGTCGAGATACCTGGTTGGCACCCCGACGCTGATCTTCCGTGGAAACCAGAATAGTAGTAATAGTAGAATAATTTTACATATTTTTTATTTTTCTAGATAGGATGATAGCATCGGAGCACTTATCTGGAGTACCCTTACTAGTACTGGCCAACAAACAAGACATTCCAGATTGTATGGGTGTGCACACTGTCAAACCCATTTTCAATCAAAATGCTCATCTCATTGGAGCAAGAGATATTATGCTCATGGCCACCTCAGCGTTAAATGGGTAATTATTATAAGATGAAATTTTACTAGAAAAAATCAACCAACCTCAGGAAGCTCGAATGGGAATCGAACCCACAACCTTTGCTTAACCGGTCCAATGCTTTGACCGCAGTGCTACCGAGGGCACAGAAGGCTTGTTGATTTTTTCTAGTAGTTTGTGATTTATGCTGCAAGCTATCAGTAGGGTAATTATTATTCTTATAATAAATTATCAGACAGGCAGTTGAAACAACTGGTACTGTGCCTGTGTCCTGATTTTTACCACTAGTGTTTATTTTCGTTTTAATACCTTTTTCATCAGCTTACTATGCTTTTGATGAAGCTCTTCTGTTCCCAAAACATAATCATTGTTGCCGCATCTAGAAGAGTAAATTACTCTTTAATTCAATCCCCGGTCGGGTCAATTTAGAAATTATTGTTTTTCTAAATTGTTTCGGGTCTGGGTGTTTTCTATGTATAATAAGTATGTATTTAAGTATTTTACGTATGTTTATCTGTTGTCTAGTAACCATTTAACGAGTTTCATAACAAAGCTTCTCTTGGGCTAGACAATTGGTGTGAGTGTAGGAAAGTTTATTTATTTATTTATTTACTATGACCGAAAAAAGTAAAGTATGGCCTATAAAAATAAAAATAATAAAGGTCCCACAGCTTGGCAAAGGCCTCCATCATTGAAATCAAGTCATCACTACAATTGATGGGTAAAGGCTTAATCACCACAAATACGGGTTGATGATCACAAACCCGGGCTATGCATCGAAAAATCCGAAACACACTTTGCCCGACCTGGGAACTGAACCCGGGACCTTAACCGAGCGCTTTACCACTCGGCCGCCGGGGCGTTTTTGCCGAATATGCCGAATACCAATATATATCTTTATATAACCACGCCTTAGTGCCGTGGGTTGTAAGTTGCTGTAATAATTAATTATTTATTTATTTAAGATAGGTACACAGACATATTACAGTCAATACACAGCCATATCAATTTAAAAATATAGTAAGACTAGACAGTAATCCATAAATAGTGTACACAGCATGAGTTGTCTAATACCCTAAGCTATGTTAAAAATAGAACACATAATTAAAATAACATAAAATCCAAAAATTATCCACAAATAGAGTCAATATGAAGGGGTTGATTATTTGCCAACACAGACAGGAACAACAATGTTGGAGTCGAGTATACTTCTAAACTAAAGATATCTGTTACAGACCTCTAAGCAAAAAAGATAAAAATTGTTGCTTAACTAATTTGAAATTGATAGAAACTTTATTTTCTATACATTAATGCAAGTCGTACTGTGTTTCCACAGGGACGGTGTCGACGAAGGCATTAGATGGCTTGTAGACTGCATCAAGAGGAACAGCGTCGATCGACCCCCACGAAACCACGAAGATAACTTATAGAACGGCAGCGACGGCGACGCGTCGCCTGCTTATAGCATTCGGCCGCGATACCTACTAAATACAATGAATAGTAATGAGTTTTCCTATTTAGATAATGATGTGACTCGACCCATTGTTTTGTACATACCGTATTGACATTAAGAATAAAACATTAGTAAAAACGTTAGTGTGTATTGCTATCCTTTTTCAGTGATAAATTGTACCTTTGATAAGAGATATGTAATTACTGGATAGGTATATATGAGTTAGGTACCTGCACCTGATAAAGCAGTCTGATAACAGTTCAGTGTGCACCGTCGTCGTGGAATACTGTGGCCTACTTGTGAAATGATACTGATAATAATATTATTTTGTTAGAGTACCTATTTACTTATGAACTAATTATGGCATATCCTATGTATGAAGTTGACTGGAGTGTGTTACCACCAGAGCAAAATAGAAGGTAGGTATTTTTTGTTGTTTACTTTATTGTTGTTTTAAACTTAACTGTTTGATTGATGTACCTAATGGAAAACTCATCTTTGAGATAAAGTTGGAAACGGATGTAATTTTCTATTTACCAAAAAGTTTTTCCACGTAGCGTTCGTTCAGAAATCATTATATTATTCACCGCGAATTTAATAAAAAATTTAATATATTTTACATAAAATTGTACATGAAAAATTGGTATAACAGATTCAAACTTGTGCAGTAAGGTTAATTGCTATAATGTAGGCATTTTAAATAAAAACTAACTACTTAAAATATAAAATGAGTTTCACATTTGATCAAAAAGTAGCAAACGTCATGCGTAACGTCGGCCATGTTGAATCTCTTGCAACGCACCACGGAAATGTCAGCTGGCGACTGTCGTATTAATTATTTGTAAAATTACGTGCTGTGAAAAATATTTCTCATAAAATATACTTTTTTATAGGACAACTAAATGTTTTACAATGTCTAGAGAACACACGAAGCAAAGGTGAAAATATGACAAAAGTTAGTCAAAGGTGGCTTGCGATTTCTCTTGCATTTCTATGGTTTGTCACGAGATACAATGCATAAAAATCTCACAAAATACTTATAAAATATTCCTTAGTTCGTTTTGTTATGTTTTAAGAGTGTCTAAGTGTTAACTTCTGTAATCAAGTGATCTTACTTCTCACCGAAATTGTTCTCTGCACCTGTCTGTCGCAAGACCGATTACCCGTACCATTTAACCTGAGATACACCTGATTTTGATAAAAAGGAATTCAACAAGTGAACAAGATGAACGGCTCCGAATCTGGGTAATTTCATGTTTATATATTTAAAAATAAAATAAATCTTCTTCCTGTCTGAAAGATTTTCCTATGAAAATCAACTTAACATAAGTTTCAATTAAGGTTTTTATTTAAATTGATGTGGCAGTGAATTATTTAATCAAATAAATTACAATAATGGAGTTTTCGTTGAAACAGAAAGTTAAAACCACTCTCCTTTCCTGTGTTACAGTTTCCTAGACATACTTAATTCAAACTTTCACATTATAGCAGAGATATTAGATAAACTTGCTTATTTGTTAGTAAGGGTTTTCTAGCTCTACCTGTACATTTCTATTTGCAGACAATAGATAGACATACAAGTAATGTGTGTTACCATTGTTTATAAAAACAAAGAATCAGCATGGAAAATATAGTTTTTCAAAATTAGATAACAGTACCATCATCAAACCTCTAGAAAATGGAGGAAGACTGTATAACAACTTTCTGTAGACAAAATATTGTAGGTTTTATGATGCTGTTATCACACCTTGATAGTTGAACCCTAATCACTTAAAAGCAACGATACTACACATCACATATATGTGTAGGAATTAATACTTGATCCTAATTGACCACATTGATGTTATTAGTCATCCTAATATTAACTAAGTAAAGCTCTAGTATGACCTTATCAAATTAAACAGCTGTGATCTATAAAGTAACAAGAACTAATGTTTATTATATAGATAACTAAAAACTAAAATTTCTAAAACATATTTTTAAGACATTATGTCAATTGTTTTGTTTTGTTTATCATAAATCATAAAAAATGGTTTTTGACTATATTGTATTCTATTTAAGTTTAATTACCTGTACTTATACATACAAAGTATATTAAAAAAGTATACCAAAAAAACAGCAGTTTTTATTTCCTTAGGATTAATGATATTTCTCTCAACAACTGCCTTTTGAAATCACTTAAGTTAAGAAACATAACAGTCTAGTTGGTAGGTGGCACACATTTTTCTTAGACTGTTTTTATCTTGTATTGAAAAGTCTGATAAATTCTACACCCTATATGAACCTAGATAAATAACTGGTGGTCATTAAATGTAATAGTTTTTTTACTTCCAATATTATTGGGTATCTTTTGATTGTTTGCAGGTTTAACCCGGCTTTTAACATTGCTACCATAAAGCAAGTGGTAAATGAGGCCATTGAAAGAGGTGAGTTGCCATTTATTTTATTTAAATATAGATGTATAGTTATGTATACTTACTAATGTATAGTAACTACTTACAATACTAAGGTAACTTTACTGTGCCTGTTATATGTGTGTTTTTATTCATTGATTAATAGTAGTTAACATCTAATTTTTATTATTATTATTCAATATGATTTCAAAATAAGCACTATATTAGGACTAGGGTCACTCCATGTAACGGGTGTTACAGGTCGTACACTTTTAAGAGATAATTTAGCATTGATCTCGAAGAAAAACATATGTTTTTTAATGTTGTGTGGGTGTCGCATACATATCTGTAACACCCGTTACAGTAACGGGTGTTACATATCTGTAACACCCGTTACAGTAACGGGTGTTACAGATATGTATTCGCTAAAATATCTTAACTTATAAAGATTAGCAGCAAACAAGAGGTTAAAGTTGTAAGTTTGCAATCATAACCTTACTTTCCTAGAGTTATATTATAATCATCACTATAAATAAGGAGCAATGCAAACTTATTTGCCTTTTCTATAACGGGTGTTATCTGATATCTATATGAAAGATCTCTCCTTACGAATTTACGATAGTTAGTCAATAGCTGTCAATTAAAATTTTTTAGGCAGTTTCCAGTGTTACCAATGTAGCGGCAAAAATTACCATTGAGACAATGTGTTTTGAAGTCACTTCACTTTTAGAGATAATGATAAAATAAAGTTTTTTAAGCAAGGTTTTAGTCTAATTCAGATTCTTTGATGTTTGTTGATTAATTTAATCCATTAATTAAGTAGATAATCATTACTTTTAAATATCTGATATTTTCGCATACGAAATGGAATGACCCACTAGGTAATAATACTGATATTATAATAGATTTATCACTTTTATAGTAATCATATCACCTTTAAAACTGCCTTGCCTTAATAATAAGCTTGTAGATGATTATTGTTTTAAATAAAAGCTTTTATAGGTATACTTACTTACTAAATTTAGGAAAGTTACATTATTTTCACAGATTTTTTTTACAATTTTCAATACTAAACACTACTTATATCAAATCATAAAGGCTGAACTACAATAATTATAATTTATTTCTGAAAAGTTTTATTATTCAATATTGTAGTAATTATCCAAGTATCTTTAAATAAACCCTTCAAGGACTTGTTCATATCAGGTGGTCATTTTTTGCTTAGTTATTTTTATTAGTCTTAAAGCCTTTTACCCATATACTTAACCAAAGACAGCAAATTATATATAAACATTTTCAGAAATATTTATTTGCCATATGTATATTTATAAAATTAATAAAAACATCTTAGTCGAGATGATAGACAATGTTTTAAATTTTATGTCCTAACAGCAAGTAATAACTGAAATAATGGTTAACAAATAGCAAAATTAACAACTTTTGTCATCTGGGTAATTTCCATCCACTACGACAATCAATGTTCCAAACAAGGGCGCTACTAACGCCGGGTTTATTAATTATAAATGCAAAGCTTATACAATAATATTGACTTCTTCCTTTATGTTTTCGATCAATTCTAATGCTTAGCTATAAGGGAATGCACCTAAACAAATGCACTGATCAACGCTTTCTCTGTGTGTGTGTCGTCCGTAACAGTCGCGCCGGTTTCAGTGCGGATGCCGACGCCGACACGGCTTCGGGACCTCATCCGGCAGATCCGGGCGGCGCGCACGGCCGCCGAGGAGCGCAGCGTCGTCAACAAGGAATGCGCGTACATACGTTCCACTTTCAGAGAGGAGGATAGTGTTTGGAGGTGAGTTATTATTGACCGGTGTTTCGTACGACGCCTCCTTTTTTAGCGTAGCTAATTAGATAAAATGCTGTTCAAACAAATACATATGAGCCAGGGGTGATCCTGAGTTATGTGGGACATCTCTTATGTTAAGCAGAAGCACAGAGAGACAGCTTGTGTAACAAGATTGTGCCTAACTAGCCGTCGTCACGTTACCAACCCGCAAGTTGCTTTAACACCTCGTTTAATAGACCCATGTTTTAGGTAGGAGGAAAAAGGTGTGCTGGGAAAACATTACATTTTTTTGTAGTGTGACAAAGAAATGATTCCCCAAATTTCCTCGTTCCCCTTCTCTCTACCAGTTACGAAATGCTCGACGGAGGGAGTGGGGGCCTCCTCACTCCTTTACTCTTGACGGAGTAGTCATGGTCGCTATATGCCGTACCCTCTAGAAAACCTCTGACGGTGCTTCGTTTCACACGGCTTGAGGAACCCTTTAAGTTTCACGCGATGCAATGGTACGTCAGTTTGAAATAAATTAGCCAATTCTGCAGTAGATGAGGATTCCGGATAATTGCCCATACATTGTTGTAATCTTACTTAGATTAGTGCTATTATAATAAGAGGAAAATTACATTGATATATTGCGACATCGACCGATCAGACAAACCGCAATTGGCACGCAAAGCAGTAGATGCGTACATAAAATAAATTATTAATGATTTATATCGTTATATCTCATATGTGGATGCTGACCAAATATTTTATAGGTTACTTATAAAACTTTGGTACCGGTTGTTGACGTTGGAAATAACCGTTAAAACCGGGGCTTGATACCGTTACCAAATTCCCACTATAACTACCGGTAAGTAACGTTATTTCTATAAAAGTAATTTGGTACCGGTAATGTAGATAAGGTAAATTGAGGAGCTCGATGGCGTAGTGGTTACCGCGCCCGGTCTGCGAGTGCCGAGGTTAAGCAACTTTCGCAAAGGCCGGTCATCGGATGGGTGACCAAAAATAAATCATCTCGAGCTCCTCCTCCGTGCTTCGGAAGGCACGTAAAGCCGTTGGTCCCGGCTGCATTAGCAGACGTTAACAACCACCAACCCGCACTGGGCCTGCGTGGTGGTTTATGGCCCGTTCTCCCTATCCATCCATAGGGAAGGCTCGTGCCCCAGCAGTGGGGACATAAAATGAGCTGATGATGATGATGATGCAAGTGACGTTATCTAGAAAAGTATCGCTACTTTTTTCGTTAAATATTGCGCTTAAGCCAATCCGCGTAGAGCGGTTAGCTAATTTTCCGGTAAAAATGCCACCCAGGTAACGATACCAAGCATACCGGTAATGTTTTACCGGTGTCTTCAAAGTGACTGTATTCAAAGCCCTGGTTCCACCACACCAATCTGCATTGGGCCATCATGATGGGCATTGGTCCGATCTTTCCATGTTTTATTTATCTGTTGTGATTTATTTTAAAACGTTGATGATCTGGTAACGATGTTATGTTTGTTTTCAAAATGCTCATTCGTCTTTCAAAAGGTCTAAATAAAACTATTGTAAATAAAACACCTCTCAACAAAACAATCCGCATCAATATTAGCATTCGCTGCATATACAATGGTATTCCGCTTTTCAGTTGGCTGCGGCCGTACCCTCTATTGTTCGTTATGTTTACCAACCATTGCGACCATTACACGTTTACAAGGCCGTTAATGATTTAGACTACCTACAGTAAAGTTTTAACTAGTCTATATATCGCACCTTTGGGAACAAAGGGTCACTTCTGCATGTTTTCCAACTTTACAGGAGGAGCAAAATAATTTTTTTTTTCACGTATTTCTTAAATAACTCATTACTGTTTTAGAGTATTAACGCGATTCTTACAGTTTTACATTGATAAATTCTCTACAGATAATCGTCACTATTTTAAAAAAATATTCAGGAAGACGATTTTGAGAAATAAGCCATAAACTGAGGAGAGGGTACCAAAAGTGTCGTTTTGTTACAAATCTCTAATTGTAGTATTGCAGAAATGACCTTTTAAAAAATAATAAATTCTTAAAAGTACGTATTAGAGTATGTTTAAAAATGATTTATCTTTATTATTAGTAAAGCTGTATTCTATTAAAAACCAACACAAACTAAATCAAGCAGAAAATTACGAAAAAAGTTTATTTAACTTGATTTAACGATAAAATGAAGGATTATTTAATAAAACAGGAGATATTATCAAGTTTTTTTATTTAAAATACAAACAAAAGACATCCAAATGAAAAACTTATTAAGCATTTTGAAAGAAATTACAAAATAATGGCTTTCAAGTTATTATTTAACTGATAAAACCTTAGTAACACTGAATTGTAATCAAAAATAAATCGTTATTAAATAATCAAAACAATATCTAAATGACATGTCTTGCGTGGCATGTAAAATCCGAACAAAATTAGGCATAGCCCACACATTTCAATTGAATCTTAAACTAAAATCAATCATTATCAGTCTTATTAGGTAAGTAAACCATCTTACAAAACGAGCATGGCGGACAAAATCTTATACGATATTCATTACTAAATTCTAAAATTTACATAACAATATTGTCTTTATTTTAAACAGTCTCAAAAATATGTTTAATTCCTAAACATCTTTAATATTAAATAAGTTATACGAGTAGGAACAAATCACATTTTCATAGCACTATTTTATGCAAATAGGAACTACAACATTGGTAACAAAATTATAAAGAAAATCTGAAACAAATGCTCTCAAATATACAAAACATAGCATAAAAAGCATGAGTCTGACTCGCTTTTGTTTAAATGTAAAATAATATTGTGTCGTAAATACTTTCATAAACTTTGGGTATAATGTTGTTATCAATTAAGTTTTGAATATCTGCCTTCTTTCGAGCAGCTAAGGGAATTTTATTTTCATACGCCTGCTTTAATGTTACTTCGTGAGGTTGTTGGACTCTTGTGCTTCGTCTTATTGTTCGATTACGATTAACTTCAATCCAATCGCCTTCGTATGAAGTTTCGAAGTAATAAACATCGCTATCTTCAATAAACATCGCTATCTTCAATAAATTTCAGCTGACTTATTTCAGTTACCTATAGATAAATACCATTATAACATAATAAAAATGATAATCATTACAAATAAAATGTCACTTGTAAACAGAAGTAACGTTTTGGTTCTAATGAAAAAAAAAGTTTGATGCTTCAATGTCACTTATAAACAGAAGTGCCGTTATGTTTACAGCAGACAAATATCAAGATTTGGTAACAGAACGTGGTTTTTGTTTAGAAGTAACGTTAATATTTCAAGAAATATGTAAACAAATAAGTCATTACTTACCGTAGTACCGCTTCGTCACAAATACGCAAGGTCATGTTTTGGCCGTCAAGACACTACTGACCAGATGAGACGTTATATTTCAAGCAAACGGACCAATACCGCGAAATAATGTAACGTCCTCCCCACCCTCAAAACGATGTTGTTCATGCGATTATCACCCTATTTACTGTGTATATAAAGTCGATTATCGCGGTTTTTTCTGCATATTTAAGTCGTTTTTTCAAAAAATTGCAGAAGTGACACTTTGTTCCCAAAGGTGCGATATATAAAAATCAACGGCTGTTCGTTAGTTTCGCTAAAACTCGAGAATGGCTGGACCGATTTGGCTTATTTTGATTTTAAAATATTAGTGGATGTTCAGGGAAGGTTTAAACGGTGAAAAACATGTATAATAAGTAACGAAAAATACTAGAAACGACAATTTAATTTATTTGATTTGTTTGTTTTGTTGTCATGGAAACGTCAATATATTTAAAAAAAGATTGATTCCGCTGATAAGCTTAAAAATGTTTAGGAGAGAGTTTGTTGTTATATGTAAACGGCTTTCACAGCGTCACCGGACTTTTTTGAGGGGCGGCGAGAAACTTAAAGGGTTCCTCAAGCCACACTGCTTGATCACGATCAAAATAACGTCAGAAGGTTTCTAGAGGGAATGGCATCACGCAAGTGTAAGCGTGCTCCCGCACTCTACTAGATTCTCCGAGTAGTTTGAATAGGATTGGGATGGCCTTTACAGGGTTACAATAGTGGTGTACTTACGTTATAAGCAGATGTGTGTCTAAATCATAGTTTATACATACCCTAACTATCCTAACTAATAGTAACCTAACTTAATATGCGAAAGTGAGTTTGTTTGTTTGATTGTTTCTTATTTGTTACGCTTTCACGCGTATGCACTATTCAACCGATAATCATGACATTTTGTACAAATCACACTAATATTATAAATGCGAAAGTTTTTGTGTATGTGTGTATATTTGTTGCTTCTTCACGCTGCAACGGATGGATGGATTTGGATGAAATTCGGCATACAGATAGTTTATAACCTGGATTAACACATAGGATTTAGGATGGAGTTTTTATCCCGTTATTCCCACGGGAATGAATGGAAACTGTCAAAGCGGTACGAAGTACGCCGGGTCCACTAGTAATTAATAAAAACTCCGCTATATTTTAATTAGAGATGAATTTAAGATGACATGAGAGAAAAGCAGTTTAGGCGAGTAGGCTAGCTAGGTAGTCGGCAATAATCTCGACTAGTCTTTTTTTGGGAGAGTTTGCTGATTGCTTCGAACTGCATTTTCAGCGGCACTTTTTTAGTTTCGTCAAGAAACTTAAAAGGTTCCTCAAGCCGTGTGAAACGAAACACCATCTGAGGTTTTCTAGAGGGAACGGCATCACGCACTAGTGCGTGTCCCCGTTCCCTACTAGATTCTCCGAGGGGTTCGGAACGGATTAGGCCGGATTAGGCGCGGTGCTGATTGTTATACCGACATAGCTCAAAGGATTTGTGGAGCTTAGCTTAGCTTAGCTTAGCTTAGCTTAGCTTACTTCACAAATCCTCCCAACTCGAACTTAGTATAGGCCGGTCATCAAAAAAATTAATCGTCTCGAGCTTCTCCGTGCTTCGGAAGGCACGAAAGCCGTTGGTTAACAACCATCATCCATCCATAGGGAAGGCTCGTGCCCCATAATGGCGACATAAAATGAGCTGATGATGATGATGAATTGGATTTAAAGAGTCGAAAATCGGGCTCCATACATTAGGAGTGGCCTATGTCTACACAGGTGGATGAGAAGAGTTAAAGATCAGACGCCATACTTTAGGAAATGTCTCGCAGTGGATTGATACGGGTTGATTATAATAATGATGATGAATTGTTATACCGGTCTATTACCATCTGGCCTGGGTACATATGCATACGCTGACCATCTACCAGCCATTAAATAGATAAGTACCCAGAAAATTCAAGGACGAAAATCAATTTTAAATACAGTATGAAACCGATGTAACGATGCATGTTCCGTTCTATTATACTAAATTAATATTGCCTTCGTCGTGCAAGCTGTGATTGGCTGACTATTGAGACTGTTATTGCCATTGCGGTATAATACGTATGTATATGTTATTCTAAGCTTAATAACTGGGTTTTGTCACTAAAACATATATGTGAAGTGTTCGTTACACTGCCAATGTTAATTAGCAATTTGCTTCTTTAACGTAATATACGTTGTTTGTTATATAATTGTTTAGATGTTCGTTTTGTACTTGTATATGCACAGCATATTAATTCAGCTTAGGAGGAAAATAGTGTAAATGTAAATAGTATTGTCTTGCCTTGAACATATGAATTGGTAAAACAGTTTAGTTATATAGGTACTACCTATATATCACACATCTGTACAAAATTAATTTTGATCTGAAAATTATGTTAATAGATCAACGCGTAAAATCGCATCTGGTGATCTCTATAAGTTTAATACAGAAGAGCTATTATTAAAGCAAACCACAGCGAAAATGATCCGAGCAGGCTAATCTCCGAACTTAGCTGCAAATCCGACCACCCCTTCCCCTGCTTCCCCGACCCACCGGCACGCCGGCGCCGAGGTCCGCTCTCGATGGAACTTCTATCTACGCCTGAATGCGTTTATCGTTGTTTCTGGAACCTAGTTTAAAACAGTTGACGCTTAGTTGACGTCACGATTTGCCTTTACTAAAATCAAACGAATATAAAAGTGAAACCAGCGTCAGTTTTAAACCAGGTTTAAATTGTGTCCCCGTTTTTTGGGATAGGGATTTAACTGTATCTTGTTTTAGTGGGACCTGTCGAGGTTTCTTTTCCCATTAGCGCTTCGAACCATGGGGATCCTCTGTGCCTCCCCATCCTTCACTCTTTTTCTGTAAAGATAACTGCCATATTAAGCTGGCAACGTCTTTGAGAGCCAAGAGTCTGTAACTGTAACAATGTTTATACAGGTTGACTTTGACACCCGTGATACAAACGAACAACACTTACTATTGGACCAACTCCCTAACTCGAATAAAATTCAGCTGTTCCATACAAAACATCAATATTCATTCGACCAAAATCAGAGTATGGAACAGCTGAATTTTATTTTGTTCGTTTGTATCACGGGAGTCATTTCGGAAGGTTTGGAGAGTGTGATAAAAAAGTTTACCGGTATAAATAAATAAATTAATTAATTAATTGACGAATGGCTCTGCTTTGCCTGATGTTAAGCAGAAGCAAAGTCCAGATGCGAAGACAGCTGGTGAAGCAGGTTTGTGCCTCATTAGCCGTCCTCACCTTGCTGACCCGCATGTTGCTACTTTACACAACGTTTAACATTTATATTATTTTGAATTTTGCATTCATAATGCAATATAGTTATGATTATTTACATATAAGAACAAAATAAAATTTGAAAAAAAGACAGTGTTGGAAAAATTTCACGAGCGGGATTCGAACCAGCACCCCATGACATGCCGGGTCAGGTGCACTGCCAACTATGCTATCGTGGCTCAATCCAACTCGCCGAAATTCTACAAATATCAACACTATCTACTTTATAAGCCAAAGGAGCCCTATTCAATGTCGACAGCTACGTCATCAACATCCGATCTTAATATTTTTACAATTTTTCAATATTTGTTGTATAAAGTAAAAGTAGATAGTGTAAATATAAAATACATATAGTTACAAGATAAAATTTTACTAGAAAAAAATCAACCAGCTTCATGAAGCTCGAGTGGGAATCGAACCCACGACATTTAGACAATCGGTCCAACGCTCTGACCGCTGAGCTACTTCGGTAGTAAAAGTAAAATTTTATCTTTTTACATCGTTTAACGGACCTCATGTTAGAAGGAAGAAATCCGTGTGCTGGGAGGGAATTCCATTTTTGGTGGTTGTGGTGGTGTTATATTCTTTGTCTCTCTGTGTAGATGTCGGAACATCGCGAAACTCCTATACATCCATATGCTGGGGTACCCGGCCCACTTCGGCCAGTTGGAGTGCCTCAAGCTGATCGCCAGCCCCCGGTTCACAGACAAGAGGGTTGGCTACCTCGGCGCCATGTTGCTGCTCGACGAGCGCCAGGACGTCCATCTACTCATCACCAACTGCCTCAAAAAGTGAGTAGTTTATAAACTATTGTTTTAATAGGTAAGATAGCAACTTCCCTGTACCCATGAGTCACTTGTATGTAACACGTAGTTGATGTTCTATTGTTATAATTTTTGGGCTGCAGACGAAGGTGCCGAGTGCAGTTTTATTGACCGTTCGATCACGAAAAAGAGAATTTGCAGGTATGGCAGTGAAGCAGTGCCTCTTGGTGACAAACAAGTTCTGTTACCACTTTCGGGCCAACGTTAACCAGCTATATAACATTTGATTTATGATTTGACGATGACCTCTTATGTATTAATAAAGGTTTTTTATAACAATGCTAAAAACTTGCGGACCATCACCAATGTTAGGAAATAAGAATAAAACATCAAAATAATCTATTGTACGTAAGCTATCCGTTAAAAGAAAACATTAGTAAAATAAAACATCTTTGCATTAAGCTATCTAAGAAAATACTTTTCAACTTTCCACACCCTACACACCAAGATTACTCCAATCAATATAGCTTAGCAATTTAGATAGCTAAACCCGAAAGAAAATTCGACTCGAGTTTTACGTAACGTTTAACAGCTAATTAGTGGTGTAATTAGCTGACGGTTTCGTTACGATATATGCTAATTGCTATAATGGTATTGTTGCCTGCGGATAATGTGATTCAGACCGATTTCGAGGATCATGGAGCTATAAGCTTTGAAACATATTTGATAACGTATTACCGGAACTATCTAGTTTAAACCACCTTTTCTCAATTTTTTTTCATTCGCAGTAGGCTGTATTTTGTTGTAAGTACTCGATTTAGTTGGTGGTGGGGTTCGTTCCAATTTCTTGTTATCTAAGTAGGTTGCGAAAACTACACTTTTTGTAGTAGTTTTCCGTCATTTAGTGGTAAGATTAGCTAGTCCAGTACCTTTCGTCAAAATTTCGACCAAAGATAAAAGTGCACACATTTTCCATCTTTATAACCTTGCCGTCTTATCTTATCTTATCTTATCTTAGTGGGGCCTGCCGAGGTTTCCCTCTTGCAGTAGCACTTCGACCCATCGGGATCTCTTGTGCAACCCCGTCCTTTCACTCTTCTTCCTCTGTAAAGATAGATGCCACAAGCTTGGCCACGTCCTTAAGAGCGAAGAGCCTGAAGTCCTCCGGTCTCGGATAAGCCGACCCCAGGAGTCCCATTCTTTTCCTAGCCAGAGAGCCGCAGTCACACAGTAGGTGCTGCATTGACTCCGTTTCCTCTCCACATGCCCTACACAAGTTATTTGTTGATAGGTGCATTCTGTGGAGCATTTGTTTTGTGGCATAGTGCCCTGTCAAGGCACCGATGGTTAGTCGGGCCTGCCTTCTACTGCCTCCGCATATGAACTTACTCCGTCCTAAGGCGTTTTCGCCTAGGAAGGATTTGGAGTGTTTCATACCCGGCTGCTCTTTCCATTCGATGCCGTGCCTGTTTTTGATGTAATCTTTTAAGGCCTTGTTGATGGTACTTGGTGCAAGTGCCACGAACGGCTCAGGACCAATAAGCTGGGTCTCTGAGCCCTCCCTGGCAAGTGCATCCGCCATCTCGTTGCCGTGGATTCCCATATGGCCTGGGACCCAGATCAATCGCACCTTGTTATGTCCACCTAGCTTGTTTAGAGCTTTGGTGGTTTCTAGAACAAGGCCAGAGTTGATTCGGGGAACCTTGCCGTCAATAAAAATTAAGTAAACTGAACGATTTGCTAAGGCAGAATACTAAAATCTAGTACTTCAAAACCTACAAACAATGTCAATAAGTAAACTCATGTAAATTCTTTTTTTTAAGTCTATTCAACACCCGTAAACATATTCTATATTGAAACTTGTCTCAAACAAATACTTTTGCTATTACTATGAACCGTTCTATAAGCAGAAATATAAAAAACCGACCAAGTGCGTGTCGGACTCGCGCACGAAGGGTTCCGTACCGATCTATAAAAATATTTCAAGTTTTACGTGTTATCGTTATTAAGACTTGGAAAAAAATCACGTTTGTTGTATGGGAGCCCCCTTAAATATTAATTTTATATTTGTTTTTTAAAGTGAATAACTGAATATAGACCCAGAAAAGAATTGGAAAAATACAAAAATCAAAAACCCTAAAAAGCTGTTCAGCGTTAGCTCACACTTTTCTGCTTGTAAAATTAGCCGGTCAATTGGTATGTTTGTATCAATATCAGTATTCTTTGTTTACAAAGTCAGTATCTTTTTAGCTTTAATATTGTTATCGCGTTATCATTTTTATATCGTCACAAATTTATCGAATTATTTTAATTTTGCCTCGGTGGCCGAATGGCAAAGCGCTCGGCCCGATGTCCGAAGGTCCTCGGGTTCAATTCCCAGGGGTTTGTGATCACCAGTCCACATTTGGCAAGCGTGGTGATTAAGCCAATACCCATCAATTGTAGCGAGACTTGATTTCGATGATGGAGGCCTTTGCCCAGCAGTGGAAGAGCATACAGATTATTTACTTTGACTTTACTACTTTCAGTGTTATGAAATTCGATTAAAGGGTCTAATCACATAGTATTTAAGAATATGACGACAGAAATCGAATCGTGAAAGCATTTCAGTAGTAGAAATTGTTTTCTTAAAAAATAAAATAGTAATGTTTTTTTTTATGTCGAAATGTTTATTCGTAGTGTTTGACTTACGAAACAAAGGGAGTTGTAATAAACACAAGCTACGCGTTTATATAAATTTGCCGATAATATGCGAACACCTGAAGCGCTTATCGCTCTCTCTCATTAATTACTGCAAGTCAACGACTTCGAATTCGGGCTTAAACTAAATGAGTATGTACTACGATAGAACGTCGGAACGATTAGGCTTTATTGCTATATAACATCAACCTATCTGCACTGTCTCGCGTCTCAAAATGTTCGACTACTGGCTGCTAGGGCAGGCGTATTTTATGTTGAGGTCACAAATTAACTATCTTATACAAACCTCATAGTGCCTTAGAAATAAACAAAGAATAAGCTCCGAATAGTTTTTTTTTTCTTTCGTTGATGACTTCGTGCGATTAGCACATTTAGCCAGTGTCAAAGTAATTCTTCTTACAAGTAATACTTATATAAATAATATTTCTTTCCTGTATGATGATGATGAGTGATCATAGAAATGATATACCCCCCAACCCCTCGAGTATCTCAGTAAAGATGTGGGGCTTTACTAAGTCCTTGGGCGGACTTCTTGAGAGAATTTGAAAAGTGACGTTGCATTGTTTTGTTTCATTTGCCGACACTCATGCACACTCACGAACACTTAACGGTTAATAATCCACCATTATTTCACATTAATTTTCGACATAATACAAATTTTAGAAAATAAAACAAAACCGCAGACTTCTTTTCACTTTCCCGCCAAGAAGTCCTCCGAATAGTTATTCCGTGTTTTGTCTCCTTTCTTTTTTTCTTTATTTGAAATGACGTTTACATGACAGGAACAAAACACGGAATAACTATTCGGACCTTCTTCTTTGTTTATTTGTAAGGCGCATAAAGTTTTATCTATAAATAAATATCTAACCACCAAACAATTCAATTAATGTTTGATAAAATCGAAAAATTAAACAATATTGCGATCCTGGTGCAGACGCCTGTATAACGCGTCCAAAACTGTCAAATTTCTTCAATACATATTCAACCATATGCCATACACATAAAGTTTAAAGTCTATTGAGGCGATTTGTAAGTTTGTGGTAGGCGGTCGGATGTGCAGGCGTGTGTATTCAGTTCCTTTTGAGCTACTTTTTGCAACGTGACAACATGAAGTAACGTTTTTTTTTTGTAATGGAACGTTGCCCACTGCTCTTGGAAATGTTGCTCTACAAAAAGTAAATTGAAATAACTTGTCTCGGTATCCCAATTGATAGAGCAGTTAGGAAGATAACAAAAAAAAGTGGTTTCTGGTGCTATCTAAGGTGTTCATTTATTTCATTTCATTTCATTTTTTCAGTTGTCATTGCAAATGAGTTTTTAGTCCTTATCGTGTATGAGATTGGATTAACTTATCCTTTATATGCTAAAGATCCTTAAATATTTTATAAAATTGGTAGATGGTTCACGGAATGTAGCTGCTAAAATGGGTGTGGCAAGCGTTCTAGTCGTATCTAGATGACTATATGACTAATTTCGGCGGGCTGGTTAGAACCACGATAGCTCAATTGGAGGAGCACCTGACCCGGAATGTCAGAAGGGTGCAGGTTCAAATCCTGCTTGTGGAAATTTTTTCAACATTTGTGTTTTTGTAATTTGTTCGCAACAAAATTTGCTTTAAAAATCATTTTGAACATTTTATAAAATAGCTTGCTTATTTCTTAACTGATCTTTAATATTTGTAAAAATATTATGATCGGATGTTAATGACGGTAGTTGTGTTGACATTGAATGGGCGCCTTTGGCTTACAAAGTAAAAAGTGTTGACTAATTTCGGCGGGCTGGTTAGAACCACGATAGCTCAATTGGAGGAGCACCTGACCCGGAATGTCAGAAGGGTGCAGGTTCAAATCCTGCTCGTGGAAATTTTTTCAACATTTGTGTTTTCTTTTTTTTTCTTTTTATTTATATGCAGAATATAATAGGTATGTCGGTTGACACATACACACTTCAACAAACTGGAGCTGTAATCAATGTTGTATTCTATTCAAAAGTAACCCCGTGTCTTACTCTAGTTCTTCCTTCACAGTGACCTCAACAGCAACACCCAGTTTGTGGTGGGCTTGGCGTTGTGCACGCTAGGCGCCATCGCCTCGCCCGAGATGGCGAGAGACCTTGCGTCTGAGGTGGAGCGATTGATCAAATCGCCCAACGCGTACATCAAGAAGAAGGCGGCGTTGTGCGCCTTTCGGATCATAAGGAGGGTACCCGACCTCATGGAAATGTTCCTTCCTGCCACAAGAAGTCTGCTGACAGAGAAGAACCATGGTAAGTTAGTGTTTGGTGAAGTTACTTAGTGTACCGCAAAAATTTAGTTTTTATTTAGCTCAGCAAATCACTCCACTTCCCCTGATATTAAGGGAAACGGAGTCCAGAATCGAAGACAACTGGTACAGCCGACAACATCAGTCACCCTCATCGGCCCACAAGGTGTCTCTTTACGCCTCGTTTGAAATACACCATATTATAGGAAGGGGGGAAAACAAGTTATGTGTTGTGGGGAAACGTTTAGCAACGCTGATAGTGACATTGTCTCTTTTAAATAACTGTTTGTAATCAGGTTTTCGAGTCTGCTAAATCAATAACGTCTCAATAGTGTGTCGGTAATCTGATTTTGACATTAGGACTATGGATGGGGAAAATATCAGAATCAGGCAACTGAGACACTATTGTGGTAGTTTTTAAAAGCACAATAGGGCCCAAAACTCTTTGTAAACGTTGCTTGACAAAAGTAACTGCAGTGTAGGTGCATCATTATAATTCGTAGTGTAGAGGGCTGGGTGAGCAAAAAAAAGATACGTGTGCTATCTGCTTCATCAAGAGACACTCTTTACTACACACTAACCATAACTTTTTTTTATAGATGGAAGCACTGATTTTAATCTTTTAGGTCAGTTGTCAAATAGATATATAAAATTTTGAACTTGTAATCTTCAGCAGAGTCGTTTTTTAGATTTATATGCTTACATTAGGGATTTAAAAACTAGGTGCTTCATTCTTCAGTTCAATTCAGTTCTTATCAATTTTAGTGGTTACGATACAGACGTTTCAGCTCAAGCCACACACATCCAAATAAAACTGCCTAAACTCTAGAAACTATTTTTAGTCTGGCCTGAAATTTGCATAAATCCTTCCCATAGACAAACAAAAAATTTACAAAAAATTACAAAAAATTTGCGTAATCCTGATTTATGTTTTATCGTAAGATCTAAAGCAAGATTTTGTTGCAAGTGCCCCTTAATACCTAATAAAAGTTTGTTGCTCATAAAAGGGGTCGCACGTTTCAGCGACGGCGTCGTTAAGTTACGGTCATTTATACTAGCACGTTAACAGTTTGGTTAACGGCCAGAATTAGATCATTATCATTAAGAGGAAACACTAAGGTCGACTGATTATATGAAAAGTAGAAAAAATCAACGTTTCGTAGTCCCCTGTTTCCTCCTCCAAAACTAAACCGATTTAATTACTTTTTTCATAAAAAATTAAAGGAAGACTTTTGCTGTGTCCCTATGTTTTGCTTTTTTTCATAAATTAATTATTAAAAAAGATATGAACTTTTAAAAACCTTAAAAATTGGCCAGATTTTTGCTGTGTTCAGACATCCAGCAAACAAATTTGACGAGATTATATAAAAAAAAAGCAAAACATAGGGACACAGCCAAAGCTTTTCTTAAATTTTAATGAAAAAATAAATTAAATCGGTCCAGTTTTGGAGGAGGAATCAGGGGACTACGAAACGTTGATTTTGTCTACTTTTCATATAATCAGTCGACCTTAGCGTTTCCTCTTAATAATAGCCATTGGAGGCGATACATTACTGATCTAACTTAATACAGCCACAACATAATACAGGCCAAACAAAGTATATGTTTTCAGTTACCTATGTGATGTTTAACATTCTAATTATTAATCTAAAATTATATACCTATTAAGGCAATTTATTGTAAATAAATTAATTTAAATGTAACATTTTTCTATTGAAATTGTACATAGCTACAATTTCAATTTGTTATACTTACATAATATTAAATGTAAGGGGCTAAAAACAATTGCTTCACCTAATACTTTGTCAAACAGGTGTGCTTATCACCGGAGTGACGCTTATAACGGAGATGTGCGAAAACAGTCCGGACACGCTCAATCACTTCAAAAAGGTAAGTTTGCAATAAGCTAATCTGCTCTTTTATTGCACCTTATTGTCTGTTACATAGAGATAATTTTGTGTAAAAATGTGAATCGTCCTGAAAATGTTGTTTGTGTGAGATTTTATCAAGATGCTAGATTGATGTCACACTTTGTGTAGATTTAGCATACACAATCTTCATATAAGACATATGGGAAACGAAACTAGTGTTTCTTTGTATAAAAGTATTTTTATTGAAACTACATTATGTTTCTAAGTGAAACTTAGTTTAAAACTCCCTGTACAAATAGAATTATAGAATACGGAATTAATAAAAAAAAGGTGTAATGAAAGCAATGCGCAGATTAAAGTGAAATAGTTCTCAATGTTATGTATATTAAAATTATTGCATTATTCAAAGATCAAATCAAGGCGTTATGAAATATCTTTTTCTGTCTATTTAACAGACACCCAACAGATTGTTTCATATTACAGGTTCGTTAACCTTGGCGAGCGTACTCGTGTTGCACGATTTATTGATAGTTTTACATCTGTTTGCCGAGTTCATGCAGCTATTAGAAGGGCTATATGTAAATCATAAATAATGTACTTATCATAAATATACATTTTTAGGGATTACAATTATCTTTACCCTTATCTGCGATGTAACTTACTCATGTTATTTTCTATGTACTTACTTGAATCTATTTTGACGTCTGCCCTGGAACTTTTATATAAACTCAATTGGAATAGTAGTGATGAGACGAAATTAATTTTGTAGGAAACAAAAAATAGCATTTACTTTCAATATAATTAATTCGATGATCGGTTAGATGCAAAACATACTAGTAATATTTGATTAATTTTATGTTATGTGTTTTCTATTTTTTGAGTTCTAGTAATGTGACATGGGTATTTATATATTTTGTCTTGTTCATAATCATAACGCAAATACTTTCCAAGCACGTAAACATTTTTAAATCCATATACATGGTAATAATTATATCATAATCAAAAACCTTACTCGGAAAATGATTTTTAAGGTGGGGCTGAGCGGTAAGCTAAGAAATCCGTTGACAAATCCAACTAGACAGCTTGTAAGAGAAAACTGTCCGCAGACAAACTAGTCAAACGCCTCTCTTGCCGGTATTAACCACTTGTTTACACTCAATCTGGGAATGCCACATAATCAGAGCAAGATTAGATAACACTTCAAAAGGTTATCAGATAACGATGCCCGAGAATTTTAACTTATTAATAATTTGAATAATACACTTTTTTTAGGATTTTTTCTTAAAATATGAATTAATTAAAATGTGTAGTGTTTGCGAACTATACAAAATATTCAATTCAATATTCAAATTCATTTATTTAGTTTAGGTTTATCGGTTCGTTCGTGTAGACTACACAGGGCGGGAGGGCTTTTCTCCCTTTCTTTTAGAGTTTCAATATATAATTTAATTATTGATTCTATATTACCTAGAATTTCTTTATTTTTTAAGCTTTTATATTTCTAACGCCTTTAAAGATTTAGTTAAGTAACAACTAACGTACTGAAATATGAGATATCCGTAAATTTTGTGTTTTCTAAAATTTTGTTATCAATGAATGTATGAATGCTTCTAACTGTTAATATTTGTTTTAATGTTCAAATCAAGTTAGAATTAATAAAAAATACAATTACCTCAAACGTCTTGCGTTATCTATCTGATAAGAAGTCTATTCAATACTGTCATAAAGCAATAAAGCGTTCGTAAAACTGTGACATATCGTGTTATGGCAGTGGCGATGAATTTCGGGACAATATAACCACCACATTCAAGTTTAATATCTCCATTATTATTATATATACGAGCCAATACTATAGTTTTGTTTAACTAATATTGTCATATTTCAACCTGTGTTATGTTTCTGTAAAAATTACTAGATTATTTATAAAGAATAAAAATAAAGAAATCACTGTTTGCAGCAGACAAACTATAATATATACAATACGAGTAATGACATATCATAAATACAGACGCGTCACGTACTTATTTGTGTTATCAAAATTATCAAGCGTCGACGCTCCTTGTTTAAACAATCAACCTGTACATATTGTTTGTACGGAATGCTTCAAAATGTGCGCTTGTGTGTGAATCAGTAACTGTCTATTTAGTACATACTAAAAACTTAACATAATATGACACATTTGGTAGCAAGTTGTTTTATTTGACACATAAGACAAGTCGTATTTAATTAAGAAATATAACACAAGTATCTGCGCTAGGATACTAGGTGTGACATTGACTTAGACATCTGCCAAAATTATGTTTTTTAAATATAAATCGTAGCAAACACTTGTACGGGCAGCAACGAAAGTAGCTGAACACTTAATCCATGTTGTATTAACTTTACTAGAAGTTGAATAGTGCCTGTTAGCTTATTTAGTTACATGTCACATTATTAGAGAGTTCAGCGTCTTGTCTTGCTGACTGTACTTGTGAAAATGGATGTGGACTGGAGCATTTATACAAAGAAAAAAAATGTAAGTGTCATGTTACTCGGATTCTCGTTACTATGACTGACACACCTCAGTAACTTGGTAATGTGGTAGACAAAAGTCATAAATTGTGACGGTTCGCAGGCAAGCCTTCTGAGTAAAATATTACATACGGCCAGTCAAAAAAGTCTCGCTCAAAAAATATTTAAAATTAACACAAGCAGATCCGTGCAAAAAGGTTTTATTTCAACAATTATGTAATACATTGTACACTGTGATTGTCCAGCCCACCTACAGCCATGTATGAATAGAATAACTAATGGATTGTTTGTGTTGTCCCGTAGGAAAGCGGGCAGCGCGAGGTAATCACAAACGCTGATCAATGCACTCGGTGAAGTTCCACTCTGATGACGTTGTACGGTTGGTCTGCAGGAATATCTATCGAATTCGTGTCGTAAGCAAAACTTTTGTAGAGAGTGTACAATGCAAGTATTATGCACCATTCGATCACGTTAACGATAACTACCCCCCTAGACAAGTGGCAAAACGCTAATAGAATAGAAATTAGATAGAATTATTTATATTATTTATTTATATTTATTTATATTAATTATAGTATGGGGTTGACATCAACGTCTGACGTGGCTTATGTCAATCCCGTACAATAATCATTCTATTTGATTTCTATTTTATTAGCGTTTTACCACTGGTCTAGGGGGGCTGGTTTGTATGACTTGAAGCAGCACCTCCAAGTGACACACGAGAAGAGTTTTTGCCATACAAAACTGGATTTCGTTAAAGTGATTGTAATTGTGAATAAAACTCGCAGTAGGTCATAGTTTTCGTAAATGCAACCATACACGTACATGTTTTTATCGAATATATAATTTCTCACGAATTTGATAGATGTCCACGCCAGGACCACAGGATATTGATTGATATTTATATTTCTAGACAATGAAACATTCTAAGAAATGTAAAACATAGTTTTACTAGTAACAGTAATGAGGTGTTGTTTAATGATTGGATTTTACTCTGGCCTTTGTGCAAAGTAATGCGATAATGAGTCACTATGTGAATCTATAGAAAACAATAGATTATCTATCGCTCATTGAAACATATTGTAAGTCAACGTAAGTACAACGTCGGCAGAATGGGAACGAGCATGAATGTTCTGTATGTGTTGGTTATTATGGTATCTGTATTTGTGAGTTGTTATATCCAAAGCTCTGTAGATGAAAATAAATATAAGTAAATCTGCCTTTTTTGAAATCTTAAAATTAAATCGACAGTAGTGTCCTATTGTCGATCTTATGATCTGGAATAGGATAAAAGATCTTTGGGTTTTTTTCTAAGCTCTCTGTTTGTTTCTTAGCTCTCTGGGTTCGTGTTATGTGACTTCTATGTTATCATAAACCAAAACGCTATTATAATCTATTTGGCTTTGGATATAAATATATCTTTGGGTTCTGACATACTACAAACCAAGTCATATTATATTGAGTAGACATAGCATCTATACTAGTGTGAACATTGCACTGTATATTGAAACATCATAGGTAGATAGAATTTTCTGGAAACATCTCTAATCTGTACTGCACTATTATTCTAAATTAATTACTCTAAAAAATATCACGAGATTGAATTGGCACACATCACTTGTGATTAATATTGATATTTTTTTTTCCCCGTTTTGGGAAGGCAAAGTAATCTAACCCATAAAGCCTATTTGTCAGGTAATTTTCTTCTTTCATAAAATAAAATAAAATAAATGGGGATGTTTAATGGACGATAAATAAAGATTAATACTCTCCCTGTTTCTGTAAAGATGGACCTTTATTGAAACTTTCGGCGGACTTTTTGACACCATTGGAAAGTGACGTATCCGCTGCTGTCTTATTTCATTATGTACTCGTGCGTACACCAACGCCCAATGTTTGATAATCTACCATTAGATTACGATGAATGCGAGAGATTATTCATTAAAGATATTAAAATATAATTCTAAACTTGGCATTTCACTTTTACGCCAAGATGTCTGTGATCTATAAGCAACCATTAATTTAATTTTACCTGGTTTACTTGGTAAAATTCCCAGATCCATTATAATTATTTTCGCTGTCGTATTATTATTTAGTAATCTCGTTTTGATTCTGTACAAAGCCATAAATGATCGATATATTATATTGTCGAAAGTATTTAGAAAGTATTTTGAAGATGCATATTTGCCTGAAGTCTTTATTTTAGTTGGAAAGTAAATTTCTGGTTATCTTTTCTGTTTTATTTATCGCTTTGCAAACATATTTTCTGTGTGCATTTGGGCAATTTTTGTATGGAGCATTTGTGTATGCTTGGCATTGTAAACTATGTCAACTGTTTTATTATAGATTGTGCCCAACTTGGTGAGAATACTGAAGAACCTAATACTGGCCGGGTATTCACCCGAGCACGACGTCAGCGGCGTCTCAGATCCATTCCTGCAGGTAATTCATCTATGTCTTTACGATTTTTGTCAATAAATTATTTAAACGGACATTTTACGTATTTGCTTTATGAACTAAGTATGTGATTTATACAACATGTGTAGCGTAACAATAATAAAGTATTGTCCTTATGTATACTAAAACAATAAAGAATTTGTGCCTTCGTCTGATGTGGTGGTATATGACGAGTGATTGAAGTGCACTTCAACCGAAATTCTATCTGTAACTGTTGGAATACAACAATGCTACCAACACTGTTGTTTAGGCCAACTTAACCAGTTGAAGTTGAACTTATCCTAACAACAAGTCGAAAAATATAGCTCCCTGCTGGGAGTTGAACTCGGGACTGCAGGCACCAAATAAGGAGACCCAGAAGGTAAGCTTAATATACAGGTTGTTTGGTAATAGCTGTATAATCCCGAATATGATAGATAGGGCACAGGTCGTAGAACCCCAAAAAATTATAAACATACCAGAAAAGCACCATATGGCCAAGATATTAAGGTTGTTTGTTACTAAGTAAAATTGTAAAGTGACAACCCTAGGTCCAGCTGATACATTGTTCTTGTTCGTCAACCTCATGTCAGGGTTAAACAAAAATAATGTGATAAAATAAATTTGAGTTTTTATATGGAAAAGTAAATCTTCATAAATATGATTTTGCATGTTGCCACGGTTTTATTTATACTTGGTCGCATGGCTGTGTTTCGGGATTATACACATATACCAAACATCCTGTATACCGCGCTCGAGAAACTCACACATAGGCCTACGCCACACTTGACGTAATTTCCGTCGAGGATCTTCCGCGTCGGAACGCCAATAAATGTTATTGCATACAAATGACTAATAACGGGCACGCTACGCGGAAGACCGCTCGCCCACTGCGTCTGTTCCGTCCTCCGCGCACCGACATTCCGTCAGCGTAAGATCCGCAACTTTGCATTTGTATGTAACTTAATGAAACGCGACACATTCGGCGGACAGTCGACTTAGTGGGATACGTACAATCCACATCGTTTAAGCGGTGACAGTCGACTGATTATCAGCCACGGAATATTGAATGTGGCTGCAATGTTTATTAACCGATTTACCTCGACGCGGATGTTCAGCGACGAAGTTCCCGTTTGATGTGGCGTTGGCCATAGACTCCTTGCACGAACACAGATCTCGGAATAGTCCGAGCGCAGTGTGAGGTTGTCTATGTATGCGTTGGTCGAGCGCGTTTATAAGAAGCTTGCTTTCTGCAGTCTCCTTATTTTGTGCTTCAGGGTCTGCGACTGGTGGTACAAACACAGAGGCAGCTACTATGTAAACAGAATCTTTACCTCATACACATCTACAAAAAACCCCAATAATTCCAGGTAAAAATCCTTCGCCTCCTCCGAATACTGGGTAAAAATGACGCCGAGGCGTCCGAAGCGATGAACGACATCTTAGCCCAAGTAGCGACCAACACGGAAACCAGTAAAAACGTCGGCAACACGATCTTGTACGAGACAGTGCTGTCCATAATGGACATCAAGTCGGAGAGCAGTCTGCGAGTGTTGGCCGTCAATATCCTGGGCCGGTTTCTGTTGAACAACGACAAGAACATACGCTACGTCGCCCTCAATACGTTGTTGCGGACCGTTCATGTCGACACCTCCGCTGTGCAGAGGCATAGGACTACCATTCTAGAGTGTTTGAAGGTACGTGAAGCATGCGCTGTTTATATGTAAGCTCATTAGTTCATGTTTGAAGATATCGTGTTTAGATTAAAATCTTCTATCAAGCAAACTCACCGAAAATTTAAGCCACGTAGACTGAAGGTCTCGTCCCGTGTCTGGACGATACTCTAGCGAGAATACCATCATCAAATTCTTAGGGTGTTCTAAGAGTATCTTTGTTAAAAATATGATGATTTGTCGCGGTGCGTGAATGAAGTATAAATACATAATTTGACATGAATAATACTATTAAAAACTGTGTAATATTTGTGATTGCTAAGGTTAGCAACTTTCGCAAAGGCCGTTCATCGGATGGGTGGCCAAAGATTTATCATCTTGAGCTCCTCCGTGCTTCGGAAGACACGTAAAGCCGTTGGTCCCGGTTGCATAAGCAATTGTTAACAACTACAAATCCGCACTGGGCCTGCGCGGTGATCTATGGCCCGTTCTTTCCATCCATTCATAGGAAAAGCTCGTGCCCCAGCAGTGGGAACATAAAATGAGCTGGTGATTATTTCTAGCAAAATAGATAAGCTTATAAATAACCTGTGAATGTTATTATCGTAGGACCCAGACGTTTCGATCCGACGGCGTGCGATGGAGCTTTCGTTCGCGCTTATCAACGGCCAGAACATCCGCAGCATGATGAAGGAGCTGCTCGCGTTCCTGGAGCGGTCCGACGCGGAGTTCAAGGCGCACTGCTCCAGCGCTATGGTGTTAGCTGCGGAGAGACACGCGCCTTCCAACAAGTGGCATCTGGACACGCTGTTCCGGGTGTTCCTCAAGGTAAACAGTTGGGGCCTATGTTATAAATATTCGTGATAAGTATTTACTCTTTCTGCTCGAGCACTGTTCCTCAAGGTAAACAGCTGGAGCCTATGTTATAATTACACAGATGATATGCCTTAAATTCTCACGTAGCTTGAGGAGGTGTTTAAAGCGAACTACCTCTGCGCTTTAGTGCTGGCCGTGGAAAGGCATGCGCCTACCAACAATCGAATCTGAACACGCTGTTCAGGATGTTCCAATGTAAACATTAACAGACCGGTGCCTATACTCTTATTATATCGCATTATTTGTATTAGTAGTAACGTAGTTACATCGCTAATCTGCTGGCTGCAGAGTACCACACCCCTTCTAACTAGTGGCCTTTTGACATGCCGGGTAATCTTTAGAATAACTATCTTAAACCTTTGCTCTAACTACATATATTTTTTGCAATATACCGTAACTACTAAGCCCGATAACCTCTACGTTTAGGTTAGGTTTGGTTTACCGTTATTAGATCACAACAACCTAACCCACTCGTTATTCCCAGGCGGGCAACTACCTCCGCGACGACACGGTATCCAGCACCATCCAGATAATATCAGCGGCGCCGGGCGAGCGGCAGGCGTACGCGGCCATGCGGCTGTGGACCTCGCTGGAGAGATCGGCTGTGTCCGGGGATGCTACCGAGAAACAACCACTGGTTCAGGTGGGAATAGAATATCATTTATTTTTATTATTTTATTTTTTATGCACTTTTATTTTCCTTTTTATTTTAAGTGCTAATTGCTGCACTGAAGCTGAATTAAATACTTATATAATACAGTGTAAAAATTAAACGCCTACCTGACCCAGCCAGGAATCGAACTATTAATCGAAAGGAATCGAAATTAAAAAAGTTAAAAAAAAATTTACTCGTAACGTTGTGTTATCAAATTTGTGGTATTTCATCTGTAAAGATGATTCTACATGGCCATTGGTTGCAATGACCGTTGGATAGATGGCACTCTGCTGCTATAAAAGCATTCAAAAAATTAAAAAGCAGTGACAAAATTCAGCGCTTACGTCGGCCTTCCCGGTAGCATAGCGGTCAGTGGAGCCGCCCGGATTGCGGAAGACCCAGGTTCAATTCCTGCCTGGGTCGGGTAGGCGTTTAACTTTTTCACTGTATTTTATAAGTATTTTATTTAGTGCTTTAGGTACACAAACAGATTGCAATCAATGCCTGAGTACAGTAATATATTTGGTTAATCATATTAGCTGGACGGTAATCCTAAACGAGTGTACAGAACATGATATTTTGTATATACAAATGTTCCATACATTTTGTTCGAAGGAATATTGATGTTTTGTATGGAACAGCTGAATTTTATATTCGAGTTAGGGAGTTGGTCCAATAGTAAGAGTTGTTCGTTTGTATCACGGGAGTCATCTCAGAAGATTTGAATGGTGATAAAAAGTCAACCTGTATATTTAATACATAAAGTTAAAAAGCTAGTTAAAAGATATTTAATAAAAAGCAAAATTGCGCCTTCTTGATTTCATTCGATTCATTGGGCAACGAGCACAAGTACGGCACGCGCCATTCGCCGGCTCCGCCCAGTCGCGACCTGTTGTGCTACGTTTGCATCCGCTTGAAAGTCAGCATTGATTTTTGCGGATGCGGATGTTGATGCAGGTGTCTAATTCGATGCGGAAGCTCCGCATTTGCGGATGCGGATGCGGATATTCGCAACATCCCTGCTCAGGATGCTCGAGTGGGAATCGAACTCACGACACTTAGATTACCGGCCTAATGCTCTGAACGCTGAGATACTTAGACCCCATTCGAGCTTCTAGACATTGGTTGATATTACTCTAGTAAAATATAGTAAATTTTGAGTTAAGTACGTAAATATAGAGTAAGAGAACGTAAATATGATTTTGAATTTTATCACGATGTTTTATTTCAAAACTTGCTTACATGGCTATGTTTCAGAATTATACGGCTAATACCAAACATCGGCTCATTGTTATAAAGTTGATTAATTTCTAAAATATCGACGTTTTCAGGTTGCAGCGTGGACTATCGGCGAGTATGGAGATTTATTAGTTTCGGAAGCTAGTAACGCTATTTCAATGGTCGACGAAGACGGTGTCGGTAAGTACATTCCGTATTTTCGTTTAAGTATTCGTAGTAATTTTCTCAACAAATGTCTATAGTGAACTGGGTTACACACAGCAAAAGTATTCGTTTAAGTGCAAACAAACAATATTATTATTAAATATCAAAAATCAAAAATGTTAAATTATGTAGAAGCCCTTATTTAATTATTTTATCCACTAATTTTATCAACATAATTAATTTCTGGAAAATTGGTAAAAATATGTCTGTACTTCGAAAGGCACGCAAAGCAGCCGGGTTAACTACCACCACACCGCACTGGGTCCGCGTGGTGGTTTACGGCCTGTTCTCCCTATACATCCATAGAGAAGGCTCATACCTCAACAGTGGGGACAGAAAATGAGCTGATGATGATGATGAAGAGCCCCTTAAGAGCCGAGCAAAAAAACGTCAGAGAAAACGCTAAGCGAATACGATATACTAGCGCATTCGAGCTAATGGCAATGCTTCAGTTGCTCAATGTACCTTTCGAATTTATCAACAGAATTCATTTGCCTCCATCGTTTTGACAGAAATTACGATAAAATGCCTGAATATGGGATTCGAACCCGCACCGAACTGTAATTTGTTCGTAACAATATTTGCGTAAAATTATATGTAAATAATCATAAGTAAGTATACCATTTTTATGCTTTTCCAGTGTCTCTTAGTTCTTCGTAATTTACCAAATTTAGATACAAAATTATGATATTGGTAATTAACAGTACATGCTTGGTAAGGTAAAGTCAACAAAACAAATAAGTAAGTATGCTACATTGGAAAAACATAAAAATGGTATACTTTATACTGGTAAACAAATCACTGAAGTAACTAGAATTGATGCAACTACTAAAATTAGAAATAAACATCTATCAGATTGTAAAACTGTAAGGTACGGTGTTCCTCAAGGCAGCATTTTGGGACCTCTGCTCTTCCTTATTTACATAAATGATTTTCCTAAAGATTTTCAACCATCCGATGTTTTTATTTGCAGACATGTCATCTTTGTAGATGACAATTCCGGTGGACATGAAAATGAAATTAATGAATCTCTTGTCTCTATTGTAAATTGGCTAAATCATAATAATCTTAAAATAAATCTCGATAAAACTAATATTGTGACTTTTAAAAATAAAAATTCTAATTTCAATAATTTAAATGTAAACTACTTTGGCAAAAAAATTGAAGAGATATCATCAATAAAATTCTTAGGGATTTTAATTGATTCAAAACTATCATGGAAACAACACATTGACCATGTTTGTGCTAAGCTAAGCAAATATTCTTATGCATTATACATGTTACGAAAAGTTGCAAATAAAGAGACACTGTTGAGTGCCTATCATGCATATGCGGGTTCAGTGCTTAAATATGGCGTTTTGTTCTGGGGAAATGCTACGGATAAAGAAAAAGCCTTTAAGGCACAAAAAAAATGCATTAGGGCATTAAGCAAGTTAAAGCAAACAGATTCTTGTAAATCACACTTTAAGAAACTAAATATATTAACTCTCCCTTCGTTATATATCCTAGAAGCCTCTTTACTTGTAAAAAAGAATATCGAAAAACATGAAACACTTAAGAGTAAGCGACATAATAAGAAATTAAAGGCAAAATCCTGTAAGACTTATCTACTGAGGAAAAGTGTATTTGGAATGCAAGTAGCTATATACAATAGTTTGCCAAAAAGTATTAAAGATGCTGAAATATTGGAAATTTTTAAAAATAAATTAAAGAATTTCTTGGCTGAAAAAGCATACTACTCAATTAATGAATTCATAAATGACAAAGATTTTGCACGATAATGTTTGGATATTTATATAAATTATTCTTGTAAAGCTGACATTCTAACTCAATTTTAATTATTTTATTTTATTTTAATTTTGTTTGATTTTATCTTGTTTGGAAATCGATTGTTTTTATTGTTTTATCTTAATGTTTTTATTATATTAATTGTTTTTATTTATAATCTGAATCTCAAATAATTATGTTTTATTAAACTATATTTTATTAATTATATTTTTGCACACCATTGCAATGGTTAAATATGGCGCTCTAACATTTATAAGGCCTACATTTTGTACCCATATTTTGCAAATAAAGTAATTTGATTTGATTTGATTTGATTTGTTTTGATTTTTTATTCATATTCACTTTGATTACAGAGGGCCCCGCTAGGAAGACAAAACTTTCAAGCTGAATTTCTTTTTTTCTAATAAAGACTCCTTGAATTTAATACATAAATCTGGAGGTACATTAGATCAGTATATTTTTTTATGTATTTCGAGCGTTATATAGCCGAGGGCCCAGCTGGGAAGATCAGGAATTTTATCGTTATTTCTATCAAAACAGTTGAGGTATAATTAATCCCGTTGATACATTCGAAAGGTACATTGAGCAACTGAAGCATTGCCATTAGTTTTATGAGTCTAGCGCGGGGAGCCCCGCTAGGAAGGAAAACATGGGAACAGCTAGTAAATAAATCAAATAAAAAGTCGAGAATACAAATGGTATGTGGGTTGTGCAGACGAGTTCGAGCGGCCGTCGGAGGAGTACGTGATCGACGTGTACCAGAAGCTGCTGTGGTGCACGCAGCTGTCCATCGGCACCAAGGAGTACCTGCTGCTGTCGCTGGCCAAGCTCTCCACCAGGTTCACCACGCAGCCCAGCCAAGAGTGAGCTATTATATAGTTTCATTACCCATTAACAACATTCAATATCCTTTTCCGTCACCAGACTAAATAAATTATAAATTTAAATTTTAAATTGAGTTTTTTAAGGGCGGCGAGTAACTTGTTTGAGAATAATAAATTACATTTTAAACACACAAAGCCGACTTCCTTGCTCGTATCCCAACCAATTTAACCTTAAAACTAACTGCAATATTAGGTATTATATTTCTTTTATGTATCTCTGGTAAGCACTTGGCCTAATGTCAAGTGATGATAAGGCCAATGATGGAAGCGCACTTCTCCCGGAAACCTCAAGTACTGAGGCAATGGCTATCTTATCTCTAGCTGCCGGAACACAACTCCTCTGTAATATGCTCTTATACTTCACTATGCATCCTTATATGTACTTTTAATTATAACTATTATGTTTGTATCAATAGTATACTAATATTTATTATTATTTATTGCTGTTCGATAAACTATAATTATTTATGGTGCACCGACGCGACGACGAGCCCACTTCAACTCAAATATTTTTGTCCATCCAAAGGTTGTCTGTTAGTGATAAGACCGCCCTTTGTACGTGTATTTTTATGTAGTTTTTGTCAAATGTTTTATTTTGGTGTACAATAAAGTTTATTTATCTTATCTTATCAAACATTGATATTATGACGACATATTTAGATACAATGGTGGTAGCTATCCAGGCGAACAAACAAT